>LPNX010395231.1:405763-461036 GCA_001517045.1 Pseudotsuga menziesii | reverse complement strand
TTTGAGTAAGTTTTGGACACTGTTGAAAGGACAGGGAAGCAAAAAATGGGGATTTTAGGAGCGGGGTGAAAGAATGAGAAAATTTGGTAGAGAGGGACAAACAAGAAGAATGAGGAAAGGAATACGGTGGAAAAATTTGAAGGCGTTTGGGTGAAAATCGAAGGAGTTATGGCAAACCCTAAAAATAGACAAATGTGGGATTTCAGGTCATGGGAAGTAGAATTTGGGATAGGGTCTTCTGGAATGAAATATGCAGAATGGAATTGTAGAGGTGTCAATGAAGTTCCAGGGAAAACAAAGTTGAAACCAAGGAGATATGGCTGAAGGGATCTGCAACGGTGTGAAAGTGATCAGAAACAGTGGAATATGCAACAAAGCAGAAGTGATCGGCAACAAATGGATCTTCAATGGTGCGGAACTGACCAGCAATAGTTCTGGACAGAGGAAATTTGTGATTGTGCAACTGAAAATAGATATGCACCCCAGGTATGTGCGACTTCCTATCGGTTCAAGGGATTCACTCAGCCACCAATGCTATCTAACGGCTTGTGTATTGGGGCAGTACCCCTCACTCCATGGCTCAGGTAAAACTGATAATCGTTTGGCCACAAACGACAGCTCTTGGTTTACCTCACGGGTGGGAACTAGTCAATCAGGTAGGGGTCGTTTCCCTTTTCGCTGGCAGGTCCTCTCAATGGGCCAACTACTTTGGGGTTCCTGTGGTACTCCTCACAATGAGTTTTAGGGATTATTCCCAAGTACTTCCCACAGTTAAATGGATAGGGATTATTCCCAGATCCAAACTTGCAACAAAAGCAAAAAAAAAAATTGGGCAGAAATTTCACCCGACGAGCCCAAGAAAGTGCTCTGATACCAGATGAGAGGACCCTGAAGCAAATAATTAATCAAAATACACGATATAGTAGCAGAACTCAAAATCACTTTTATATTAATCACAGGCCACTTCGAGGGGGAAACCTCCTTTGAGCAAGCTCAATACAAAATAACTTCACGGTGCCTTCCTTGGCCTCAACACACACTTATATACTAAAAATAGGCGCCAATACTATGGGTCAAAACCATTGGCCAATATAAACTATGGATCAACAAATACTTCAGGCGGCTTACAAAGCATATGTGCCCAACAACAATAACACAAACTATGGATCAACAATTACTATGGGACGACTTACAAAGCATATGCGTCCAACAACAATATACTAACACGGTAAAGAGAAGGATTGACATGGGTTCCTAACAAAGACAAGGTATGAGATGTCCAACTAGGGTTTGGTGAGCAATCATGCAAGTAAGGCTCGAGAGTCAACTACAAACACATGAGATCGTGCCAATACTTGCACATGAACAACAACATTATTGGGAACTAAACATTATTGTGCCATGCTCCAACTAGGGTCAATACAAGGTATGAGATACATCCAACTAGGGTTTGGTGTGTAATCATGCAAGTTAGGAGAGTGAGTTCTACAAACACATGATCACCAATACTTGCATGCTCCAACTAGGGTCAAGAAAAGGTCATAGATTTCCAACTAGGTTTTGGTGAGCAATCATGCAAGTTGGGAGAGTAAACTACAAACACATGAGATCACCAATACTTGCACATGCACCAACTAGTTTTTCATCAGTCACCAAGTTGTGCATGCTCCAACTAGGGTCAAGACAAGGTATGAGACATGTCCAACTAGGGTTTGGTGAGAAATCATGCAAGTTAGGCTCGAGTCAAGTACAAACACATGAGATAGTGCCAATACTTGCACATGCACAACAACATTATTGGGAACTAAACATTATTGTGGCGTGCTCCAACAAGGGTCAATACAAGGTATGAGATACATCCAACTAGGGTTTGGTGTGTAATAATGAAAGTTAGGAGAGTGATTTCTACAAACACATGATCACCAATACTTGCATGATCCAACTAGGGTCAAGACAAGGTCATAGATGTCCAACTAGGGTTTGATGATCAATCATGCAAGTTAGGAGAGTCAACTACAAACACATGAGATCACCAATACTTGCACATGCACCAACTAGTTTCTCATGAGTCACCAAGTTGTGCATGCTCCAACTAGGGTCAAGACAAGGTATGAGACATGTCCAACTAGGGTTTGGTGAGAAATCATGCAAGTTAGGCTTGAGTCAACTACAAAAACATGAGATAGTGCCAATACTTGCACATGCACAACAACATTATTGGGAACTAAACATTATTGTGGCATGGTCCAACTAGGGTCAAGACAAGGTATGAGATGTCCAACTACGGTTTGGTGAGAAATCATGCAAGTTAGGCTCGATATTCAACTACAAACACATGATATCGTGCCAATACTTGCACATGCACAACAACATTATTGGGAACTAAACATTATTTTGCCATGCACCAACTAGGGTCAATACAAGGTATGAGATACATCCAACTAGGGTTTGGTGTGTAATCATGCAAGTTAGGAGAGTGAGTTCTACAAACACATGATCACCAATACTTGCATGCTCCAACTAGGGTCAAGACAAGGTCATAGATGTCCAACTAGGGTTTGGTGAGCAATCATGCAAGTTAGGAGAGTCAACTACAAACACATGAGATCACCAATACTTGCACATGCACCAACTAGTTTTTCATGAGCCACCAAGTTCTGCATGCTCCAACTAGGGTCAAGACAAGGTATGAGAGATGTCCAACTAGGGTTTGGTGAGAAATCGTGCAAGTTAGGCATGAGTCAACTAAAAACACATGAGATAGTGCCAATACTTGCACATGCACAACAAAATTATTGGGAACTAAACATTATTGTGCATGCTCCAACTAGGGTCAATACAAGGTATGAGATACATCCAACTAGGGTTTGGTGTGTAATCATGCAAGTTAGGAGAGTGAGTTCTACAAACACATGATCACCAATACTTGCATGCTCCAACTAGGGTCAAGACAAGGTCATAGATGTCCAACTAGGGTTTGGTGAGCAATCATGCAAGTTAGGAGAGTCAACTACAAACACATGAGATCACCAATACTTGCACATGCACCAACTAGTTTTTCATGAGCCACCAAGTTCTGCATGCTCCAACTAGGGTCAAGACAAGGTATGAGAGATGTCCAACTAGGGTTTGGTGAGAAATCGTGCAAGTTAGGCATGAGTCAACTAAAAACACATGAGATAGTGCCAATACTTGCACATGCACAACAAAATTATTGGGAACTAAACATTATTGTGCATGCTCCAACTAGGGTCAATACAAGGTATGAGATACATCCAACTAGGGTTTGGTGTGTAATCATGCAAGTTAGGAGAGTGAGTTCTACAAACACATGATCACCAATACTTGCATGCTCCAACTAGGGTCAAGACAAGGTCATAGACGTCCAACTAGGGTTTGGTGAGAAATCATGCAAGTTAGGAGAGTCAACTACAAACACATGAGATCACCAATACTTGCACATGCACCAACTAGTTTTTCATGAGTCACCAAGACAAGGTATGAGACATGTCCAACTAGGGTTTGGTGAGCAATCATGTGCAAGTTAGGCTCGAGTCAACTACAAACACATGAGATCGTGCCAATACTTGCACATGCACAACAACATTATTTGGAACTAAACATTATTGTGGCATGCTCCAACTAGGGTCAAGACAAGGTATGAGATACATCCAACTAGGGTTTGGTGCGTAATCATGCAAGTTAGGAGAGTGAACTACAAAGACATGATCACCAATACTTGCATGATCCAACTAGGGTCAAGACAAGGTCATATATGTCCAACTAGGGTTTAGTGAGCAATCATGCAACTTAGGGTAATGTAGGGTAAGTTACGAGATGTGCTTTATGGTATGATGTTAACTTGTCGTAGGGTAATGTAGAGTATGTTAAATTGTGTGTACATGTCAGAATTGTATCTAGTATGTTAGTGTGTGTTACTGTGTGTAAATTAGGCTATATATGTTATTGTACATGTGTTTGAATTGTATGATGTTAAAAATTTGATGAGTTGATGAGTCACCAAGTTGCATGGTCTGGAATTAGGGTCTTGCGACAAGGTATGAGATGTCCAAATAGGGTTTGGTGTTTAATCATGCAAGTCATGAGACATGTGCTTTATGACACGGAACAAGGTAGGGTAATGTAGGGTAAGTCATGAGATGTGCTTTATGGTATAATGTTGACTTATCGTAGGGTAATGTAGAGTATGTTATTGTGTGTACATGTTAGAATTGTATCTAGTATGTTAGTGTGTGTTACTGTGTGTAAATTAGGGAATATATATATGTTATTGTACATGTGTTAGAATTGTATGATGTTAAAAAGTTAATGAGTTGATGAGTCACCAAGTTGCATGCTCTGGAATTAGGGTCTTGAGTCAAGGTATGAGATGTCCAACTAGGGTTTGGTGCGTAATCATGCAAGTCATGAGACATGTGCTTTATGAGACAGAACAAGGTAGGGACATGTACCTGGTAAGTCATGAGACTTGCTCTATGGTATGATGTTAACTTGTCATAGGGTAATGTAGAGTATGTTATTGTGCACGTACATGTTAGAATTGTATCTAGTGTGTTACTGTGTGTAAATTAGGGTATATATGTTATTGTACATGTGTTAGAATTGTATGATGTTAAAAATTTGATGAGTTGATGAGTCACCAAGTTGCATGGTCTAGAATTAGGGTCTTGAGACAAGGTATGAGATGTCCAACTAGGGTTTGGTGCGTAATCATGCAAGTCATGAGACATGTGCTTTATGAGACGGAACAAGGTAGGGTAATGTAGGGTAATTCATGAGATGTGCTTTATGGTATGATGTTAAAACTTGTCGTAGGGTAATGTAGAGTATGTTATTGTGTGTACATGTTAGAATTGTACATCTAGTATGTTATTGTGTGTTACTGTGTGTAAATTAGGGTATATATGTTATTGTACATGTTAGAATTGTATGATGTTAAAAAGTTGATGATTCGTTTAAATTCTTCCTTTAAGTAAATTGGAAATTCATTTAAGTTAGCACACATGCATGAACCACACATATCATTATATATCACATTGGTAATCCACACATATCATGTTCCAAGACCAAGTGAACCATGATATCATGTTCCAAGATCAAGTCAACCATATATACATGTATAAATTTGAACCTTGCTTTATATTATATATATGTATATAGCAATAATGTTGTACAAAAATTGCCATGCCACATGGCCATAATACAAAATAGTGGATCAAAACGTACATCTGTGTGTACACATATGAACAAAAAGATAAATCTATGTACATGCCACCTATACATTATTTCTAGTTATCCCCTGTTTTGCTACCACTGCCAGAGTCTTCGGATAAGTTGAGCTTTCTTTTGCGTCTGCTCACTGGTGATCCCCATCGCTGAACAAGAGGGATAGGTCTCATCAGTGGAGACTGCAAAAAAACAAACAAATTTGTAAGTTAATTTACCAACCTTTAAAAATTCTATATACATTTGTTCAAATTCCTTGAAACCAAAATAACATTTCTACTTACTGTACGTGAGTAAGTAATCCGGGGTCCTGGTGCCTCACTGACAATGACCCTGATTGGGTGCTCTTCTTGCACCACTTGCTCACTATCAGGATGCATAAATATATTATATATATGCCAATGTCAACAAATATACATGTACCTTGGGGGGGAGAGGGTCAAAAAATATAATTAAAAGCATATTTCAAATAATATCTATGGCTGCGAATCTACCTCTACATGAGAGGGAATAGACTGCTAGACAATGTATTCATCATGGGAAACCTGCATAAAACATGTTACATGTCCAAATCAAGGATACATATTGAATGTTACTTGATCTTGATATGTGTACACAAACGTACAAATAAAGTGATCTACATAAACATACCTGCTGGCTCGTGAACGGTGGGCTACCGGTTTGGTGCTCTTCAAGCACCGGTGCCTCACTAGGGGCCTGCATATAAAGTATCATATATATATATATATGTCAATTTCATATCAAATAGTGAATTAGAGACATATATACTACCTGGAAGGAAAATTATGAACTACCAAAGAAAGTGAAACATACATACCTGTTTGGGGGGAAGAGGTGGGTTGACAACAACCTCGGTTTGGTGCTCTTCAAGCACCACTGTCACAACAGGTTCCTACATAAAGTAACATATGTCAAAGCGATATATGTAAGTTACAAAAGTATTTTTCCAAACAAAGAGAAACATAATTAAAAGCATATATATAATTAAAAGCATATTAGAAATAATACATGTGGCTGCGAATCTACCTCTGCATGAGAGGGAATAGACTGCGAGACAATGTATTCATCATGGGAAACCTGCATAAAACATGTTACATGTCAAAATTAGGATACATATTGAATGTTACTTGATCTTGAGATGTGTACACAAACGTACAAAGAAAGCGATCTACATAAACATACCTGCTGGCTCATGAACGATGGGCCGCCGGTTTGGTGCTCTTCAAGCACCGGTGCCTCACTAGGGGACTGCATATAAAGTAGCATATATATATATATGTCAATTTCATATCAAATAGTGAATCAGAGACATATATACTACTTGGAAGGAAAATTATGAACTACCAAAGAAAGCGAAACATACATACCTGTTTGGGGGGAAGAGGTGGGTTGAAAACAACCTCGGTTTGGTGCTCTTCAAGCACTACTGTCACAATAGGTTCCTACGTAAAGTAAAATATGTCAAAGCGATATATTTAAGTTGCAAAATGATTTTTCCAAATGATATATGTAAGTTACAAAATTATTTTTCCAAGCGATATATGTAAGTTACAAAATGATTTTTCCAAACGTACAAAGAAAGCAATCTACATAAATATACCTGCTGGCTTGTGAACGGTGGGCCACCGGTTTGCTGCTCTTCATGCACCGGTGCCTCACTAGGGGCCTGCATATAAAGTAGCATATATATATATGTCAATTTCATATCAAATAGTGAATTAGAGACACATATTAAATGCTTTTTTGTTGGGCCTCCCCTTCCCTCCTCCATTTGACCTATTTGCATAAAATAAAAAAAATACTCTGCTTTTTGTTATTCCAATGAAATAATTTTAACCTAATGAAAAACACATCATTTGTATGCATGTACATATTTCTGATGATTAGAAAGATTACATGCACATTGGTGCATTTTTTTGGATACCAATATTAGAGATGATATGAGGGGGACTATAGGCATGGCAATGCATTTGCATACCCTTAATTATAAATGTAATGACAGAAATGTCTATGCACTTGTATGTTGTGGGTATTTGGCATGTTCTAAGAGATTAGAAGGAACTAATGTACATGTCTTCCTAGAGGTATTTGAGATGATCTTGGGATCATTATGTAACTAGATTTTGAGTGGATGTTGTGTTCAAGGTATTATAGGCACATTGATGCATTTATATACCTCGAAGTATTTGAGATGGAACACATGTTGGTATAGGGAGTTCACCTTTTTATTCCAAGAATTAGATTAGCAGTATCATTTTTTGTGAATACCTATGGGTATTGACTCTTGAGTTGGATATAGAAATCCATATTGAGAATAATGATTGTGGGTAGGAAAATTTAACTTGAGAATTTTTTGAAGTTAGTGATTGTTGGGAAGCAAAAGAGAGGATGGATCAAGAGGTATTGATGGTTTTGGAAGAACTATATAAGATTGTACAATGTGGAAATGGTCAATGAAAGAGTGTAGTATCAAACTGGCCCAAATGTCAAGCATTATTATGTCTATTTTGAAGTTTCTGGTGGTCACATTAGTACATGGGTTGATTTATTTGCACAAATGGAATCAAGAATCACATGCCAAAAATATACCTCCCAAACTACACAAACTATAAGCCAATAGTATATATGAAGGGATCTGCAATGGCGCGAAAGTGATCAGAAACAGTGGAATCTACAATGGAGCGGAAGTGATCAGCAACAAATGGATCTGCAACGGTGCAGAACTGACTGGCAACAGTTCTGGATAGAGGAAATTTGCAATTGTGTAATTGAAAATAGATATGGACCCCAGGTATGTGCGGCTTCCTATCGGTTCAAGGGATTCACTCGGCCACCAATGGTATCTGACGGCTTGCGTATTGGGGCAGTACCCCTCACTCCACGGCTCAGGTAAAATTCATAACCACTTGGCCACAAATGACAGCTCTTGGTTTACCTCACGGGTGGGAACTAGTCAATCAGGTAGGGGTCGTTGCCCTTTTCGCTGCAGGTCCTCTCAATGGGACAACTACTTTGGGGTTGCTGTGGTACTCCTCAAAATGAGTTTTAGGGATTATGCCCAAGTACTTCCCACAGTTAAGCGGATAGGGATTATTCCCAGATCCAAACCTGCAATAGAAGCGAAAAAAAAAAATTGGGCAGAAATTTCACCCTACGAGCCCAAGAAAGTGCTCTGATACTAGATGTGAGGACCCTGCAGCAAATAATTAATCAAAATACATGATATAGCAGCAGAACTCAAAATCACTTTTATATTAATCCCAGGCCACTTCGAGGGGGCAACCTCCTTTGAGCAAGCTCAATACAAAATAACTTCACGGTGCCTTCCTTGGCCTCAACACACACTTATATACTAAAAATAGGCACCAATACTATGGGTCAAAACCATGGGCCAATATAAAGTATGGATCAACAAATACTACAGGCGGCTTACAAAACATATGCTCCCAACAACAATAACACAAACTATGGATCAACAATTACTATGGGACGACTTACAAAGCATATGTGTCCAATAACAATATACTAACACGGTAAAGAGAAGGATTGACATGGGTTCCTAACAAAGAAAAGAGTAAATTTTGGACCAGTCTTGATATAGGGTATTAGATATGCACCCACTAGTATTAGTAAAAACACTGATGTTGGGGTATTTTTTCTTCTGCTCTTGAAGAGTTTTTCTAGACCTGGAGTTCCTAGACATTGCAGGTTCCTTTTCTGATTGGATCTTGGAAACCATGTCTGATAATGATGTGAGTTCAAACATAACAGGAAAAACATTCAGGCGGTTAAAATGTTCACAATACTACAAATATGTGCATTGGGACAAAGAGAAAATGCACTATAAAAAACCCAAGAACAGTGAAAAAGAACAGGTAGAAATGGTAAAACAACACTCGTAACTTTGAACTTTAAAAACCCAAAACCAAACGGCTAAAAGAACCTTGGTTGTAGATTTCGTATGCATGGGAGACTGAGATCTAGGTAGTGAAACAATATACATGATTTGAAAAGATTCACTTTTCATAGTCTCTCACATCCGACTTTTGAAAATCAAGAATCGAGAATCGAGAAACAAACAATCAATCTGGAAATCATGTGGGACTTCCATTTTTCGAAAGGAAAAGTTAGAATTTATAAAGGAGAACAGTATTATAAATTAAAATGGTGTTACCAAAATACGATATCTGAAATGTCAGAAATAAAAAATCAGGAACTAACCAAATAATCTTAATGAAATCAGAGTTTCCAGTTTCCAATATCCAAAAATAAAAAAAATGAAATGTTCTTTATTTGAAAGGATAAGGTTTCCAATATCCGAAATGTCGAAAATCGAAAATCACGAAACTGACTTCAACTTACCTCCAAAAAAAGGATTTCTTCGTTCCAATTTCAGAAAGTAGGGATCAAAGACTCTGAAAAGTTTGGAAATAAATAAAAATGTCCTGAAATAAAAAAGAAATAGAAAAAATAAGGTTTACTGAAGGAATTTACTCAATCCACACAAAATAACAAAGAACTTACAACTTCATAACTTCCCTGAGTGAACTATGGCTATAAAACTAGTCAATGGGAGGCCCTATTTTGATGTCTCAAAATAAGGATCTCTTGCAGGAAGCAACAAGGCCTTACTGTCATGATTGATTTGGAAAGAGAGCTGTAAGGCCTTTATCAAAATATATTGAGTGTTATTAATTTCTACCAATGTTGTGAGGGTGTTGCTTCTAACTTGATTTTATAGTTCATTTTTTTTGCAATATTGTACTATGGCCACGAGGCCCTTTACCTGTTGCATTTGTTTCTTGAAAAGGGCCATAGAGCCACTTGTCAAATAATTTATTATTATTTAACCTTGATAGAAAATTTTATGGGATGTAGCCCACGAGGCATTTATATTTATGGTCTTGGATATTATTTTGATTTTTACATAGTCATTTTCCTTAGAAAGATAGTTGGTAGGTTTGGGGAAAAAATATTATAAAGGAGAAATTAAATATTTTTAGATCGAAAGGCTGCCACCCTGTCATTCTTGTTTCATAAAGAAAAAGGGTCATAAGTCCATTGTCAATGATAGTTTCTAGTAAAGGCTTTAGTATTTTTGGAAAGACCAGTGAGGGTTTTCACATTTTCAGATTAGAAACTTATCTTAAGTTTACAGTTTGTATTTAAAGAAAAATAGTGTGGTTGTGAGGCCTTTACCCTACCACATTTAGTTTAAGAGAAATTTGTAAGGCCATAAGTTTGTCTTGATAAAGACCATATACTTCCTATTCGCAAATATTTAGGTTATTAAAAAATACAATGTTATTGTGAAAATAATTAATCGCTAAGGTTGTCACGTCTTTGTTATGTAATGATAACATTAGAGATGATAATTCCAAAATGGTTTATAGCCTATAGCTTTATCCTGTCGATAATCTCAATTTGGTATTCAATAATTTATGTTTTTGCATGAATCTCACCATGTTTCCTTAATAAGAAAAATTCTTGTAGTGAGATCTGAAACCTAGCTCAGTTATTAATTTGATTTAGTGATTTTCTTATCTATCATATCTCGGGTTTTGGATCTGAACCAGATGGTTTACTTAAATATTCCATCTTTGAGTTAATAAGTTTAACCTGCGTATAAACGTGTATAATATGTGTATTTTATTATAGGCTTAAACCTTGAGTATGTTTAGCATCAGTATTGTTTTTGTTTAAACTAAGAACTATGTAGTCAAGTTATGAAATTTGTACAAGTTTTATCATTATTAGGTTTTAATATATATATATGCTTATTTGTATGAATCTACACCTAGATATATATTTTATAGTAACCTCTGTAATAGGGTTTTATAAAGTTTCCAGCAAAACAGTGAATTAAGATAACTAAGATAAGGAAATATGATTAATATAACAAGAGAAGGAAAAGAAATATCATTAAGCTAAAACTAATCTAACATAAATACTTATATTAGTAAGCCTTAAACCTTCATTTTGGTTACTAATTGCAGGTTTCTCCTTTTAAAATAATAAATACTCACTTCCAAATAGAAAGTATGGACCATAGATAATTACCACAATTTATTACTAAATTGTGTAGCTACTTGGAATTCATATAAATACAAAATAAAGCCATATAATTAAATCACAAGTGCATAAAAAGAATTGAAAATTGGATAATTTTGGAAAATGGGACAAACACCGAAATGAGACTATTACACCCAACCTTCTCCTAAAGTAGCCAAGATTACTTGCTTAGGACCCCCGAGCCTATTCACTAAACCTCTAGGATGAACAACACTAGATAAAATCCCACACAACAACTTGCTACAGCTTAGCACTCAGTTGCATACTTAACTCGACAATTTCACTTTAGCTATCCCCTCATCAAATTCCTTCTCTGCATGACTTTTCAGTTTGCAGCAGTCACAAGGTACATTCACTTGAAACAGAATGAGTAGTGAGCCTCCTCCTCAATTTGATGGTATTTACAATATTTCCTAGGTATTTGGGTTAGTTTTTGAATTAAATGAGACACCAACTCAGTTTCCCCTCTGAGGGAACATGAGCACAATTTTAGGGATTATGCTTCCTACAACAACTAGAAAGTGAAATGCTAGTACTACCACTTGTAAACCAGCCTTCTAAAATGACTCAGTCCTCCTAGTGGGTTAGTGAACACTCATTTAACAGTCTCCCTTGGATAGGTGTCTCTTGTATTTAATTGTTAAAATAAGTCATTCTTCAATTACAGTAACCCTTCACCAAATTGGTCATAAAACCTTACAATAAATTTAACATAACGTTTTTTTAATAAATAATAAATATTGATTTTTTAGTTCTAGCTGTGTTACAAAAATGAAGGAAAAACTAAGTTACATGCCACTACTAAAATATATTTTTATTGAGTAGTTTATTATTAGATGTAAATTGATTAAAACTTTAATGTAAAGACATTCCTTTCATAGTAAACAATAAACCATAAAAATCATGGGTTGTTTGTTTAAAAAATATAAATATGTCTAATGAATTTCATAACACATGGAAGAATAAGAAAATGCTAAATGATGTAAGGAAAGGTCAACCGTTAAAATATTCATAGTATATATATAAAAAAATCCTTCAAATTCCAGAATGGAGGAATGAATTAGCCCAAATCTATGAGATTATGTTGCTCTTTAAAACTTGGGGCGTATCTTTGAGATCATGTTGCTCTTTCACCGTTCACTCTGAAAAGAAATCATATTCCAAAAATATTGAGTGGAAAGAAAACCCAAAGCCATAAATATGTGCAATTGTTCGATGACTTATTTTAAGGGCTTGAATCGTTATGTGGAGCCTTTTCCATAACCATGGCATCATGCTTAAAGTAATGAGAGAGGAGGAAAACAAAACCGAGAGCCATACATACTTGTAACTCAAGTAAATCAATGTTGGTATAACACTCTTTGGCTTGCAAACACCACATATGCATAGAATATTCCAAAATTATTAATGAAATTGATCACTACACAAAAAGACGTGTCTCGGAGGCCATTAAGATAGAAAAAACCCTAATAACTTCTAACTAGGATGATGGTTGTAACCTTAGTTGGTCATTAGTTCCTACCATCAAGATAGAAAGGAAAAAAAAGTAATAATCATTAATTAGATTACAAAATTAACATACTATAATTGAATATAATTTTAATAATCAAATCAACCCTAAAATATTAATTTATCGGCCACTTTTTATTTATTCAATAAAAAATTATTTTTTAATAATTTAATTAATGTTTTGGTTATAAAAAAATAGTTTTTTTGTGTCCTCTCATCTTTTCTTGAAGTTGAAATCATCAAATTAGGATATTTTTTTCTATTCTTGAATATATATTATTAATAGACCTAGAGTGAACATGATTCTCTCAAGAGTTTTTTGGATCTCTTCTCTTGACAATCTGTAATGTCCCTCTTAGCCCTAGATGCCAATGAGTGCGGAAAAAGGGTAATTTTTTTTTTGTTTTCTTTATTGCTTTAAAGAGGTCGAACCTGATAGCGGAAAAATTTACAAAAGGTTTCATATCCAATGTGTCAAAACCATGTGTGTGGAAAGCAGTCATTTAAGAAAATTCACAACAGGTCATCTTTATGGTGCCCAGGAAAATGACTTGCTCTGAAACCATAGAATAGTAGGTTAACAGTGATGATTTTAATATCTTTTAGTATTACCTTTCGTATACACCATAGGATCAAATGTACAAGATACTTATGCAAGTACATGAAGGTTTAATCTGATTTCTCAATTCCTCCTTAACTCGAATCTTAGTTATTAAGACTTCAACCAGAAAAAGAATCAAAACAGTATTGTAAGGAACCCCATATACCTCCATGCAATTTGGTGAAATGGGAATCAGAATTCTTCCTGGTACACTATCCACAACACATCATGTTAATCTCTTGAGCATGAAAATCACATAATAGCCATAAAATCAAAGAAAATCATAAACACCATTGAAACTTGTATATTTTCCAAAAAGGTAATTCATAACCCATGCACCCAACATTAAACATTGTTAAGAATTGAACATACATAAAAAAAAAATCATAAAGCGACATATAAGGTAACCAAATACAAGACATCAATTTACGTGGTTCACCTCGTCCACGAGGCTACGTCCACCAATTTGTTTTCTTTTTATTGTTGATTAGAGAGTAATTACAATGTCATGGTACAACCATAGCCATGGCCAATTTACCTTGCCTCAAGTCTCCTTGCAGAGAGACACTTGCAACTCAAAATTGCCTTTGTTAAAGGCCTTTATGACAACTCATCAAAGCATTTACAGCTCCTTGGGCACATGACAAACTTTGGCTTTAAACCAACACTTCATACTTGAATGTTTAAAACCTAACAATGTACAATACAAAGCATACTAGCAGTAGTACTACAATGATCTCTTTACCATATAAGGTACAATATCTGCAGTCATTATAGTTATTAACTTTCAAGCATCCATTCCAGTTAATACGTAACCATTATAGTAAGGCACAGAGTAATGAATCCTGCAAATTAGTCTCACATTCCTATACATGAGTACGCACATAGATTTATATATTCACACATATACCTATCTATATATTCCTCAGACAATAATTCAGCCTTAAGAAAATGCTATCACCCAGGTGAGTGCCAACTCAACATTTTTCCCCAAGCAACATTCAATTTATAATATAATACATCTTACCATCAATCTTGATAATTTGTTCATAATTTAAACCCTAAATCCCATCAAGAAAACTCAAACTTTTTCCCTAACAATATTTAAAGCAGAAATCATCTTTATACAGTGCCAAAATTATCAAACCTGTAATAATAATGAAATCACCAAAATCAAAATGACAGGATTTCAAGGTACTAAAAGAAATTCATTGGCTGAAGGCCAGCATCCAAACAACCAAGTCATATGGAGGCCACATACACTTTACGTCAACCTACACCAGGACAAAGTTTTCACAGTTTGTGATCTGAGCTCCCAAAATACACCATATCATGTTGTTCCCCTTTTCCATAAGAGAGAAATTAAAACACAGACTTGACAACATATACAACCCCAGTAGCTACATGTAGGCAAAGTACCAGATACGGGAAAACATACCCTATGTTTTGTCAAGGAAGGAGCCAACACCTCTATTTCCATCCATGTGATAGATGCAAGAGCAAGTTTAAAATGCAGAGAAAGGAATAAAATTGAACATACAAAAGTTCATAGAATTACAACCCAAGACGTTGGATCATCAATGTAAATCAATAATGGAAAATCATGGAAACAAGAAGGAAACAACGACCTTGCACCTTTCAATTTAGTGCTACTCCACAGATCAATCCACCGTGGATTCGTAGATAGATGAGGACAGGCATGAGGAAGATTCAGGACGCATAATAAACCATACATCAATCTTTAAATCAATATAAATCATACATCAATCCTTAAAACATGCATCAACCTTTAAACCATACATCCATCTTTAAAGCATTATAAACCATACAACAATCTTTAAAGCATACATCAACCATACATCAATATCTAAAGAATTATGAACCATACAACAATCTTTAACGCATACATCAATTTTTAAACCATACAGGCCGCATGGGTAATCACCGTGAGGATGCTATTAAAAGGAGGAGAAACCCTAAGTTCATCCTGAAACAACCCAGTGTTGGTGTACGACATGGCACGGTTTAGTTTTTTCTTTTCTTTTTACGCTTTATCATATTCCCAAGAGGAAACCGATCAATTATACATCTATCCCAATGCAGAAAGGGATTACTTTCAAAATAAGACCCTTCAATACATAAAAATCCCATGCGAAGGAGTGGCCACCCATCCTTCATCTTAATGTGAATGTAAGCTGAAATAAAACTTAGCTAAACCCCATATATATAGGTAATATATCTATCTTAGATCTAAGACTGTGTCCTCTTAATTCATTCAACAAACAGGGTTAAAACAAACTACTAAGAGATTGCGTGTGTCAGCTTACCTTCAGCGCGAGCTTGCATACAAAAATGTCACGATTGTACCACCGGACTCTTGGATGCTTCGAAGGATGCCTAGATGAGGGAACATCCCTCCCCAATTTTCCAGCGCTAACTCACAAGGTTCACAGGGAGATCAAATAAAACATTTCTTAAGAAAAATGAGGTCGTTCACAACTAACAGCCCTCGTTTATCAAGTCAAGGGCGCTGTCTACAAAGCACCGAACCCCAAAATGACATGGGTCACACTATGGAGCAGAGACTGCATTTTTGGTGCAGGAAACTGTTCCCCTCCTTGCATTGCTCACTGACCTAAGTGCATACCTTTGGCACTGACATGGAAGCATCTAGCACAATGATCCTGGTATCCGTTTCTCAAAGATCATCCCTTTAATCTCATAGATAACAGACCAGCGAGTCCCATCCCCTCCTCAACAACTCCAAGCCACCTTATATAAGGTTAGAAATCCCAATGGTTCATCATGATTTGCCCCCCATCAATGGCTGTGAATTCAGTAGTTATAATAACGACTGAACGTTAGTAGTCACACCAAAACAAATTCAGGGATTTCAGCATACTAGATGGCTGTGAATCCGGGTAATCTGTAAATGGCTGAAAATCAGAAAACAGGGAATGAATTAAGGGTATTCAACATAGCCCGCTAATTATTTGGTGTAACGTCCCTTAACTAATCAATTCAGCCAGCCATAGAAAATGCCTTCATTATTTAAATGCTATAATGGCGTTCATAAATTTTCCTCCACCAATCAAGGCATAATGATATGAGGAACTCCAAACTACAACATGATGCACTATCATGTGACCATTCATACGCGATGCCAGGTCGTCCCTTCCATTATCTTATTTTTATTAAGATTATGATTGCATTCCTATTATTAATACAACATTTCATTGATGCCATTATTCCTTATGTTGTGGATGAACTCTTTTGCAACGCATGCAAAAATGAAAAGGTGAGTTTTTTCTTCTTCTTCTTCTTTTACATTTTTCCCATAAATGAAATTCCTCTCGTTACCGGTTATTGATGATAATATATCTATATATATAACTTCCACTAATATCTTTCTGTAGGAGGAATTAATTTTATTATAAGTGCTGAAATAATGTATGTGTGCTGTACATATATATATATATGGTTCCACATACAGTACATGTATGTGTGCGAGGTTCACCATTATATGTAACACTATATGTTATTCATTTACTATATACCTCAAATGTATATGTCTCATATATATATATATATATATAATTCTTCAATATCATGTATATAGGGTTCCACTGTCATATATATAAGGTATATGTATGCAATTTATTTCACCATGTGATTTCTATTCCTCAGGGGCGCTTATATGGTTCATTTTTATTTCTATGAGTCATAGTCGCTCTTAGGTATTCAAGGTGGGAGGGGGATCTTACATCCTTTAACCCTAGAATTAACACCATCCTCGGTGTTACTTGTTCATCATCCCTAACCTTGCTGGCCCCCTTTGCTTATTTTCACATTCTGGTGAGCGAAAACCAATTCTGCTTCTTAAATCTCTTTTTCACCCGACCTACAAAGACTATCGTTAGATCTTACATAATTTAATATTTATAAGAGTGAGGACTGCATTATGTTCCCAACTTGAAACACCTCTTTAGATATGTATCCTATCAACATCAATGTAAAACCAATAATTCAACATAATTTAGTTTTCATCATTCCTTCACATTTACACATTAATACATGTAATCGTTCAATGACTTGGAAAGCTGCTAAAACAACTTCATTTTTTCGTTATCCTTTTTGAACTCTCCCTAGAGTTAATATTTTTTTTGGGTGGACTTACATCTATTTCTGAGGTTACTCTCCCTTTTGACCACGAGTCAAAAGTTTTCTCCTCAGCGACATCAGACAGCGTCTTGTCTTCCAAATGTCTAGTTTTGCCTAGGTCTTTTCTTGCCACACCATGCACCTAACACCAATGTGCTCACGTGGTAATCACTTTCCTAACACCATTGTGCTCCTGTGGCATACATGTCTAACACCGATGTGTTCACGCGGAAATCACTTTCCTAACACCATGGTGCTCCCACAACATGTAATTTTTCTTTAGTATATATTTCACCTTACAAATCATAATGCACACCCCTTGGTGCTCCGGATGACTTTTACCGTCATTGTCCCGACTTGTGAGTCAGCTTGTACGGTTAGTCAAAACATCTGCCAAAACTAACGATTTTTATTAACTAATGATAAGTCGAAGCGGTTTAATCATCACTTATGAGTCATATAACCCTGTAAATTATCTAGGAAATTAATACTTACACATTTCTGAGAAAGTTGAGCGCAACTTATTTATGCAGGCATATTTTTATATATTGATTGCAGAACTCACCATCATCATGGTGAAGCCTACAATGTCAGTATAAAACCACATAATCCATAGTTAAATCCTTGGTTCATAAAATCTCGAAATTCGACAATCAACATTCCTTAACCTCATTATTTAAGGCAGTGAATACTTTGTCTACCAGTCAATCCTGACTGATAATGTTCTTGGCATATTCTGCAGTGTCAGTGTATAATATTATGTAACATTCATCAATTCAAATAACTTTTAGACATCTTTACCCATCTGTTGTTTGGATAATTACAGTGAAGAGACATTCCATCTTCACACCACACTTATGTGTGGCAAGATAGGGACATAGGCATTCTGCCAACATTAGTAATTCCAAGTGAGCTGCTTACCACCATTTCACATCTTGACCACTTATGTTAGGTCTTATTACGTTCTTGTTTATCCAATACAAGTCTCTATATTTAGTGCAATACAATGAGAAGCATTACAATATACTTTTACCGTTCACTTTGGCTATACTCTAGACAAATTTTATAGGTAATCTAGTTAATTCACATTCAATTATTCAGTAGTGGTCCAACTGGGACTTCCACAATTTCACCACCTACAAAAATACCAATGCTTTGTAAGTTACATATAATGTCATTCAAAACATAAAAAAAATATCATAATCTCTACTTTGACATATTCCTTCTTCCGGAGCCTAGAAGCTCCTCTGCAACACAACTTCCATATCTCTAGGCATACTTTGAGGTTTCACGCCTACTCGCTCAACACCGTATCCATGACGTAACTCGATATTCCCCATGCTCCATAGATTATGATCAAGATATGTCTACCTAAGCCCTCTAGACCTAAGTGACTTACATTATACATCCAATCATAACTTGATGTTCTAGTGTTAACGCATATAGAGACCATCTCAAAAGTCTCTTATACTAGAATTTTTTTCAAAAACTTTTGTAAAGTATATCTTAACATAACAAATTATTGAAGCTATGGTTTCTAGAATTCCAATATAACTAATCAAATCTTGGTAACCTTCATAATAAGAAGGGAATCATACAGACTCCAAATGTTACCATTTCTACTAAGGATTTCATCTTTGCATTTGGTCCTCATGTGAGGCTGCTTCTTGCAACCATGTGCACCTGCATTATCTGCTCAGAAATTCTTTGCCAAAATAAGTCAAATTCCATGATAACATGTTCCTATGTGATTGCGACAAAATATATTTGTGTATCATATCAAGGCTTTACTTTCTCTTCAATATCTTTTTGATGTGTTAATATTATGCACTTAATTTTACTAAACACAAGTTCAACTTACACTTTACTTCATCAATACGTATGTAAAACACATAAGTATATCTTTCTTTAAACAAGCCTAATAGTATCTTCATTTTCTCATTCCCCCAAATTAGACAAATAACCCTCCCTGTATTTTAGTGCATGCAACTAACTTCTTGCATTACACATAATTCTCCAAAAACCTATGCAGAGAGTTCAACAATATTTCTTTTATAGCGTGCATTATAATATCACATAGTTAAATCACATAATTCTCAACATACCTGCATGTCGATGAGTCCATCAGGTCCGAGTGTTTTAACTTTTCTCTGATACCATATGTAATGTCCCTCTTAGCCCTAGATGCCAATGAGTGCGGAAAAAGGGTAAAGTTTTTTTGGTTTGCTTTATTGCTTTAAAGAGGTCAAACCTGCTAGCAGCAAACTTTACAAGAGGTTTCATATCCAATGTGTCAAAACCATGTGCGTGGAAATAAGTCATTTAAGAAAATTCACAACAGGTCATCTTTATGGTGCCGTGGAAAATGACTTGCTCTGCAACCATAGAATAGTAGGTTAACAGTGACGATTTTAATATCTTTTAGTATTACCTTCTGTTTGCACCATAGGATCAAATGTACTAGATACTTATGCAATTACATGAAGTTTCAATCTGAGTTCTCAATTCCTCCTTAACTCGACTCTTAGTTATTAAGACTTCAACCAGAAAAAGAATCAAACTAGTATTGTAATGAACCCCATATACCTCTGTGCAATTTGGTGAAATGGGAATCGGAATTCTTCCTGGTACACTATCCACAACACATCATGTTAATCTCTTGAGCATGGAAATCACATAATAGCCATAAAATCAGATAAAATTGTACATGCCATTGAAACTTGTATATTTTCCCAAAAGGTAATTCATAACCCATGCACCCAACATTAAACATTGTTAAGAATTGAACATACATTAAAAAAAATCATAAAGAGACATCTAAGGTAACCAAATACAAGACATCAATTTACATGGTTCACCTCGTCCATGAGGCTACATCCACCAATTTGTTTTCTTTTTATTGCTGATTAGAGAGTAATTACAATGTCATGGTACAACCGCATCCATGGACGGTTTACCTTGCCTCAAGTCTCCTCGCAGAGAGACACTTGCAACTTGAAATTGCCTTTGTTCAGGGCCTTTATGACAACTCATCAAAGCATTTACAGCTCCTTGGGCACATGATGAAATTTAGCTTTAAACCAACACTTCATACTTGAATGTTTAAAACCTAACAATGTACAATACAAAGCATACTAGCAGTAGTACTACAATGATCTCTTTACCATATAGGGTACAATATCCTCAGTCATTATAGTTATTAAATTTCAAGCATCCATTCTGGTTAATACGTAGCCACTATAGTAAGGCACAGAGTAATGAATCCTACAAATTAGTCTCACATTCCTATACATGAGTAGGCACATGGATTTATATATTCACACATATACCTATCTATATATTCCTCAGACAATAATTCAGCCTTAAGAAAATGCTGTCACCCAGGTGAGTGCCAACTCAACATTTTTCCCCAAGCAACATTCAATTTATAAGATAATACATCTTACCATCAATCTTGATAATTTGTTCATAATTTAAACCCTAAATCCCATCAAGAAAACTCAAAATTTTTCCCTAACAATATTTAAAGCAGAAATCAGCTTTATATAGTGGAAAAATTATCAGACCTGTAATAATAATGAAATCACCAAAACCGAAATGACAGGATTTCAAGGCACTAAAAGAAATTCATTGGCCAAAGGCCAGCATCCAAACAACCAAGTCATATGGAGGCCACATACACATTACGTCAACCTACACCAGGGTAAAGTTTTCACAGTCTGCGCACCGAGATCCAAAAATACACCATATCATGTTGTTCCCCTTTGCCATAAGAGAGAAATTAAAACATAGACTTGAAAACATATACAACCCCAGTAGCTACACGCAGGCAAAGTACCAGATACGGGAAAACGTACCCTATTTTTTGTCAAGGAAGGAGCCAACACCTCTATTTCCAGCCATGTGATAGATGCAAGAGCAAGTTTAAAATGTAGAGATAGGAATAAAATTGAACATACAGAAGTTCATAGAATTACAAGCCAAGACGCTGGATCATCAATGTAAATCAATAATGGAAAATCATTGAAACAAGAAGGAAACAACGACCTTCCACCTTGCAGTTTAGTGCTACTCCATAGATCAATCCACCGTGGAGTCATAGATAGATGAGTACAGGCATAAGGAAGATTCAGGCCAAATAATAAACCATACATCAATATTTAAAGCAATATAAATCATACAACAATCCTCAAAACATACATCAACCTTTAAAACATACATGCATCTTTAAAGCATTATAAACCATACAACAATCTTTAAAGCATACATTAACCATACATCAATATCTAAAGCATTATGAACCATACAGCAATCTTTAATGCATACATCAATTTTTAAACCATACAGGCCGCATGGGTAATCGCCATGAGGATGCTGTTAAAAGGAGCCGAACCCCTAAGTTCATCCTGAAACAACCGAGTGCTGGTGTACGACATGGCACAGTTTGGTTTTTTATTTTATTTTTATGCTTTATCTTATGCCCAAGAGGAAACCACTCAATTATACATCTATCACAACGCAGAAAGGGATTACTTTCAAAATAAAACCCTTCAATACATAAAAATCCCATGCGAAGGAGTGGCCACCCATCCTTCATCTTAATGCAAGTGTAAGCTGAAATCAAACTTTGCTAAACCCCATATATATAGGTAATATATCTATCTCAGATCTGAGACTGTGTCCTCTTAATTCATTCAGCAAATAGAGTTAAAACAAACTACTAAGAGATAACGCATATCGGCTTACCTCCAGTGTGAGCTTGCATACAGAAATGTCACGGTTGTACCACCAGACTCTTGGATGCTCCAAAGGACGCCCACACGAGGGAACATCCCTCCCCAATTTTCCAGTGCTAACTCACAATGTTCACAGGGAGATCAAATAAAACATTTGTTAAGAAAAATGAGGTCGTTCACAGCTAACAGCCCTCGGCTATCTAGTCAAGGGCACTATCTACAAAGCACCAAACCCCAAAATGACACGGGTCACGCTATGGAGCAGAGACTGCATTTTTGGTGCAGGTTGTCGTTCCCCTCCTTGCGTTGCTCACCGACTTAAGTGCATACCTTTGGCACTGACATGGCAACATCTAGCACAATGATCCCAGTATCCATTTCTCAAATATCATCCCTTTAATCTCATAGATAACAGACCAATGAGTCCCATCCCCTCCTCAACGAATCCAAGCCACCTTATATAAGGTTAGAAATACCAACGGTTCATCATGATTTCCCCCCCATCAATGGCTGTGAATTCAGTGGTTATAATAATGGCTGAACGTTAGTAGTCACACCAAAACAAATTCAGGGATTTCAGCATACTAGATGGCTGTGAATCCGGGTAATATGTAAATGGATGAAAATCAGAAAACAGGGAATGAATTAAGGGTATTCAACATAGCCCACTAAATAGCTGGTGTAATGTCCCTTAACTAATCAATTCAGCCAGCCATAGAAAACGCCTTCATTATTTAAATGCTATAATGGCATTCATAAATTTTTCTCCACCAATCAAGGCATAATGATATGAGGAACTCCAAACTATGGCATGATGCGGTATCATGTGACCATTCATATGCCATGCCAGGTTGTCCCTTCCATTATCTTATTTTTATTAAGATTATGATTGCATTCCTATTATTAATACAACATTTCATTGATGCCATTATTCCTTATGTTGTGGACGAACTCTTTTGCAACGCTTGCAAAAATGAAAAAGTGAGTTGTTTTTATTCTTCTTCTTTTACATTTTTACCATAAATGAAATTCCTCTCGTTACCGATTATTGATGATAATATATCTATATATATAACTTCCACTAATATCTTTCTGTAGGAGGAATTAATTTCATTATAAGTGCTGAAATAATGTATGTGTGCTGTATATATATATATATATATGTTCACATGTGGTTTGCTTCACTTTGTATGTTCTACATACATCATATATAACAAATATATGTCTTTAACATATATATATATATATTCTCCAATATACATCTGGCTCCATATACAGTACATACATGTAGGAGGCTTGTAACAAAACATATACATATATATATTTATATATGTCCCCTATACTATTTTCCATAAACACACACACACACACACGCACACACACACATATATGTATGGTTCCACATACAGTACATGTATGTGTGCGAGGTTTACCATTATATGTAACACTGTATGCTATTCATTTACTATATACCTCAAATGTATATGTCTCTAATATATATACATATATATATAATTCTTCAATATCATGTATATAGGGTTCCACTGTTATATATATAAGGTTCGGTTCACCATATAACTTTCTGTTGATTATATGTAAGCTTACATGTTCTACTCATATATATATATATATATATAGTATTCTTCATTATTTTATATGTAATGTTCTACATATAATATAGTTATATATATATATATATATATATATATATATATATGTATATGTATGTATGCAATTTATTTCACCATGTGATTTCTATTCCTCATGGGCGCTTATATGGTTCATTTTTATTTCTATGAGTCATAGTCGCTCTTAGGTCTTCAAGGTGGGAGGGGGATCTTACACAATTGGTCACACTATTTAGTATGAAATGTGGAGTTAAACAATATTACATATGAATTCCATTCTACATTAAAATGAATATAATTTTAAGTTTGTTCAATTCCATTCTTTAAACCATTTATACTATGAAACGAGAACTCGACAGAGTTCTCAGTTTTCTATCTCCTAATTTTTTTAGCTATTATTACCTTTGTTTCAAAAAGGGTTGATATGGGTATCACACATTTTAATTTTGAGGAATTTCTTTTGGGCCTTTGAATCATCTTAATCATAAATGATTTTTAATTTGTGTTTTCAAGTCTTCTTTCTAGAAATTTAACAAAATAACATACATTTAGAAGCAAGTTATAATGAAAAACATATACATTTTGCAATTTTTTTTTTAAATTGAGACATTTTTATGGACGAAATAATAATTTTTTTATTGAAAAAATTGTGTAAAAATCAATAAAATACAGTCATTTAAAAACATTTTCAATGGATTTTTATAGATATTTTGTAAAAAAATGATATTGTTTTATATTATTTTCCAGAAAGTGACAATTCATAAAATTTGAAGATAAACTATACGATATATTTTTAAGTAATATATTAAAAACATTATATATAGAAATTTTATTTTTACAACAAAGTTTGAAAGTAAAAACATTACTAATATATCTTATCAAAAAGTTGTCAAATTTAACATTTTCTTCGAGACATGAAACTAATCAAAATATCATGAAATCCAAATTCTTCATTGAAATTGGAATTTTTTGAGCTTGTCATTCTTCATGGACATCAATGCCCTCTTCCATTGGGTATTCTATGTCTATAAGATGCCCAAACTGCTCTTTTTCCAAACATCCCTCTTAATGGGGGTTGAGGCCCTTTTGCCATATTTTCCAA
Organism: Pseudotsuga menziesii; assembly: GCA_001517045.1. Taxonomy (NCBI): domain Eukaryota; kingdom Viridiplantae; phylum Streptophyta; class Pinopsida; order Pinales; family Pinaceae; genus Pseudotsuga; species Pseudotsuga menziesii. Next base: position 435,959 of record LPNX010395231.1, on the reverse strand, counting down.
AAGTGTTTCACTAAAATTTAAAAAAATTTACATCGATATTACATTAAAAAAAAATTAAACCTCGCTTAACCTCATGAACCCCCCACAACATTATATTAAAAAACATTACATTAAAAAAAAAATCCCCTGGATTAACCAGCTAACCCCCCCATTTCACATTCAAAAATAATTTGAAAAACAATTAGACCCCCTAACCCCTAAACTCTACCCCACACACAACAATACATTAAAAAAATATCAATATTTTTTTTTTTATAAACCATCCCTCTAACTCCCACAACATCAAATTTAAAACAATATTTAAAAATAATTTTTTTTAACCTACAGTACGTATCCTACACTACTCTATTCTAGCATAGCATATTCTAGCTTATCCTACCCTTATGTGGCTTAGAATACCCTAACCTACTCTACTTTAGCCTATAACCTACTAGTCCTTATCCTAGCCTACTCTAACTTATCCTAGATACTCTACCTTTACCTCACCTAGACTAGGCATTAGAGGAAATTTGGGGTCTAAAATGGGCCTTATAAGAAAACGTGCAAAAATATGTTTTTGTGAGTTGGAATTCAAGAACCAATAGAATTTCAATAAAATAAGTCAACCATAATGGTTGAATTGACATATTTGTCATTAAAAAAAACTACTTTTTTTGTTCGTATTTTCGACATATCTCATTGTGTTTTTACTCAAATTTCGATTGGGAGAGCTTATTGGATGCAGAATTTGATTCCGCATCCAACGAGTACCCACACTGCATACTTTTGACGGACCCCGCTACCCCAAAAACAAGAAATACATGAAAAAATGTGATGATGATGTCATCATCACATTTTTTCAGGTATTTCTTGTTTTGGGGGTAGTGGGGTCCGTCAAAAGTATGCAGTGTGGGTACTCATTGGATGCATAATCAAATTCCGCATCCAACGAGCTCTCCTGATCGAAATTTGAGTAAAAACACAGGGAGAGATGTCGAAAATACAAACACAAAAAGTAGTTTTTTTCTTTCTTCCTCCAAAATTAATTAATATTATTTTATTATTTTAACCATTATTTTATTATTTTAACCATTATTTTATTATTTTAACTATTATTTTATTATTTTCCTTAGGAGGCCCATTTTAGACCCCAAAATTCCTGTAATATTACTCTATCCTGACCTATTGTAGCCTAGCTTAACCTATCCTACTCTATTCTATCCTTCTCTAATGTAGCCTACTCTCTCCTACCTACTCTATCTTAGCCTTACCCATCCTACTCTATCCAATCCTACTCTAACCTACTCTAGCCTAACCTAGCCTATCCTACTCTAGACTAACCTAGCCTAGCCTCCTCCAGCTTAGCCTACTTTAGATTATTATACACTACCCAAGCATATACAAACCTATCCTAACCTACTCTACCCTAATCTACTCTATCCTAGCCTAGCCTACTCTACTCTAACCTACTCCCAGCCTAACCTAGCCTAGACAAATATAGCTTAACCTAGCCTACAATAGCCTAGATTAGCCTATCCTAATCTATCTTAACATAACATAATCTAGACTAGTCTAGACACCTCTCAAGTAGCCTAGTCTAACATATCCTCGCCTATCCTACTCTATACTAGCCTACTCTAGCCTACTCTAGCTTAGACTACTCTACTCTAGCCTAGATTAACCTACTCTTAGCTAGCCTACTCTATCCTATCCTATCCTACACTTCCCTACTCTAGCCTAAGATACTCTAACCTAACCTACTCTAGCATAACATAGCCTAACATAATCTAGACTAGCCTACCCTACCCTACTCTACCTTGGAATACTCTAGCCTATCCTACTCTAACATAGCATAGCATAGCCTAACTTAATATAACTTAGCCTAGCCTATCCTTTCCAACTCTATATAGCATATCCTACTCTATCCTAACCTAGGATAACATGGCCTACTCTAGCCTAGCCTAGTCTAACCTATCCTACACTACCCTATTATATTTTAGCTTACTCCATCCTAGCTTAACCTACTCTACAATATCTTACTCTATCCTACCCTACTCTAGCCTAACCTAGAATAACCTTCTCTAGTCTCTCCTTATATAGAATTGTCTATCTTAGCCTAGCCTAGTCTATCCTAGCCTAGTCTAATCTAACCTACCCTATCCTACTTTATCTTTTCCTACTCTAGCATAGCTTAACCTACTCTAGCCTCATCTAACCTACTCTACACTAGACTACTCTAGTATATCCTACTCTAGGTTACCCAATTATAGCGTAGCCTATCCCAGCCTAACGTAAGCTAGCCTAGCCAGTCTAGAATATCCTATTCTAACCTACTCTAGAATCTCCTATTCTAGCCTACTCTAGAATATCCTATCCTAGCCTACTGTAGAATATCCTACCCTACTCTAGGGTAGGCTATCCTAGCATACTATAACCTAGCTTAGCATAGCCTACTCTTTCCTAGCATACTCTAGTGTACTCTAGCCTAGTCTAGCCTACTCCAGCCTATCCTCACCAAGCCTATCTTGACCTACTCTACTCTACCCTACCCTACCCTACTTTATCATAGAGCACTCTAGACTATCCTAACTTACCCTAGTCTAGACTAGCCTATCATACTATAGTTTAGCCTAGCCTACTCTAGAGTGACCCAGCCTTCCTATCCTACTCTATCCTAGCTTACTCTATCCTACTTTATCCTAGCCTATTCAAACCTAGGATACCCTACCCTACTCTATCCCAGCCCATTCAAACCTAGGATACCCTACCCTACTCTATCCTAGCTTACCCTAGCCTAGCTTAACCTACTCTACCCTAGCCTGACCAACCTAGGCTTGCCTATTCTAGACTACTCTATCCTACCCTACTCTACCCTAGCCTACCCTACTCTAGGATTGGCTACCCTACCCTATTATATCTTACCCTACTATACCCTAGCCTAGCATAGCCTACTCTTGCATATCATACTATATCCTACTCTAGCCTACCCTAGCCTACTCTAGCCAATCCTATCCTAGCCTATCCTAACCTACTCTACTCTAGCCTAGCCTAGCTTATCCTATTCTAAACTAACCTATCCTACTCTAGCTTAACCTAGCCTACTCTAGACTAACCTATCCTAGCTTACTCTATCCTACTCTATCCTATCCTATTCCAACCTAGGATTCCGTAGCCTACTCTATCCTAGCTTACCCTAGCTTACCCTAGCTTAGCTTAACCTACTCTACCATACCCTAACCAACCCTAGACTACCCTATTCTACCCTAACCTACTTTACTCTAGCCTACTCTAGCCTAGCCTACTCTAACCTTGTGTAGCCTATCCTAATATATTCGAAACTACTCTAGCATAACCTAAACTAGCCTACTCTAGCTTATCCTAGCCTAGCCTAGACTACTCTATCCTCACTTACTATATCCTACCTTAACCTACTCTAACCTAACCTAACCTATGCTAGACTGGCCTACTCTATCATATGCTAGTCTATGGTAACCTACTTTACTCTACCTTATCCTATCCTTCTCTAGCCTAGCATAGCCTACTCAAGCTTACCATGGCCTACCTCAGCCAAGCCTAGCCTACTCTAGCTGAGCCTAGTTTAGGCTAAGATACTATACTCTACTCTATCCTAGTCTACTCTATCCTAGCCTACTCTAGCCTAACCTACACTATCCTAGCTTAACTTACTCTACCCTAGCCTAACGAGCTATATACTATCCTAATCTAGCCTAAACTACTCTATTCTTTCCTACTCTAGCCTATCCTAACCTAGTCTATTTTAACCTATCCTAACCTAGGCTACTATAGTTTATCCTAGCCTATTCTAGCCTATCCTAGCCTAATCTAGCCTCTCTTATTCTACTCTTACCTAACCTACTCTAACCGAGCCTACTCTAGCCTAGCTTAACCTACTCTAATCTAGACTAACCTACTCTAGCCTAGCTTAAACTACTCTAAGCTAGCCTAACCTACTCTATCCTACCCTACTCTAGCCTACTTTAGTCTATACTACTGTGCCTACTCTATCCTAACATACTCTAACCTAGCTTAACCTACTTTAATCTTGCCTAACCTACTCTAGCCTAGCTTAACCTACTCTATCCTACCCTACTCCAGCCTACCATACTCTATCCTAACCTACTCTAGGCTAGCTTAAGCTACTCTAAGCTAGCCTAACCTAGTCTATCCTACCCTAGTGTAGCCTACCCTACTCTAGCCTAATCTACTCTAGCCTATCCTAGCCTACTTTATCCTAAATACTCTAACCTAGCTCAACTACTCTAATATAGCCTAACCTAATCTAGCTTAGATTAACCTACTCTAAGCTAGCCTAACCTACTCTAGCCTACCCTACTCTAGCCTACTCTAGTCTAGCCTACTCTAATCTAGCCTACTCTAATCTAGCCTAACCTACTCTAGCCTATCCTAGACTAGCCTAACCTATCCTACCCCCCTCTAGTATTCTATATCTTAGCCCAACATACTCTTTCCTAACCTAGCATATCCTAGACTACTCTAGCCTAGTCTAGCCTAACCTAGCCTACCCTTTCCTACTATATCCTAGCTTACTCTTGCCAAGATTAATGTACTCTAGCCTATCCTAAACTGCTCTAGACTATCCTACTCTATTCTAGCCTACTACACTTGAGCCTAATATTGCATATCCAAATCTATCCTAACCTTTTGTAGCCTAGCTTGCTATATGCTAGCCTAGCATACTCTCACATACTTTATCCTAGCATAACCTAGCCTACTCTATCCTAGCCTACTATACCCTAGATTAACCTATCCTACCCTAGCCTTACCTAGCTTAACCTACTCTATCCTAGCGTAGCTTAACCTACTCTAGCTTAGCCTAGCTTAACCTACTCTAGCCTTTCCTAACCTACTATAAAATGTCCTACTCTAGCATACCCTACTCTAGCCTAACCTATTCTAGCCTAGCATACTCTAACCTACTTTATCCTAGCCTAGCCTAGAGAAGCACACCCTATCTTAGCATATCCTACTCTAGCATAACCTAACCTACCTATCTTAGCCTACTCTGTCCTAGTCTAGCTTACCCGAGTCTAGTGTACCGTACTCTAGCCTATTTTAGCCTAGCCTACTCTAGTTGTTCCTAATATAGCATACTCTACGCTATTGTACTCTAGCCTAGCACATTCTATCCTATCTTGGCCTACTCCACTATAGGATAGCCTATCTTAGCCTAGCCTACTCTAGTCTATCCTAACCTACTCTACTCTACTCTAGCTTAGCCTAATCTAGCCTAGACTATTCTAGCCGACTCTATCTTGGCCTAGTCTTTCCTAGCCTATCCCACTCTATCCTAGCCTAGCCTAGTTTACTCTAGCCTAGCCTAGCCTAGCCTACCATGGCCTAGCCTACTCTAACCTAGCCTAGTCTAACCTAGCCTACCCTAGCCTAATCTATCCTAGCTTACTCTAGCATAGCTTTACCTCCTATAGCATAGCCTAACCTACTCATGACTAGCCTACTCTAGCTCAACCTACTCTAGTATATCATACTCTATCCTACTCTACTGTACTCTACTCTAACCTACTCTACTACTCTAGCTTATTGTATGCTAACGTAGGATAAGCTAGCCTAATCTAACCTAGCCTCGGCTAACCTAACAATACTCTAGCCTAATTTAACCTAACCTTTAACACGTTACCTTACCCTATCATTCATTAAGCAAAACTTGCTACATTTTCCTACTCTAAGCTAGTTTATCCTAGCTTATCTTATTATATCCCAGCTTACCGTGAGCAAGGATCCTAACCACATTCTTATCTTTAAGAGGTTGAACATGACAATTGTAACGATACTATGTCTAACTTAATGAAAATCCATTTTTTAATGTCAAATACCAAACCACATATCCATTATTGCATTTGAAATAAAAATTACATAATTTTAATAAAACATACAAAATATAAAATATTAAATGTACATTGCTAAATAAAAATTAGAAAAATCCACATAGAAAATAACTAACATAAATGGTAAATTTAAACAAAAAAATAGAAAACAAATTTTATACACATTGAAATAGCTTTTATATAAAAATATTCAATTTAGAATATAATGCATATCTTACAATTCAATTTTATTTATAAATAGTTATTATATAATCAATATTTATTTTAATGTACATAAAATAAAATAGTGATATACAAATTTTCTATTTATTTAATAATTCATAAAAAAGAAACTACACACAAATAAGCTAATAAATCTTTCATTCCTTGAAAAGAGACTAAATTGCTTGCCACCACTAACTTATAGATTTTTATTGAGCAGTTAATTATAATAAATTTTTTATTTTAATAAAATAAAACTAATAAATCTTTGATTCCTCCGAAAACATTTATTAAAACTTTAATGTAAAAATATTTCGAGAGTAAACAATAAAAATCACTAGTTGTTTGTTTAAAAAATATAAATATGTATAAAGAATCTGATAATGAATGTGATAACACATGGAAGAATAAAAAAATGCTCAATGATGTAAGAAAAGGTCAACTGTTAAACTGTTCATAATATCTATAAAAAGATTCCTTAAAATTAAAAAATTAAAACCGTCGTTAACCCGAATCTTTGAGACCATGTTGCTCTTTCAAACTTAAAAATAAAAATTATCCTGCATGGAGGAATGCATTAGCCCGAATCTCTGAGATCATTTTTGTCTTTCAAACTTGGGGAGTATCTCTGAGTTCATATTGTTCTTTCCCCGTGAGTTCTTAAAAATTGGCTTTAAAAAAACCCAAAAATATTGAGGACAAAAAAAACCAGAAAATGAGGACCAAATTGACGACCGAAAAAAATCGAAAAAATCTCGAAAGTATTGGGTGGCTCAAATTCTCATACATGTAGCCCAACTTCTCTAACCATGGCTCCATGGCTTCTGACTTATTTTAGGGGCTTGAATCGTTAGCTGGAGCCTTTTCCATAGTCATGGCATCATGCTTAAAATAATGAAAGAGAAGGAAACATAACCCATAGCCATACATAGCTGTAACCCAGAGAAGGAAAAATATGGTTAAATCGTATCACATACTCGTTTTACCTGCTCCATCAAGATCTTCTCACTCGAAGTTTGCAATAACATTTCAATAAAAATAAAATTGAGATGTGAAATAAAATGGAGCCTTTTCCATAGTCATGGGATCATGCTTAAAATAATGAAAGAGAAGGAAACATAACCCGGAGCCATACATAGCTGTAACCCAGAGAAGGAAAAATATGGTTAAATCGTATCACATACTCGTTTTACTTGCTCCATCAAGATCTTCTTCTCACTGGAAGTTTGCAATAACATTTCAATAAAAATAAAATTGAGATGTGAGATAAAATGGAGGCTATGGATAAGATTTGAGATAAACAGTGATGGGTTAATAATGCTCAATCAATTTACAGAAATGAATATTTCTAAGATTTCAAGAAAAGGGTTTCAAAGGGCTTGATATCATTCATATGGAAGATTGCATCCGAACATAATAGAACAGAGACAACATACAATATTTGCAATCTGAACAGAATCGAGTCAAATTGATAGAATCAAAGAAAATATATGCGTGAGATTTTAGATAACAAGAGATTAAGAATGTTGAATGCACTGACCATGAAAAGTAGGGTTTTGTAGAAGGGTTTTTGTACCTTTGAGTTGTTCAACCGACCTTCTCTTGAACTTGAAGTTGTTTGAGACGATCCAATCCAAACCAGGCTTTTCCATGAGGCCTCTTTCCTAGCCATGGCAACATGTACCTTTGAGTTGTTCAACCGACCTTTTCTTGAGATCCTTTTCCATAGCCATGGCATCATGGTTAAAATATTGAGAGAGAAGGTAACATAACCCAGAGCCAGAAAAATTGAGAGAGAAGGTAACATAACTCAAATTCGTTTGTAGAGAAGGGATTAAATTGTATCGGATAATCGTTTTCCCTGATCCATCAGTTCTTCCAAAGAACAGGCGTCATCAAGCAAAAGCACAGACGTAATCCATCAATTCTTCCAAATAATAGGCGTAATCGTTTTCCCTGATCCATCAATTCTTCCAAATAATAGGCGTAATCGTTTGCCCTGATCCATCAATTCTTCCGAAGAAGGTTGGCCGTTCGGCGTTCGCGTTGAAGAACCCGTCGCCGAGGCTCACGAAATTGGAGAAGTGGAGCTTGAGCACTGGATCGTAGACACGGTACGTTTGGAATAAAACTGATGGCAGCATTCCCAAAAGTAACCAAATCAGAGGACCCTTCACCTTTCAGAATATAATGGCATACAATGTAGACATAGTACCCTTCACGTTTCTGAACATTTAAGCCTGAGTCCATATAAATTCACAAGGACTGGAAAGGAGGACAACAATATATCCTTCTGCGTCTCCCTTCAACGGATAGTTTTTTGTTTTCGTTTTTCTCGATAGTTTTTTTCTTTTTTCAAGATTTACTTTATTCAAGATTTGGGTATCATAGTTCTAAGATTTTGTGCTTTTTCTGTTTACTTTGTGTTTTGTTTGTTTTTTAGGTTTTGATTTAGTTTTTTATATGATTTAATATCCCACATTTTAGTTATTTTAGTTAGATGTACTTTTTGTTTATTAAATACTTTTATTTATTAGATAATTGTATTGGAGAGTTTTTTAATTTATTAAAAAAGTCTTACTTTTAATATAGTTTAATTAATGTTTTAATAAATATATAGTTTAATTCATAATGGGTGGAGATAAAAATGTTCCATTTTATTCAATTTTTTTTTACTTTAATTCATGATTTGATAAAGAAATGGTTTAATTCATAAAAGTAAGGATACAAATATTTCACTTTATTGTCATATCCCTCAAAAACAATTTAGCTTCATATTACACAAAATCTCTCAATATGTTAATACCATAAAAGTATCTATTATTAACTACATTAAATATATTTGATTATAAAAATCATATTAGTTAATTTGTTTTGATACAATATTTACATTTTAGAATAAGTACAAAGGGCATCATACTTTCATAATAACCATGTCTATATCTATTTTGAATTTTATTTGTTTTTGTTATTACATGAAATTATTATCTATCTATTTATATTTGTATGAAATTACATTATAAACTAATTTATAATAATTGGATCACTTTGTAAGATAATGAATGAAAAAATATATTTTAGTTTCATTTTCTATGCATAAGGAAGATTAGAAGAAACTCTTCTTAACTCATTTATATTTGACACTTTGTTAGTTGATGGAGGATTTGTAAATTATTATTTGAAAAGAGAATTTGAATTGTATAACATATCATTTGCATGATCCATTTGCGTTTCTCCTAAGAATCAACCCCAAGAATCATCGTGAATGATAAAAACATTTAAATGGAACCCACACAGTAATTATAGGGGAAATATTCCTTTGTAAGAATGGTGTGGTGATTCTCTATCATGTCCATAGTCCATAACCCGTAAAATGATTTTTTAGTCCCTAAGAATGTTGGGTTCTTCCTCCGACAATCTACAAGGCCCGACGAATCATCCAAATTCCATAATGTAATACATCTTGAATTAACAATTATAATTTATTGATTTTTTTATTATTTTTGACACAAAGGTAAAAAAATAAAATAGTTTGTAATAAAACACATTTTTATTTAAATGACCAAGTCATAGGAAAACTACTATATATTATTATGTCCATGAGTAGCACGAGGATAGCATTAGACAGGGATTAATATATCTAAAATCAAAGAGATCACACATTGAAATACTTTTTTCTTGTGAGTCAACGAATGGGCTCAAGGGTTCTAGAGTAAGTAATTTGGCTGCTCTAGAACTTGGTTGGGAGGAACAAATTCTTCACTTTTGTTTTCCCATAATTGGTGCAAGGTTCCTACTCTGTTTTCTTATGATTGATTTTAGTTGCAGTGGAATGTGAATTTTAATGTTGAGTTGCAGTTATACTTCTAGGAAGTAGTGTTTATGCATTTTTGTAGAACAATTATTCATGCTTTTATGTAGTATTAGTATTTAGTTATGGGAATAATTATTTAGGTATGACTGTTGTTGTTCTGTTATGGTTTCGAATCCAATACTTGAATGATTTATAATTGATGAGTCTGCATCTAATGGATTTAATCCTCTGTTTTAAACTGTATCATGTATTCCTACATTTTGCTACGTTTTCGTGTCTGTATTGATTCTGCTTAAATATTCTGTAATTCTTCTTCTCAAAATTTAGAGCGACGATTGAAATCATGATATTGTTTTATGGTATATATTCGTAATTTTCAACATTGTAATTGAAATCCAATTACATAGAGAAAACCTTTATTTATTGTTTAAATCCATAATCAACTTAGCGTCGCTTAGATTCATGACTGTTAAATCATGTACAAGGAAACATAATCAAGAACGGTTCATCATAAAGATGATATTTAGATCTAATTAACTTACACTAAACTAAAACCTTAAGTTTTTAAACCAAAACCCTTTAAATATACATTGTTAAAGAGTTGATCCGCACAGTTACTTGTTGACTCAGAAAGGAAATCAAATCAATGAATAATATCTAAGCCACAATGAGATAAAAGGATCTCATGAGTTGTGGAAGATGGATTTGTGGAGGAACAATTCCAAAAATTTAAAGGCAACCCGCAAACCGCAATCCACAAGGTTAATTGTTGATCTGCAAGGAAATTAGATCAGCGATTGGCATTAAAGCCATAAGAATATCAATGACTAATAGGAGTTGAAAAAGGTGGAAGGAGGAAGGATAATTTTGTAGGCTAAAGTATAAAACCCACAATCCACAATCCACATTACAGAAGGTGTTGATCCACAAGGAAGTCATATCAATGGTAGAGATTAAATTTGTAGGAATATCAATGGCTCACAAGAGTTATGGAAGCTTCAGTACATAATGAAAAGGGAGTTAGATCAACAGTGGATATTGAAGCTACAAATGGGTCAATGGCTCACAAGAGTTGTGGAAGTTTGATTATGGAATGTGCAAGGAAGTCAAATCGACAGATGAGATCAAGGCCGCAAAAGGATAGACGGCTCAAAGTAGTTGTAGAAGCTCCATTATAGAAGTTTATTTTCTTATAAGTTAAAATGTGTTTCCACAATATGCAATCTATAATTTGTGAAAATCTAATTGCGAAAGGATTGATTTTATAATGAATTAAAGGGTGATCCATGATCTACAATATGCATTGCGGAAAGGTTCCTGTGGAGGACATTTTCTATGAAAGGAAACTTGTGGAAAGTTCATTTTTGGAGCATTAAATACCCACAAAAAAATATTTTTAAATTAGCAAAATAAGGGTAAACAATAAAGTATTTGGACAACTAACTGTTTTGGAATTTGATTTTGGGTATGAGGAAAGGTTGATAAAACTTGTAATGAGAATAATGTTCATTAAACTCTCAAGGTTCAATAATTCCCTATTACAGTTAGAAACTTTAACAATATGTCTGTATTTATATTGTTATAGAATTTTTTTTTTTAATTTGAGTTATGTTACATATGGTAACCAAGCACGGTTAAAACACTAGGCCTGAATTGACTCAACACTAAAGTTGCTACAACAGAAAACTAACTTCAATTTTATTTTGGTTAAATTCTCTTATAAACAACAAAGAGAAGAATAACTATGTTTTGCAGGAGACAAGGAAGATGCAGAGATGTCTGTAGAAGAGGAACATCACCATGAAATCCCTTTAAATAACAAAAGGGGTAACATAAGGGATGGGGAATTTTGGGTAGACTTAAATGACAATTAGGATAATAAATCCGAACTTGAATGAAATGTCCAGGAGTTAAGGTATGAATTCATAAAATTTAAAGAACATAATGAGAGAATACTAAAGTATCGGGAAGAACTAAATGTTATTCTATTAGCGAAGCTCCATAATGATGATGTAAACAATATGAACATCAAATTCCTACAACTACACCTTACAAATGTAAGGGAAACAAGATGGAATTTTCCAACCATAAATATGACACTTCAAGTGAATATTGAGTCAAACACCATAAGAAACAACAAGATTCAAGAGGAAGCCATGATGAGAATAAAAATAAAAATAAATACGGACCCTATGAGGAAATATCTCGGGATTTTAAGAAAATTGAACCAGCCATGTTTAATGGGGAAATTGAGAAAGGAGAAGAGGTAAATGCATGGTTGTGTGGAATGAAAAAGTGTTTTCAAATACATAACTACTCAGATGATTAAAAGGCTAAAATGGCCATCTATAATTTGACTAGAAAAGAAGATATATGGTGGAAAGACATAAAGAAGGTTAAAGGGAAAAAAGAGAGAAATGTAACTTGGAAAACATTTAAGAAAATCTTTAACAGAACATGCTTGTCCGAACAATATTATGAATAAAAAGAAAAATAATTTTATGAACTAAGGTTAGGAGCCATGACGATGAAAGAACTATGTAGTAATTTCTTAAGCCTACTTCCTTATGTTCCCTATATAATTGATGAGAAACCTAAAATAAAACAGTTCCTGAGTTGTTTTCCCATAATGTCTGAGAAACAGATCGAGTACGTCTATCCAGAAACACTATAGGAAACAAGGAGGAAGGAAAAATTATGCTATGACCAAAACAAGAATAAAAGGGAAATTATACCAGCTTGGAAAAATCAAAGGAAAAATAATTTTTATTTGAGGAAAAATAAGAATAAGTTCCATAAACACACGAGAAATAACTCTAGAGAGTATCACGGTAATAATTAAAAAGTATTTAAACCCCAAGAATCTACAATAAAAGAACCTTCAACTGTTCTTAATAAAAACCCAGCGCAAAAGTACTCTTAAAATGTTGGGAGTTTGGAGGGACATGCTACTTTAAAGATTGCCGAACAAGGAAATAGAATTTTAATGTTCACTCTATTCAAGAAGCAGTCATAGTTTGGTAGATGGACAGGAGCATGCCCAGGATCTACGTTGCATTGGAAAATCAACAAGAAGACCATGAGACTTCTATGATTGAAATTGAAGGCATGATGAACAATCAACCTATCTCTATTTTAATTGATCTAGGTGCAAGCCTTAGCTATATATCATATATAATAGTTTATCTATGCAATTTGATACCTCAAAATTTTGACAAAGCATAGATAGTAAAATTAGCCACAAGTACAAAACAAAAAGTCACTAGCCTTATTAGAAATTGTGAAGTGATGATGAATGATTTTCTTATGCATGTTAATCTAAATATTATGCCGTTAGGATCCTATGACTTATTAATAGGAATTGATTGGATAGAGGAACATAAAGTGGTGTTAAATTGTGTTGATAAAACCTTTACTTCTATTGATGATAACAAAAACGATATAAAAGTTAAAGGGGTCCTTAGGAAGGCGACCCTTCGAGAAATATTTGCATTAAAAATGAAAAGATCACTAAGAAAAATATGTAAAGTGTTTGTATTCTATATAATGAATGGTAAATAAAATGGTAACAAAATTCAACTAGAAGACATACCAGTCTTGAAAGAGTTTGAAGACAACTTTATGAAAGAAGTCCCTCGAATTCCTTTGAAAAGAGATATTGACTTCACAACCGATCTCATACCCAGAGTGGTACCAACATCAAAAGATCCATATTGAACGAATAAAATAGAACTTACAAAACATAAATCACAATTACAAGAACTAATCGATAAAAAGTACATTAGACCAAGTGTCTCTCCCTAGGGAGAGCCAATCTTGTTTTTTAAAAAGAAAGACAGAACACTAAGATTATGCATAGATTGTCGACAATTAAATAAGATGACTTTTGAGAACCGATACCAAATCCCCCGGATACATGATATATCCAATCAATTCCATAGAGGAATTATCTTTTTGAAGATAGATTTAAGGTCAGGGTATCATCAAGTATGAATAAAAGTTGACAACATATTTAGAAGAAAATTTACGACCCGCTACAGTCATTATGAGTTTGTCATAATTACTTTTGGGTTAACAAACACACTTGCTTCATTTATGTGTTTAATGAACATTATATTCAACAACTACATAGATAATTTTTTGGTTGTATTCATCAATGACATACTAGTCTACTCTAAGAACGAACAAGAACATAAAGAACATTTCAGAATAGTTTTGTAAATACTAAGAGAAGAACAACTTTATCCAAATTCACTAAATGTAATTTCTTTAAAGATAAGATTCGGTACCTATGACACGTAGTGTCCAAGGATGGAATCAAAATTGATACATATAAGGTAAAGGCCAACATGGAATGGCTATTCCTAAAAATGGAAAAATGTTTGAATGGATTGAAAAATGGATGGAAAAATTTAGCAAACTAAAATACCTATTAACTACCTCCCCGGTCTTAAAGATTGTTGATCCATTCAATGATTTTTTCGTATGTACCGACACTTGCAAAGAAGGGTTAGGAGGAGTTTTATTAGAAGAAAATTATGTTCTGGCTTATGAATCCATGAAATTAAGAGAACATGAAAAAAACTATGCAACAGACAATTTATAACTTGCTTCTATAATTCACACCTTGAAAATGTCGTGACATTACCTAATTGGAAGAAAATTTACACTTATGTCATATAACAAAAGTCTTAAATATTTATTTGACCAACAAAATTATAATGCAAGACATGCTAGATGGTTGTCCTTTTTAAGTGAATATGATTTTTAAATCAAACACATCAAGGGAAAATAAAATAAAGTGGCAAATTCTCTAATTCATCATACAAATTTAATGTTTGCAAGTAGCAACTATGAATCTGATCTAGAAAATCATATTTTAAGTGATGGAAATTATGATAGGGAATGTTAACCCAAAAATCCTCCACTCAGCTCTCAATGGCCTACACCACCCAAGGACAGCATCTCACTACCCTCATATCACTCCATTAGACCCCCACACCCTCAAAATAGCTAAAGGATGAAGAAAAGGGCTTGAAACCCCCCGAAGGATTCCAAAATAGTCTCCTAGGAGCTAAAACCACCAAAATGGGGATAAAACCCTAAAATGAGCTAAAATTAGGGTAAAAGGGGCTACAAGTCCAAAAAAGGGGCTAAATCCCTCACCAAAGGCTTAAAACCGTAAAACCCCTTGAAAGAGCTATAAAAGAAGAGTGGTGGGTCACTCTCAAAGAACCTCTCCCTTGCATATTGTTATGCTACCCATGGATGCCTTGAGACACCTTTTCCCCTCAATCCACCCACTCCCTCTCCTCCATTTCCATTGAGCCAAAGATCCCCATCCAAGAGAGGTGCTTCCACAAGCTAGGGCATGGTGGCCCATTTCCACCAAAGAAGGTATACTTGTCTTTCATGTCTCGTTTTTTTTTTTTTTTCTTTCTAACCCTTGTTTCCATTTGCAGGTTCTATGTTTAACATTGTTTTGCATGTTTTACTATATCTTGGAATTTGCTTGCAGGTATTTGGAGGCAGAACCCTAACTTGTGTTTGTAGATGGGTTCACCATTACTTCTCTCTTCTTTTTGTTTGTAGCTTAGTTTATTGTTCTATCCATTTTCATTTTCGTTTGTGTTTTCTACATTTACCCACTAGGAGGAACCTACCCTTCTATCCTATAGACAGAAGGGAGCAATTCCTGTCCCTATAGCAAGGAGAAACCCCTGCTACAGATTTGGCGACCATACTAGGTCAATCCCATAGGATCCTTGGTCCAAATTTTTAATTTTCAAGCTCTTTAATTTTTTGCCCTAGTTTTAAAAAAATTTGTGTTGAATTCACTTTAAATCCATTTGATTTTCAGTTATTAGTACTATCGAAGCCCTTGCTAGGAAAAACCAAGTCAATTTAGCCACAGTACAAGTTACTGTCGGCCATATCTGACTCAGCCTCACAAAAAACCCCAAATTCAGGGTAGGGAACTCTTATTGGGCCCAAAAGTGAGGTGAGGGCGCAATTAATGTCCAAAGAGGTGTGAATAGGGTGCACTTAATCCCACAATAAGTGCGAATTCAGCTCTGAAACATAGATCGTGATTGTTTCTTCATTCTACGTGTCCCCCTCGCCTGTTTCTAAAAAAATCTTACACCCCCTCGCCAGATTTGATAAAAAAATGTGTGGCCTTTCAAACAGAACTTCAATTCTAGTTTAATAGAGATTAAATTTCAGTTTTATAGGACTGTTAGTGCAGCTTAGCTGCCTCTATCCAACACACTAGTTCAATTTCAAGTTTCTATTTTTTTTTTCTGCAATTTATTTCACAAACAATGTGTAAATTCCAAGTAAATCTTAATGGCTTAATTAAATGAATGTAGCCTAATTAAAATCAACCTAAAACAAACTGTCTTTCTTACCCTTCCTCCTCTACCCATTCATCAACCTCTAGGGTATTTTGGGATACGACGAAGGGAAAGCTCATATAGATCTAGGCACTCCAGTAATATTGTTCCAAACCAGTAAAACTAGATGACTTGGAAGGTAGAGGGGGTAGAGAAGGAGGGCTTCTAATGGTGCTAAGCATTCACCAAATTTGACCAACCTTGCATCCAGGAGGTTACCTAAGTATCTACGTATCGGATTAGTCCCATTGTGTTGAGATCCCAGCACCTTCTCTTGGTTCAAGAGGAATATCAGTGTGAGGTAGACATCTAGTTAGGCCATACACAGTCACGGTTAAAAATTGTATTTGTTCACAATTTCTGATTATTCAAATACATGCACACACATTGACATGGAATCTACCATGATTAATTCATAAACCATTTGCAGCAACCAAATACTAGAAAAACAAACAAACAAATACACCATACCAACTAATTAACCCAACTCAGTTCATGACGCTGTGTGAGCTTTAAAATTTTCCAATTTACACTAAGTACAACCAATATATGGTCTTTTAGGACATAAGTCCCTGATCGCTTCAATTGTGGGAAGTACTTGGGCCCCACCCAGAAAATCATTGTGAGGAGTACCACAGGAACCCCAAAGTAGTTGGCCGCTGAGAGGAATTTCCAAGCGAAATGGGCAACGACCCCTTTCGATTGAGTAGAAACACCTATGAGGAACAAGCCAAGTGATGTCTTCTTGCAGTCTTGGTGGCTAAGTGACCACCTACAACCAATAGGAAGCCACTAAAACTAGGGTCCAAACATCATTCCCACGAGTTTCATACATAAAAACACAATTGATCCTCCACGCTCTTCCTCATGCCTAAGAGGCAAGCCACCACCATTTCCAAGACTCAATCGACACCATTGAAACCCTTCTCAATGATCTTCCACACCATCAGAAGGCCACACAGCCTCTTATTCTGATTCAAACCCATATCATCCTGAACTAGACCTCCATACCGCACCATCAAGCCCCATGGCTAGTGAAAATCCAGATCCATTTTTCATCATAGCCATAGTAAGCAGACCCATGTCCACATCACAACCTGGAAAGTGGCCCAAGCATAGTCATGCAGACTGTCATTAGTCAGCTTCCACCACCCATAGTGACCAGCCAAGCTGGCCCACTTGCAACACACACAGTCGGTGGCCCCTCCACATACACTACCACTCCTACCACATAGGGGGCAGTGGACCATCCACTTACATTTCCCCTATTGTCATGCATGGGGGAAATGGCCCTTCCACCCACACTATCCCTCCCACAACATTTGGGGGCATTCGCCCATCCACAATGGTGCCACCACAGGCACCCCCAGCCGTTTAGATGCATTATGCACCTACAAATCCCACCACCATTGTAGCCCCATCCCACATCAACCTGGGGTCAAATATACCATTGATGGCTCATCTTAACTTACTTGACTTGGATAGATTAACAAATGACCCCATTCGCCATCAAGCCTTTCGGCCTCCAATGCCAACTAAGCTGCCATCAGACATCCCCAAGTTTGAAGGCAAAGAAGGGGAATGTCCCCAAAACCACATAATGACATTCCATCTATGGTGCTCATCCAACATCATTGTAGACAATTCCATCAAGCTAAGGCTATTCCAATGCACCGTTATAGGTGTTGCAACCAAATGTTACATTGAGCTACCACAAGCCAAGTACCCGGACTTCAAATCCCTAGCTTTCATGTTCCTACACTATTTCCAACTCCTTGTTAGATATGATGAGGGGGTGGAAATCCTGTTATCCTGCTCTCGAAACACTGCCACTCATATAACTTACCATATCCATTAGTGGCGGTGATGCCGTATCCTATGCAAAATCCAACTTGACAACATGATCTTGTTGGATTGGTTCCTTAAGACCTTGCTCATGCTCGTAGAAAAAGATGTCACATCTGAATATCCCCAATCCAAAGAAGAGGACATACTAAAGGCCCAACAGTTTGACCTTATCTATGCTTAGTCTAGATACCTGTACACCGTAATTATAGACGCTCCCCCGTCGAGTCCCTCATATCATGATGCATTGGGGGCATCCCATGCTGTAGACGACATCATAGGATCGATCTCCCAACAACCACAGCCTCGACTAACACCACGTATCATTACACCAAAACCAAGCAACACTTCTAATGTTGCTTAGCAAAACCAAGCCTTGGACTATGCTAGAATGATGTCCTAGTCCAGAGCAACTTCCTACGCACAACTTGCACCACTGTAGCAGGCTCAGGCCATGGCTTTGGCCAACACAGCAGTATGTGGAGAAAATGCCCACAAATATACTATGCACTGCAAGTGCAACCAGTTCAAGCCCCTGCCCTCACTCCACCCGATATGTTGGGACAAGTGTTCACACAACAAAACTGTCGCAACCAGCCTGCCCCCAACAATAAACAAGGGCAAGCTTGAAATAACCGGCCTCGTAACCAAGGCAATAACCAACCGCAGGGAGGAGGTCAACAACCAAGCCCTCCCAATAATGACACGGCAAAACAGCCAACCCAAAACCCCCCACGATAGAATGCACCAAGATGCAATGCCTCGTTGCACACAAACCAACCATGCACACTCTGTGACGTTTAGGGGTACTACACATTTGAGTTTCTCCTCATGGCTCGTGCTAAGTAGTCCATTCAAAACGAGGCCCAGTAGGCTGCCAATCAACCCCAACCCAACCTGGCACCACAAGGACCTCCCCGCATGGTGCTTCAAAACCCACTACCCGTCCAAGGATTGGTGCTGGGTGAATCCATTAAGATGGGTGTCTATTTTGGGGGGTCTTATGAGAAAATAAATCTGTTTTTTTCATGTTTTTCAACTTTGGGTTAACAAAAGTGATATTTTTGTTTAGAATTTCACTTTTAAGTAAAAAAAAAACTTTCATAGAATTATGTTAGCTTTCTATTCATAATTTTTTCAATTTTTTTGTATTGAGCTTTGATATGTCTTTTTGGCAAATGTTTGATAGTGTGTCCTTATAAAATGAAAGGACTAAAAAATAGTCATGTTTGGTTGCAGCCCTAAAATCATTGTTAATATTGTGTTTTGCAATAAAAAAATATGCTACAACAATATAAACACAATATACTAGAGGATGACTATAAGTTTGTAACCAACGGATCTATATACTAATTATAATATTTTTTTGAATTCGATCAACGGGGAAACCTTGTCAATTTTCAACATGTTTTTGGTTGTGCTACTTTTCTCTCAATTCACTATAAAACTTTAAAATCTAAGAACACCCTTTTGAAGTAGACACTCCACTTAACGGCACCTTATTTGTTTCAATTTTTTTGGTGGTGTATTTTTGAAGCTATATATTTTTCATTTCATCGCATTTTGAAAGAGATGAAATGAAACTCGACACATGTTAACAAACAAACAAAAAAAATATCGGATCTCACCTATACACAACAAAATATATACCTATGGAAAGTAGATTCAATGACGAAACTAATGGTATCAAGTTTGACAGTTGATTTGTAGTGTAAGACATCCATTTTACCTTCTGGAAATGGAGAAACCTGAAAACTGTCCAGGTTTCAGGTCTCGAAGGTTATTCGGCCAAATAATTATTCGGCAGAACAATTATTCGGCCAAATAATTATTCGACAGAACAATTATTCGGCCAAATAATTGTTCGGTCGAATAATAATTTTCCATTACGGAACCGTTATTTACAACAAACGATGTCTTCGTCAATTTGAACGGTTCACCGTTAAACATTATTTGGCCAAATAAACAATCGATTATTCAGCCGAATAAAAATCTTATTCGACCAAATAAATAAAGTTATTCGGCCAAATAACTTCTACTATGGTTCTCAGGCACTCGATTCTCACAAAAGTATTACCCAACTTTGCGTTTTCACCACCCCGTTCTGAGCTAAGTTGGCAGGGGCTTCATGTTTGTCTTCTTTTCCAAAAGCAATGTCGCAGGTCATTGTTCCTTCTAACAATGTCTAGATCTTAAATTTCCCATTCAGGTAATTGGACCCATCGAGCTTATTTTATTCATTCATGTATGAATCCACCAATTTTTTTTTAATTGTGAACACAAAAAATAATTCCTTCCACGCTATTAAAAAGAAAATTTGTTTAGTTGAGTCAATTCTACAATTTAATCACCAGATAAAAAATACCTCCTCTTTTTACATCTTTGGGATTATACCTTCAATCATACCACCTTTATTCTCTTCACACAGGATGCAGTATTCTCGAGCCTTCAATCACATGCAACAACACTACATTATCACTAGCACATGCCCCACCATTTTCCTGATAGATGGGATATTCTATTCCAGATCGCAGTGCTTAACAATAGTTAAACAATAACCTTGACTCTTTGAATGATTAGGGGAATCATGTTTTACAAATCTATCACTTCT
The DNA here is from genome assembly GCA_001517045.1 of Pseudotsuga menziesii. Lineage (NCBI taxonomy): Eukaryota > Viridiplantae > Streptophyta > Pinopsida > Pinales > Pinaceae > Pseudotsuga > Pseudotsuga menziesii. The sequence continues at coordinate 415,229 of LPNX010395231.1, read as the reverse complement.
CATATTGTTGTACACAATAGCTATTCACCAACAACTAATCTAAACTCCATTGCAGCCTATTTCGTTGGTGACATCTATTAACACATCTAACAAACAAGTTTATTCACGGTAATGATGGATCCATATAGCCATGGTTGTGGAAAATCCTTAATAATGTCTCTATCAAATAGGAATCCCACAAAATATTTCTTCTTGTGGTCTTCTATAGTGGCTCTATCTCCCAATACTTTGGAACGAGAAAATAAGACTTGTGCATGAAGTTAATTCCTTTACACAATGTAAAGGCCAACAATCTATAGACCTCGACTCTCCACCATAGAATGGGTTGGGATCATCCACAACATGGGTGCAGTGTAATAGAAATTAAAAAAAATGTACACAACACCAAAGGTTCATGGACACCAAAACCACTAGACCATGTTGCACAACAATGATGGCCACGATCACCTGAGAATAATACCACAAGCAAAAAAATGCCCCATTAAATTTATAGTTCAAGGTTACGATGAGAATCTATAGAAATAAAAAGCACATAAATCATCTCTCTCCTATAGTGGGTGAATCATCTGAACCAAGCCTCCACAATTAATGACAACAATCTTCAATGGCATTTTCAGGAGATTCTACAATCTTAACTTCCATGGAATAAAGTTGGAGGCTCCCTCCAACAAGTGACTCCTACATACTGAGAGTTGCCATTATAGAAACTTCTTCAAACAAACTATACTCTACATTCATTTCCTCAATAAGGGCTTGCCATCCTACAACACTTCTCAGTTCCATGTGCCAATCACTAGCACCAATTTACTTCTATTAGTGAAGCTTGGACATACTGCACTGAAACCTCCTGACAACTCTCTACCCCCGGGAACTTGCCTCTCCAAAATATGGCTTTGATACCTTGTTGATTTTCTTAGACCATGGTAAGAATAATTTGCATGGTAAGAGTCTCTAACCTACGATATAGTTGAACCTCAAAAATGCTGCTCTAATAATGCTAAAACCTGCTAAAACATACTATAGACTATATAACTAACATTTGCAAGTCTATCCTAAATCACATCACTTTTATTAAGAAGGAAAAAAAAAGTACAACATACTTGATAATTCACTGTTAAAATCAAAACAAAAACTGAGTGCATTGACTGCAAAACCTGTTACTACTTTTACATTAGTTCTAAACTGAAATCTACTACAGGAAAATACAGTAAACTTTCCCCTGCACCTGTACAGTTTGTACAATGATTAATACAACAACCAAATTGAATTTCACAGTATGTACAACCTGGTTGATGTTCATACAGCTTATTTTGACAAATTTAAGATACAGTACAGTCTACAAGCTCGATTTCCTTGCCTAATGCCATCATATAGCAAATATAGGTTCTTTAGTTGCACTTGCTACATTAAATATTTTTTTAGCGGATCAAATAAATATATCAGTGTCTTGATTATAAAGGAAATTTTTTATCATGCATGTTTGTGTTATTCGAATAAAATGCCAGGTTGTCAGTGTACTTGATAGACCCAGTAGTAGATTTATGCTTTTCTTGCATGCGCATGGAAAAATAGTATATGGGCAGTGATCAAATTTGAAGGGTGAGTGTTAATTTCAATTGAAAGGGCATTTATTCTTGGAGATGAAGGGAAATATAAATAATTTTACTTCAATTCAAAAGTATAAATTAACAAAACATTTTCGCAAAAAAAAATGCAAATTTTTTTTTTCTCTTCCAATGTTTTACAATTTTAAACAATTGAGCATTCTTTAATAATTACATGAAAAAATAATATATTTTCAATAAAATTGATTTTGAACACATTAATTTGTCATATATGTGGCATTAATTTTACAGTTCAGTAACATACCAATTATTATATTCCATTGTATCTTTTTGAGTTAGAGCACACTTCATTATATAGAGAGAGGGCAACAATCCAAGATTGAGAGATGTAAGAATGATGGTGATTGGGAACCTAAGAAAAAATAATACACAACTCAGAAAACATTAAAAAAAATCCTACATACCAAGCAAGCTAGCAATGCTAGCATAACCAAGGTCCTAGCATCAAATTTTGTTTTTCAACACATGTCGTGACAGCATACAAGTATTGGATGGAGGGGCAATGAAATCAAGCCTAAGTTAACTGAAGCCTTGAAAATCACTCCATGTCTAAGTCTCAACAATCTGCATTTTAAATTGAACCAAAACACCAAAAGAAGTGTATTAATGGCTAGATTTGAGAAAGTTATAGGTGTGAGTAATTAAGGTCTCGAGGCTCTAGAATTTGCTATGTTTTGTACTAGCCCATAATTTAGTGAATAGGCAGTCACACGTAGGAAATTTAAGTAATTTAATGAAAACAATTAATGTGTATACCTCTATGTAGAAACATTCTTCCATGCTGATGCAGGCCACTACCTTCCTTATTGTCTTACCAATAGGCATGATAATGAAGAATATGCCCTAAAATTATGGACTTCACCTTCAAATAATGCCATGCAATCAAATTGGTAAGGAGTGATAAGAATATCACAACAATCCAACGTGTCAAATCTCTATTGAAAGTTTCAATTCAAGACTTATATAGTAAATTTCATATAAGACTTACTTATAGTTGTCTCTTACTCTTTGCATCTTGACATATTTGATATTTTATGGTTTTCTTTGCACCTTGACCCAATTGATACAACACTAAGCATATTTGAGAACACAACTTTAACTCAAGTTCTCATGGACGCTAAACATGAGATTTTCATTTTGAAACCATTATCCTTAAAAGGAACTCAATAGATATGGTTCATGATCCCTTTTTTTTACTCATTATTATGTGAATGGATATTGCAAGTAACAATGGGGATCACAAGAGTGCATAAACTAGTAAGGATAGACAAATCATACTGCCTCTACTCATTGAAGTACCTCAGATTCCTATAGAGGAATTGAAAGAAGCAACAGATAACTTTGGTCCAAAATTGTTGATTGGAGAGGGTTCCTATGGTCAGGTGTACTATTATACTTGTTAGGATTTTGAATTGCTTGACACTGAGGGTTCCTATGGTCATGTCGTACTGTAGCCATTAAGCAGCTTGACACAATCAAGAAACTCGATCAAGAATTCCTTGCACATGTAAGACATTCTAATGTTAAAATAAAAGGATTTTATTTTAAGCTCACCTATTTTGTTGTTGCTTTTAATTCTAATATGTCAACAAATAAATCTTAAGCCCATATATCTACTTTTACTTTGTCACACAAATTTTGTAATATTATTTTAAATATGCTTGTAGGTTTCCATGGTCTCAAGACTAAAACATGAAAATGTATTGGAACTTGTTAGATATTGTGTTGAGGGAAGCCTTCATGTGCTTGCATATGAGTTTGAAACAATGGGATCATTGCATGATATTCTTAATGGTATGTGGGAAAATGCCACACAAGTTTGTGGTGGTATTATTCTTTATTTCATGGATGAATTTTGTAGGTTCAATGGATAGTTTTCAATTTACTATCTGGCTCCATATTTTTTTTCATTACCCTAGCTGGAAATAATAAATATGCTATATGAAGAAAATTGTGTTTAATGGAAGTCTAGTTTTTCAGTTATGTTCTCACATGTAATCAATGCAATCTGAGTAACCAAGTGCTCACAAGTTTTTCAATCGTTTAAACTTTAAAAAGGTAGAGGGTGTGATGACTCCAATGTCACTTACGATGATATGTGAAAACTTGAAAAGTAATGGAAGAGTACAAACATAATTTTAGACTGGGTAGCTTACTTTAGATTGAGGTAAAAATATCAATATGAACTAAATCTATATTAGTTCTAACTTTCTAGGCATTGAATTAAGGTTGGGATGGGGTACCGTTCGAGATGAGGATAATTTATGATCAGATCAACAAGAATACTGATGTTTGATTTGTTCTAGATGTTCATGTTTAACAATTAATTTTCAGGACCACTTCCTGGAAGTTACCTCAATTTACGATCCACAGCATTGTGAATGTAAGTGTCTCCGAACCTGTACTTACATCACACTTTCCTTCCACCAATTATGCGGATTCTCAGGTCACAACCCATAAGGACTGTCATTTTGATTTTTAACACATAGTTTTCTACTTTGTCCACCGCACCTTATGCATATCTATGGACCATCTCCTGGAGGAAGGATCATTTCCTTTGCATGCATTTAGCATATAGCTACTTCTGTACTCGTAATCACATCACATGTAGTTAATTCTCTTGACCTCTAGCTAAGATCCACCTCAGTTTGCGTGCCTCTTCTGCACTAACTCATGTGCCTCTGCTACAATATATCCCATGCATGTATTGGTATGATTAAGAGCCACCTGCTCCATCCATACTGCATGGATGACCTTTGGACCACTATCCGATGTCCCAGCATAGGGGCACCATTAGTGCCTCTTCAATCAGTTGACCATACTAGAGTTTCTTTTAAGCTCTTTTCTGACTCCTAAAAGAATGAAAAGATGGTCGAGCACAACTACTTCCTTTCCCACTCGTTAAAGTATAGAAAAGGGTTTCTACATTGCCTCATTTATCTCCTTTTGCAGACTATGTAGACCATCAAATGAAAAGGACCACCTTGGAAGATTCAAGCCAAGACTGTTCCCCTTTGCATAATTTTATGCTTTATTGGATAGAGGGGCAGAAATTTATGAAAAAGCTCACCATGGGTTGTCGTTAAGCTCTTTTCCATCTTTCTCATCAAGAAAATATAACCGAGCAAACTTGGTTTAGTTCAAGATCATAAAAGTATCTGAATGATCATCTATTAGTATAGGTTTAACCTTTTCCATCCTGATTGGACTACAAACGATAAAGAAGTCTCTCATCCCCTACAGGATGGGTGAGCTCTCTTGTGTATACTTTTATCCTTATTTGGGCACTGAATATTACCAATGAAAAAGAGCCCCCACTAGAGTCTTCTTCATGCTTTTAGACTCTCCAAAAATGAAAGCACCATCGAGCATTTAATTTCATGGGCTCACCAAAAATCCACGAGATCGTAGCACAATGGTGTCTTTAGACACCACCCCACAAATAAAACTTTTGTAGAATTTCCACTTTTGGTTTCCTTTGCTCAAAGTACTCTCCAATGTGTCTTCCTTGGATCCCATCAACACCAAAAGTATCTGCCTTCCACAAGTATTTCCCATCTGTAGTGACATTCTCAGTATTACACATATGATCACTTTCCCATGAGTCAGTTTCATTTTCTTCCTGGTATGCCCTGTCATCATGCTCTGAACAAAGTAAGTTTGAGTCTACTACACTCCCTTTTCCCCTGTTCAAACTCGTTCCTTTACCCATCCCTTTTAGTGGGTCATTCCTCATATTGTCTCACATATTTCAGTTATCTCCCTTGTGCTTCTGGTCAAGGAAACACCATTTCCTTGACCAAGGGAAGGTCTCCCTCTATCGAAGACAACACATGTATTCCATAGTACAAACACAGAGGTACCTATATCCTAGTTTCATTAACCTCACTAATGAGTTCCTTGGACCACTTGAGAGGAGTCCTTAGTGCCTCTCGAGGCGGTTCTTTCTCATGTGCTTGAATCCAGCTACATCATTGTGCCATTAAGATTCGTATAGCGTATTGGTCCATGAATCATTTGGTCGAAGACCCCAGATGTCACCTAAATCTAGCACATTGATGAGTCTATTTGAGCGACCCCAACAGGTTCACGTCCCTTGTGATTTCCAGGTTGCATTGGAGACAATGTTCAGAAGCCCTAGCAGTGCTTGTATATATATTTATGATTGATGTAGCATACTTGTACCACAGAGACTCTGACTCTTTGTCAGTAAACTATGTGTTGATCCAGATCTAGCAAACCATCAGTCATGAAGATATAGCACTCCATGAGAATTGTAATGTCCCTCTTTGCATTGATGACAATATGTGCGGGAAAAGTGGTAAAGTTTTTTTTTGTTCCTTTATTACTTCAAGGAGGTTCAACCTGTTAGCAGCAACTTTACAAGAAATCTTTTATTCATTATGTCAAAAACCATGTGCATTATAGGGAAGTTTGTCCAATGCTATTAACCGTACAACAAACAACATTTTCCGAAAGTATTTTGGTTATATATATATTAGCATTAGTAAATACTATATAAAAATGATCATTTGTTCCTTTCTACCATTTATGTTATTACATGATATATTGTAGGCAAAGGCCTTGGATCAGAACTTTTCACCTTTTTCACCACATGTGGCCATGCATACACATTAATTATTGTGAAGCTAATCTTTCTTTTGTATTTAAAAACATTTATAGGAAAAAATCACTCAACCATTTACACCATAACAGATAAAGAGATCAACCAAGAACATCTAGGGACATAAAAATAGTACACATCAAGACACATGATACAAAATAATACACATCAAGGCACCGATATATGTGGTTCACCCGAAACTCGGGGTTACGTCCACCAACTGCAGCATCATATAATATTTTCCAAAATCTGATTACAATCGGCAATCATTCTGTTGCCCAATCTTCTTGTTTACACTTCAGGACTGTTTACACTTCAGGACTCCCACTCAAAGGGTATATCCTATATATCTATTATTTTCTTTAGATGAGCACTTTTAGCACAAGCTAAGAATCCACATTCATTAGTAATACATGACTCTATACTTACCTACATGAGCAAATATATGCCTGCACAAAACGAAATATACCATACTATCCACACATAAGGTAGGTAATCCTTCATCCCAGTAAGTAAGTTCTAAAAAGTATTGCCGCCGATCGTATCTAATAGGTTCCAATCTATAATATAGGAAAAACTTTCTATGTATATATCTATATGTATGTAAACAGTCTTATTCAAAATAAATGACATCCCAATTATAACGTATATACATTATGCAAGGACAAGCATATCTACAACCTGGGAGTCATCATCAATATGCCTCCACGAAGAGGTTGTGGCTGCGATTATGAATTGGGACACAAATGAATGGAAGTCAAATCATAGGAGTTTAATTCGCCATATCCAACTCTGACATTGGGGTGCATTGTAGGTATGCCTCAGGTTGATACCATTATAGGAAAGCTCATCAATCAAAGTACGTATTTTGATAAGCTCATAGATTGCAGACGAAAATTTAGTAACCCATCACAACAAAACTAATAGGTGTTCATGAATCACTAAAAATTAGTTAATAATATGGCTCAAGAGTATATTTAGGTCCATTACCGTAGGCCAACTTCTTTTGCACCTCAATACAGAGGTTTATAAACCTAAATTCACATTTACCTTAAATCGAAGGTAGGGTTTAAGTTCTAATAAAGTACAAGCATACTAGTTTCCTATATTTCATCACCTTCAGCACAGGAATACTAGACCTTTTGAATAGAAATAAAAATGCAGACATTCCGAGTCCATAAAAACCCAAGGGTGCAATCTACAATCGGCACAGGCATTCCCAAAAACCACATATGATACAGAAATGTTTACTAGGCCATCATCTACACCTCATAAGTTAAGTTCATAAATCTTAAACTCCAAAAGGATGGCATGTTAAAGAGGTTGTGATCCACCCTGATAAAGCCGAGGCACCAACAACAATCATAACGCAAAAAGAAAATGCTCACGTTGGCGGTATTTCTAATACCAAGATCGCGGTTTGATGAGGAAAGGCGTAAGGCTCGCTCGAATATCCAAAACACAAATCCATGTTTGCAAGAGAAATGAGACAGCATTCAACTTAGCAGTCCAGTTATGGTTTTGGTCATCTAGGAAAACAAATAAATAGGTAGAACCTCATAGGCATAGATCTAAGCCATGATTAGGTTATATCCCTGAGCCATGACCAATATGGGGTAACTGAAGCACAGGTTTGGATCTGTCAACAACGGGCAGACCCAACAACCTGTGAAAATCTATGGGCAAAGATCTTGAACCTGATCATCATCGAAAGGTTAAATTTTTGGAGGACACACTACAACAAAAGAATATCCATTCTAATTGTTAAGAGGGTTGTTGTAGCAATCAACACGGGGTTGCTCAGGTCGTGGGAAAAATCTGAAACGATCAGCAGATCTTATTCAGATGGTAAACACAATGAAGTAACAATAAAAGTACCCATTTCGGTCATGGGCCCCAATGTGGGCACTCCTCCAGCTTAAAATTTCAAGTGTCGGCACCGAGGTGTAGAGGGTTAAGATGTGTAGCTGACAGCTTGCAAATTCAGATAGGAAAAAGGTTTCCCTTACAAAAACACAACAATTCTCAAACCAGGTGGGGTTATCACAAAACCCTAAACGCATTCCACCAAATCATCTAACAAACAACTACAAATCAAGCATATATATATATATATAATGAAATCAAATACCCACGAATCCATAACCCAAAACTCATTCAATCAATATGGTTAAAGGCAAACTACAGTTCGGATCGAACATATATGGCAACTCCAATATCTTGACTCCATACCTGTCTATAAATTGTATGCAAGAATGCTTGTTTTAACCTCTTACCCGATGCTTGCATACCATGCCTTCACCTTCTTCGTCTGCATCCATCCATAATTTTAACCCCAGATATTCCTGATCTACTTGTCACGCAGGCACCAAACTGAATGAGATCTTATTCTGGTCATAGAACTCCTTTATAAATGTAGCATTCCCCCTTTTATCAAATGCAGGGGTCTAAATATTTCAAAACGCAGGGGTGATCTCTTATTTGGAATACGTAGAGGCTTATTTCTTATCAAAACGTCCAGGTTCCTCCTTTGCTGGAATGCACAAAGTCATATCTCCTTTCAGACGTCCAGGGTCCTCCCTCTCAAATTGCAGGGTTGCATGCTCTCAAGCATAGAGCTTCCTTCTCCAAATGTCAAGACAAAAACGTGGAGCTCCTTGCTGGTGGAAATCCCATCTCTATTTCTAAACACCAAGGGAGCTTTCTCCCTTAACTTGCTGAGACTCTTCCCTTTTCTTTTCCCCGCCCCCCCAATGGCTGGAAATCCAGTAGTTAAAATAACTGTTGAACGTTAGTAGTCATACTAGAAAAGAATTTAGGGATTTCAGCATACTGCATGGCTGTGAATCCGGGTAATCTATAAATGGATAAAAATTCAGAAATCAGGGAATGAATTAATGGTATTCCACATCGCCTATTAATTGGCTGGTATAATGTCCCCTTAAATCATTAATTCCAACCAGCCATCAATAATGCATTCACTAATTAAATGCTGAAATATAGGGAAGCTCAATTAGCGTTCATAATCTCCCTCCACTAATCAAGGCATAGTGATATAACTATGGCATGATGCGTTGTTCATGTGACCATTCACATTCCATGCAAGGTCATACCTCATGTTTCCATTATCATATTTTCATTTATGACTACCTCTCTATTATTAATATAGTATTTCTCATATATGAAATTCCTCTTGCAGTGGAATATATGGGTATAG
>LPNX010395231.1:374584-405631 GCA_001517045.1 Pseudotsuga menziesii | reverse complement strand
CAAATATATATGCTTCCAACATATATATGTCTGCATTATTATGTATATAGGGTTCCACTATTTTCTGTATGAAGTTTGTTATACCTTTCCATGATTATAAGTAACTTTATAGGTTCTACCCATATATATACATACGTCTCCAATATATGCACATATAATATTCTACATTATTATATGTGTAATGTTCTACATATAATATATTTATATATATGTATGCAATTTGTTTCACCGTGGGATGTCCCATGATTTATAGGTAACATTACCTGTTCTACATATAACACATACCTCAAATGTATATCCCCATCATCCATATATTGTTCTTCATAATAATTTTAAAACATCTCCAGTACCCTTGATTAACTTGCAGCGGGAGTAACCTCACTATGGTGAGGGTTTTCCATTCCTCTAGGATGCGGTTATGATTCATTTCTATTTTTATGGGTCATAGTCACTCTTGGCTCTTCAAGGTGGGAGAGGGATCTTACAAGAATGGCATGGGTCAAATGTAGCAGTTATTTAGATTAGTATTTTATTCAGCCTCTCATTGAGGCAACCACTATTGTAACAACAGTTGTACATGATTGGCTCTTGTATTATAGAGCTTAGATCACATTATTCTTTTGACATCGTTACGAGCATGGGGATGCCACCTCATCTATATACATGTCACACATTATTTTTATCTCATGCATTTATGGGAACCATATTAATACAAAAACCAAAAGCCACCATGCCCCACCCCAAGAAGCACCACCTCTCCCAAGAAAATCCTATGATGTTCGTATGCCATACGATGAGATCCTGCCCTCACACATCAGGGGGCAATCTCTTAACCCAAAAAATCCCATAATGATCTCTACATGACATACACCACCCAAACGCATCTATGTACGACTCTCATTTGACCCCATTTGACTGCCACATCCCCAAGAAGGTTTAAAAACATGAAAAATGGGTTAAAAACCCTTAAAAAGAGCCAAAATAACTCTCATAGGGGATAAAGCCTCCAAAAAGGGGCTAAAACCCCTCAAAGGATCTTAAAACTCCCAAACGAGCTAAAGATTGAATGAAAGGGGCTAAAATCCAAAAAAAGGGGCTAAATCCTGAACCCAAGGCTTAAAACCCTAAAAATCTTGAGATAAAGTATAAATAAAGGGGTGGGGGTCACTCTCAAATGACTCCTTCACTCCCTATCATTATGCTCCCTGTGTGAGTTCATTGAGACCATTTGACTCTCAATCCATTCACCCTCCCTCTCCTCCATTCCTCCCTTGAGCCATAGCTCCCCATTCCTAAGAGAGGTGCTCCCCCAAGCTAGGGCATGGTGGCCCATTCCAACCAGAAGGTATACTTGTCTTTTCATGTTTTTTCTTTGGTAGATTGTAGTTGTCTAACATTTTTTGTTTGTGGGTTTATTGTTTAACACTGTCTTGTAGGTTTCCATTGATTACTTGCAGGTATTTTGGTTTCCTAATAGTTGTATGCAGAGTTGTGTAATTCGAGGAAAAATGGGCAACCTTCTATTTTTTTATTAAATCTTTAAGTCATCTAGATACTGTACCTTTGAATTGAATGTTTGCAGAAACATGTTTAATATCATATTACACCAATAATCATTTATACTGCATCTAGATTTAATCACCATTATGTACAAGAATACGCAACATAAGAATACAAGAGGGGCGAGACAACCATTTTCACATGGTTCACCTCGTCCACGAGGCTATGTCCACCAATTTGTTTTCTTTTTATTGCTTATGGGAGAGTAATTACAATGTCATGGTACAGCCACATCCATGGCCGTTCACCTTGCCTCAAGTCTCCTCGTAGAGAGACACTTGCAACTCGAAATTTCCTTCGTTTAGGACCTTTATGACAACACATAAAATTCATTTACAGTTCCTCGGACACATGAGGAAATTTGGCTTTAAACCAACATTTTTTTAACCTTAGTCTAAATACCGAACCATACAAGAGATCAAAATTTTGTGATGAATGGTCTGTGCAACCATTGTGGCAATTATACCAAACATACAACAATCTCCAACCCACATCAAACACAACAAATTCAAACCAACAATGATCTCATGCTCTGGATCAAATCGCAATTAGTCATCAATGATCCAAATCAATTTAAAGATGATAATAGGTAGAATGGCCCCTAGCACCAACACATCCAAACACTTTCTTCAGTGACTAAGAACGCAAGTGTGACCAACCAAAACGTAGGTGGGAAATCAGACCGAATCTGAATCATTTTAAGGGATAAATCGAAGGAATAACAGACACTACTATGAGACTTAAACCACCTATTGTAGATCTTAAAATTTAAATCAAGCGCAGTGATGAGAACCTAATCCCATCATCTACCTACTGCAAATCGGATACAATTAAACCCAAGCATATAAGATAGATGCATACATTTGGAAATCGACTGCAAATGTTAAAATAATAGCATCCAAACGTGGACAGAGGGAAGGTGATGTAGAGATTTGGTCATAAATCAATTTGATCATGTGTTAGGTGAACTAATGCTAGTGAAACTTAGCACGGGAGGTCTATAAAAAAAAATCCCAACATATTATTATTGGTCTCTAACAAAACTCAAAGATTTTTCTAAAGACCTCAACGCTAAACCCTAGCGGAACATATTCACTTTAAAGTGACTTATTTAGATCCGTTTAAATAATCCAAACATTATACACCCGTAGTGTTCCCCTAGTCATAAGAAATTTAATTTTGCAACGAATCCTTTTCAAATCTGTACAAGAAGTTAATCACTATGCAGTAGAATTCTTATAACCACTCTGAACTCTATGATAATCACTATGCCAGTGAAAGTTAGCATGGGATCTCTCTATATTTAAAACCCTGCATATTATTATTGGTCTCTAACAAAACTCGATGGAAAGTTTCATTTCTATAAAGGATCAGCGATACACACTATTCCAGATTCTTGCATATCAGTCTAGATTTATATCAGCAGGAAGCCATAAGTATCAACAATGTGTATTCTAGTTCTAAAAATGGGTTCAACAAATAGACATGAGTAGTGATATCCGATCCATCTAATTATTCAATGACCTTCCATTATCAGTTATTTTTTTTTCAAGATCTATCAAATAATTCAAATATAAACACTAGCACTGTTTTTCCAGATCGAAGCTATATGGAAATCCATTTTGCAGTGATTCTCCAATAGAATCATTTCTCCATTAGCCACGATTTCATCAATAGGAGTGTTCTTCAATTAGCACTACCTATCTGACCTTAAATCTCATCAACCTACAAACTCCATGCCAATCTTTCCTGGTTAGAAAACTACCATCGGCATCGCCTCCCAGAGTCGCCCCCCTCAAGAGAATAGTAACCCAATAAATAACCATCCCAAGGTGTTCTATCCCCTCTAATGAGTAGAGCATCCCACAAATTAGTGCACTAATTATTCCCTTGATTCCCTCTCCGAGAAAACACACCTCCACAAATTAATGCACTAAATATTCCAGCATTAGTGGTGAAGCTCCTTCCTCGTTTTCCCTATCTAGCAATTTACTCCTGGCATGCGCCCAGCCCAACCGTTTCAATTTACTTTGGATACTTTCTAATTTACTTAATTCGGCAGGGCCCTCTCATTATTACTATTGGATTTCATTGGAATAGAATTTTGTTTGATGTTGGAAAAATATTCTTGGTGACGTGAGGGTGTAAGATATCGAATCATACTCGACAAAATCTTGATAAACACTTGAAAGCATAGACCTCAAAGTTTAAGTTTTGTTTTTTTCATTTCTAATTGATGCATGAGAGTTTTTTTTTCCGTGAGTTACTACTAGCAAGTTTGATTTTCTGATAGAGAGTCTCAGACTTGGGACAATTTACATGCATTTCTATTGGGACTATGAACTAGTATATGATATTGGGGTCATGTTAGCATACCACTTGTTACCCCCTCATATTATATGAGAGTTGTAATTGTGATTTTCATAATGTTACCAATGTATGGTGCCTTTTACTAGGATTTTGTATTTTCAGATGGGGGTCGTGAGGGGACATTACATTCTCCCCCCCTTATAGTTAATACCGTCCTCGGTGTTACCTGTTTTTTCAAGCCTTGTCTCCATTCTATATTTGGTTCTCATTGCCTAATCCCTTTGATTAATGGGATTAGGTCCTCATCCTGCATTTATAATCATCCATATGTGTATACACTATCATTCGACTTTGAAAACAATGTATAACTTAGAAATACAACACTATACAATTTCCATAATCCACGGTGGTTGCAATATACATGTTAGTTCTATTTGCCAATAAATAGAAATATTACCTCATAGGTTCAAGTTTACCTGTAATGTACATACCTATTCACAGCATCATTCTTTTTCTAGATGTCCTCCATCCCAGCACTCCAAGTGCTAATAGTACTTCAAGTACCAATTCAAGCCACCCAACACAAGGATGATACCCACCTTAGGTGTATCTCCTTTTTGTGCTATTCAGGGTGTTTCACCAAGCTAAGGCCCCTCCATTCTCACACACCCCCATAGCGCCTAGAGGTTATTCTCTTCAAAAAGTCCCCCACTCTTGTGACAGTCCTCTCAGTGTGTGTAGAACGAGGCTTATCAAAAATGTTTTACATCTAGGTATCCCCAGAATGCGTAGTGGTCCCTCACTGGCCTGGGGGAAAACAAGGTAGCTTTCAACCTCTACCTCCATCACCACTCTGTCGTGGTGACAACTTTATACACATGAGATCCCTCTCATATCTTCTTAACTCATTACAGTCCTGGAGCTTTAACACTACTTAGGGCCACAATTTTCCCATGCCTGCAATCACTCCATAGGTGGTCGGTTTATCATTTAATTAATTCAAAGAAAATCAAACTTTTAGCATAAGTCATGCCTTACTTCATTTCTCATTCATCAAATAAGAGCCTTTTAGCACAAGAATTGACAAGAAGGCATTTACGAGAAGCCACAAAACCTTATACCAACACCATTCACAATAAACCACATAAAACCTGAGAATTTTGGTAATGCAACCACTCATTACTTTAATTTATTACAACTGAATCAAAAATTCACTCAGTGTTGCAACTTTATATATACTACCTCTGAAATTTTATCTACTATATATTAGAAGTATTTAAACAAATCATTAGAGGAAATTTCAACTCAAAATGGGCCTCCTAAAATGAATTAATAAAATAATAGTTAAAATAATATTTATTAATTTTGGAGGAAGAAAAGAAAAAAACTACTTTTTTGTTTGTATTTTTGACATATCTCCCCATGTTTTTACTCAAATTTTGATTGGGAGAGCTTGTTGGATGTGGAATTAAATTCCACATCCAACGAGTTCCCACTCAGCATACTTTTAATGGACCCCGCTACCCCAAAAACAAGAAATACCTTTAAAAATGGAATGATGATGTCATCATTCCATTTTTTTAGGTATTTCTTGTTTTTGGGGTAGCGGGGTCCATCAAAAGTATGCCAATTGGGTACTTGTTGGATGCGGAATTTAATTCCGCATCCAACGAGCTCTCCTGATCGAAATTTGAGTAAAAACATGGGGATATATGTCAAAAATACAAACAAAAAAAGTATTTTTTTTTATGATACCTATCCCCAAATTTATATTAAGAAAGTGTTTAAGACCTATACAGTATTTCAAATTTAAAGAAATTTCAGTGGCTAACACATGATGACATGGAATTTGAATAAAAGTTAAAAGGCCCATTTTGAGTTGAAATTTCCTCTAATGTATAGAATTCTTGTGGGCCTCGATAAATCTATAAAAGACTAAATAAATGTCATCTTGATTAGAGATACCTCTATACAAACCAACTTCTTACTCTTAACTCTACTTTAACTAATGGTGAAAACATTAATAAACCAACCCAATGGAAGAGCCAGGTCACTGAAAACAAGGCGCTATCATAGCTCCACCATTTATTTTTATGTCAAGTAGGTCAATCGTAGAGTGTTAGAAATATCCCAAAACTAATAATGAATGTAAATTTAGTAAGAAGTAAATTGGTTGCAATGACAAAGGTTCAGAAATCCAAATCAAGAAGGAGTCCTACAAAGACCAACATCTGAAACCTGTTAGCAATTATAAACAAAGTAAATTGCCTGCAATAAGCCTCACCACAATAAAGGTCAGAAAATGCCAATAGAAAATACCAATTAAAACAACTATCTTAGTTAAACTGCCCCTTCTAAAATATCCATAATTAAAATAATTTCAGCCACCAAGATGGGCATCCTGCTGATAAATAATCAAAAACAAAACCTGAGATAATCGTGGACATCACCAGTTGTAAGAAAACTCAACAATAGAGATGTCCCCATGAAGTTGGTGTCTGGAAATGCTAGTAGACATTTCCTACAGTGCAATCATAATGGTTGGCGCGATCAGCTGTTCAAACCACCTTCAACTACGAGCAATTTAGGGAGCGACACTAAATCCCTAAACCACTCAAATCAACAAAATCAATTTGCGCAAAAGAGGCTATATTATTCAAATAACACTCCTTGCAATGTTTAAACATACAGTATTGATTCTTGAATGAATAGATATTTGTATACTAGCACTGCTACAACTTTAAACCAACATATAACCCCTTCCATCTAACATTAGTTACTAACATTAGCTTTCATACTAATACCATAATATCGACACCATCGAGCCTTTCATCAAACTTCAATATAAGGTACAAGTTCCTACTAACTTACTGAGTATTTAAACAATAATTCCCAAAATATTTAGTAGCATCATTTTACTGACTAAAATGTATGATGGAATATTTAATTGATATTTTTCCATCCATGCACTTAACCTTATGCTTTGTAAAAATGCTTATATGAAATCTCTACATGGTACATTGCAACACCAGATCTTTGTATTCAGACCCTACCCTTTCAGAAGATGCTTATGATATCATCACAAGCAATGCATATGCAGGACTATACTTGGTAAAATGCTTTATATGCAGTTTGTGCATTGGTCAACGCAGACAAGGGTTAGCTCCTAAAAAGAAATAAAATGAACCCATAGGACTTCATCCAGATTTGCGAATTAAGAGAAAGAAAACAAAATCCCAAAGTGTAAATACGAAATACTGAATTGAAGCCAAACTCACACTCAAGTATTTACTCATGGTAAAAACACAACTGTGGTTTATTCATAACACCAAATCATAGACAATACAATGATTTGGGTAGAGAAATATTTATGCATACATTCACACCTACTTGTAACATATAAATCACAGGCATTGCTACAATTGAAAACATGGAGTTAAAAATGCGCAACCACACATTACAGATCCCAACACACTATAATTTACAGATCTGATTTTCTCCTAAAACGTTATATGCAAACTAGGCTACACAACCGATATTATCAATGTCTGTATTTGTACATATTTAACCTCCACCAATCAATATTTAGATCCACTAATAGAAATGTAAGCATGTTCAGGTCTATTAAATACTAGGTATGTTTATACCCTTTAATCAATCGCCCCGCTATGGACAACGATTGCAAATTTCAAACAAATTAGATCTACCCTGCACATAGTTATCAAGATCTGATCTATAGATCAGCCTGCATTCTTCCAATATAACTACACTGGAAAAAAAAATTGATTAGGATACGGGTCAATCCCTACAAAAAGATTTCCATGCATTCTTTGAAAAAAAATGAAACACATCAGAATTGCAACACATAATGGTAAATGCTTGAACGAGTTCCAGTTCCTAGGGTTGGATCCTTTTTAATATGTTTCCCTTTAATTCCATATGTAGAATCCAAATAAAACCATTTTTTCTATGCGTTTCCTTTCTTTTTATGCAATGGAAATTTATATATACAATTTAAAACATAATGCAAATTATATTATTTCTGAGTGTGTGTGTGTCCTCTGTATATAGATTAAATACCAGGTATGTTTTACCCTTTTATCCATCGCTGGCTATGGATGACTACCTTTCATCAATCACCAGCTATGCACAATGAAGGAGTCAAGCAAACTTTTGTACAGAAAAATCAAGATCCATGCTACAACAAGTTAGGGAGATGACCGCAAGACTGTGCAACCTCCTTCATCACACCGAAAGAGTGGAAATCTTGTGCAGCGATATATAATTTTTTTTCTTTGTATTCCTTGATGAGTAAAATGAAGTTATGAATTCAATATGGAATTGGCTCCCATAGGATTGATTGAGAGCATGAGTCAGCCTTTAAAAGTAGCTCCTTTCTCATTCTTTGGAATGACTTCTTCCAATGCCTTGAATTAGCAGAGGCCCATCCTGAGTCATACTACCGCACCCTGAAAACCCTCTCTCAATAGCACCTAAATAATTTTTTCCAAATATAATTATGCAAAACTATTATGTTAGCCCATTCTGAAGGGTCCAGTGTTATAGCTCGCTTTGATACCATCTTTAACGTCCCTACAATACCTTGCTGTGGAATTTGAGGAAAAATGGGTAAGTTTTTATTTTTTTATTAAATCTTTAAGTCATCCAGATACTGTACCTTTGAATTGAATGTTTGCAGAAATATGTTTAATAGCCTATTACACCAATAATCATTTATACTGCATCTAGATTTAATCACCATTATGTACAAGAATACGCAACATAAGAATACAAGAGGGGCGAGACAACCATTTTCATGTGGTTCACCTCATCCATGAGGCTATGTCCACGAATTTGTTTTCTTTTTATTGCTTATGGGAGAGTAATTACAATGTCATGGTACAGCCGCATCCATGGCCGTTCACCTCGCCTCAAGTCTCCTCGCAGAGAGACACTTGCAACTCGAAATTTCCTTCGTTTAGGACCTTTATGACAACTCATAAAATTCATTTAGAGTTCCTCGGACACATGAGGAACTTTGGCTTAAAACCAACATTTCATACCTGAATTTGGAATTAATCATCACACCTTTACAAGATATGCTTTGTTGAAGTAAAATATTACATAGCCAAGATGTCCATTTCTAAACAGATGGTATAGCATTGCTATTGCAATATATGCTATTCCAATCATTAGTGTAGGAATAATTATAAGGAGTAGTAAAACACACAAATAATCTCTGACCTAACTCTACCCTTACCATTATGTTACTCGCATAAATAAAGTCAGTGTAAATACTGAACCATATCATTGCTTGCATTTTTTTGGTCAGTCCTTACTACGACCACTGTGGCAACTACATACAATCTAGAACTGAGATCAGACACAACAAATGCATATACCAGATAATTATGACATGACTGTCTAACATCTCTACAACTTATAAATAAAAGTTGAACTTAATATTGTGAACTTAAGATTGTCTTTTCTCAACAGACATTATAGCAATGCTATTGCAATGTGTGCCATTGTAATAATCACCTACAAAAATTACAACGTGAAGGGGAGAACAGACATAAAATAAGCTCTGACAGAGCTCTACCATTACATTATTTAGATTTTTTTAACCTTAGTATAAATACCGAACTATACAATAGATCACAATTTTGTGATCAATGGTTTGTGCAACCATTGCAGCAATTATACCAAACATACAGCAATCTCCAACCCACATCAAACACAACAAATTCAAACCAACAATGATCTCATGCTCTGTATCAAATCGCAATTAGTCATCAATGATCCAAATCAATTTAAAGATGATAACAGGTAGAACAGCCCCTAGCACCAACACATCCAAACACTTTCTTCAGCGACTAAGAACCGAAGTGTGACCAACCAAAATGTAGGTGGGCAGTCAGACTGGATCCAAATCATTTTAAGGGATAAATCGAAGGAATAATAGACACTACTATGAGACTTAAACCACCTATCATAGATCTTAAAATTTAAATCAAGTGCTGTGATGAGAACCTAATCCCATGATCTACCTACTGCAAATCGGATACAATTAAAGCAAATCATATAAGATAGATGCTTACATTTGGAAATTGATTGCAAATGTTAAAATAATAGCCTCCAAACATGGAAAGAGGGAAGGCGATCCACAGATTTGGTCATAAATCAATTATATTGCGTATCAGGCGAACTAATGTAGGCAATACTTAGCATGGGAGGTCTATAAAAAAAAATCCCAACATATTATTATTGGTCTCTAACAGAACTCAAAGATTTTTCTAAAAATCTCAAAGCTAAACCCTAGTACCACATATTCAATTTAAAGTGACACTTTTAGATCTATTTAAATAATCCAAAAATTATACACCAGTAGTGTTCCCCTGGTCATAAGAAATTTAATTTTGCAACGAATCCTTTCCAAATCTGTACAAGAAGTTAATCACTATGTAGTAGAATTCTTATAACCACTCTGAACTATATGATAATCACTATGCCAGAGAAAGTTAGCATGGGAGCTCTCTATATTTAAAAACCCAGCGTATTATTATTGGTCTCTAACAAAACTCGATGGTAAGTTTCATTTCTATAAAGGATCACCGATACACACTATTCCAGATTCTTGCATATCAGTCTAGATTTATATCAGCAGGTAGCCATAAGTATCAACAATGTGTATTCTAGTTCTAAAAAGGGGTTCAACAAATAGACATGAGCAGTGATATCCGATCCATATAATTATTCAATGACCTTCCATTATCAGTGATTTTTTTCAAGATCTATCAAATAATTCAAAGATAAACACTAGCACTGTTTTACCAGATTGGAGCTATATGGAAATCAATTTTGTAGCGATTCTCCAATACAAGCATTTCTCCATTAGCCGTGATTTCATCAATAGGATCATTCTTCAATTAGCACTGTAAATCGGATACAATTAAACCAAAGCATATAAGATAGATGCATACATTTGGAAATTGATTGCAAATGTTAAAATAACAGCCTCCAAACATGGAAAGAGGGAAGTCAATCCACAGATTTGGTCGTAAATCAATTATATCGCGTATGAGGCGAACTAATGTAGGAAATACTTAGCATCGGAGGCCTATAAAAAAAATCCCAACATATTATTATTGGTCTCTAACAGAACTCAAAGATTTTTCTAAAAATCTCAAAGCTAAACCCTAGAGGCACATATTCAATTTAAAGTGACTCTTTTAGATCTATTTAAATAATCCAAACATTATACACCAGTAGTGTTCCCCTGGTCATAAGAAATTTAATTTTGCAACGAATCCTTTTCAAATCTATACAAGAAGTTAATCACTATGTAGTAGAATTCTTATAACCACTCTGAACTATATGATAATCACTATGCCAGTGAAAGTTAGCATGGGAGCTCTCTATATTTAAAAACCCAACATATTATTATTGGTCTCTAACAAAACTCGATGGTAAGTTTCATTTCTATAAAGGATCATCGATACACACTATTCCAGATTCTTGCGTATCAGTCTAGATTTATTTCAGCACGTAGCCATAAGTATGAACAATGTGTATTCTAGTTCTAAAAAGGGGTTTAACAAATAGACATGAGCAGTGATATCCGATCCATATAATTATTCAATGACCTTCCATTATCAGTGATTTTTTTTTCAAGATCTATCAAATAATTCAAAGATAAACACTAGCACTATTTTACCAGATCGGAGCTATATGGAAATCAATTTTGTAGTGATTCTCCAATACAAGCATTTCTCCATTAGCCGCGATTTCATCAATAGGAGCATTCTTCAATTAGCACTACCTATCTGACCTTAAATCTCATCAACCTACAAACTCCATGCCAATATTTCCTGGTTAGAAAAATACCATCGGCATCGCCTCCCAAAGTTGTCCCCCTCAAGAGAATAGTAACCCAATAAATAACCATCCCAAGGTGTTCAATTCCCCTCTAATGAGTAGAGCATCCCACAAATTAGTGCACTAATTATGCCCTCGATTCCCTCTCTGAGAAAACACACCTCCACAAATTAATGCACTAAATATTCCAGCATTAGTGGTCAAGCTCCTTCCCCATTTTCCCTATCCCACAATTTACTCTTGGCATGCGCCCAACCCAACCATTTCAATTTACTTTGGATACTTGTTAAGTTACTTAATTCGGTAGGTCCCTCTCATTATTACTATTGGATTTCATTGGACTAGAATTTTGTTTGATGTTGGAAAAATATTCTTGGCGATGTGAGGGTGTAAGATATCGACTCATACTCGGCAAAAGCTTGATAAAAACTTGAAAGCATAGACCTCAAAATTTAATTTTTGTTTTTCTCATTTCTAATTGACGCGTGAGAGTTTCCTTTTCCGTGAGTTACTACTAGCAAGTTTGATTTTCTGATAGAGAGTCTCAGACTTGGGACAATTTACATGCCATTCTTTTGGGACTATGAACTAGTATATGATATTAGGTTCATGTTAGCATACCACTTGTTACCCCCTCATATTATATGAAAGTTGTAATTGTGCGTTTCATTATGTTACCAATCTATGGTGCCTTTTACTAGGCTTTTGTATTTTTGGATGGGGGTCATGAGGGGACATTACAGGAACTATCTTGGGAAGCAGGTGAACTGTATTTCTGCCCCAAATTTTTATGTAATAGAAATATTCTCTTATGTACCAGTTGCCATACAATGAAATTAATTCCCTAGCACCTTTATAGAATGCGGGAGCATCAACCTTGAAAATTTTAAAATACATTGACCCGATAAATAGGTCACAAATCTCATAAACCTGAGGGATGAATTTATCTTCCCATATATTGGATAAATAGATATTTACAGGCAAAGATTCCTCTTTCTAAAACCAATTTAAAGTCAGGAAAGGAGAATATGCACAGAATGCATCCATAAAAAACCCAGACATATAAAAGGTTGGATTCTGACTAGATGAAGTTTTTTGATACTTCTCAATTTCATCTCGCAAATTGCAGGACACAATTTTCACCCAATTGAATGAATCACCTATAAGTAAAATATTGTGTTCCATAGGAAACCATTGTGCTTTGAATGATGAATAGTTTGGTAACCCATATAACTAAAAAATCATGGATTCCAATAATGGGAAAGGTTGTTTGAATCGGGAAATTGGATATGCCAAAATTGAGGTAGGAATGACCAATGTTGGATCTTCCAACTAGGATTTGACTACCTCTTCGTAAATGAACCTCGAGAGAGATTCATCAAAAAAAATTGATGTGAGAAGTTGCTTTGGTGGTCCCAAAGCATAATCCCTATAAAATACATCAGGATGGAAAGAATCAACAAGCGTATTCTCTGTGTCATGAAATATGTGCCCCTTAGGGTCGACATGGTCTAATGTCCACTTGACAGGATCTATATAGGGAATGAAAGGACACTTGGAAGCAATGAAATGAATATGAGAACTACAAATATTTGCAAAAGTGGGCTAGTCATGGGCAACAGAGGAAAGATCATCATTGTAAAAAAAAAGAGTAAATTTTGGAGCAGTCTAGATGTAGGGTATTAGATACATGCCCACTAGTGTTAGTAAAAACACCGATGTTGGGGTGTTTTTTCTTTTGCTCTTGAAGAGTTGTTTTGGACCTGGAGTTCCTAGACATTGCAGATTCCTTTTTTGATTGGATCTTGGAAACCATGTCTGATAATGATGTGAGTTCAAACATAATAGGAAAAATGGTAAGGTGGTGAAAATTTTCAGAATACTGCAAATCCATGCACTGGGACAGAGAAAATGCACAGTAAAAAACCCGAGCACAGTGAAAAATAACAGGTAAAAATGGTAAAACAACACTCATAAGTTTTAACTTTAAAAACCCAAAACCAAATGGCTAAAAGAACCTTAGCTATAGATTTCGTATGGATGGGAGACTAAAATCTAAGTGGTGAAACAATATACATGATTTGAAAATATTTACTTTTCATGGTCTCTCATGTCTGATTTTTGAAAATCGAGAATCAAGAATCGAGAAATGAACAATCAATCTAGAAATCATGTTG
Organism: Pseudotsuga menziesii; assembly: GCA_001517045.1. NCBI lineage: Eukaryota > Viridiplantae > Streptophyta > Pinopsida > Pinales > Pinaceae > Pseudotsuga > Pseudotsuga menziesii. The sequence continues at coordinate 391,706 of LPNX010395231.1, read as the reverse complement.
GGTTTCCAATTTCTGAAAGGAAAAGTCAGAAGTCGGAAAGGAGAACAGTATTATAAATTAAAATGATGTTACCAAAATCCGATATCCGAAATGTCAAAAATCAGAAATCAGGAACTAACCAAATGATCTTAATGAAATCATAATTTCCAGTTTCCAATCTCCAAAAATAAAAAAAATGAAATGTTCTTTATTTGAAAGGATATGGTTTTCAAGATCCGAAATGTCGAAAATCGAAAATCGCAAAACAGACTTCAACTTACCTCCAAAAAAAGGATTTCTTTGTTTCGATTTCAGAAAGCAGGGATCGAAAACTCTAAAAAGTTTGGAAATAAATAAAAATGTCCCAAAATCCAAAAAAAATCCCCCAAAAAAGGTTTACTGAAGGAATTTATTCAATCCACACAAAATAACAAAGAACTTACAACTTCATAACTTCCCTAAGTGAAATATGGCTATAAAACTAGTTAATGGGGACCCCTTTTTTTGATGACTGAAAATGGGGATCTCTTGCAGGTAGCAATAGGGCTTTACTGTGGTGATTGATTTGGAAAGAGAGTGATATGGCCTCTATCAAAATATATTGAGTGTTATCAATTTCTACCAATGTTGTGAGGGTTTTGCTTCTAACTTGATTTTATAGTTCGGTTTTTTTGCAATACTGTACTGTGGCCATGAGTCATTTTTCCTGTTGCATTTTTTTCTTGAAAAGGGCCATAGAGCCACTTGTCAAATAATTTATTATTATTTAACTTTCATAGAAAATTTTATGGGATGTAGCCCGCGAGGAATTGATATTTATGGTCTTGGATATTATTTTGATTTTTACATAGTCATTTTCCTTAGAACGATAGTTAGCAGGTTTGGGGAAAAAATATTATAAAGGAGAAATTAAATATTTTTAGATCCAAATGCTGCCACCCTGTCATTATTGTTTTATAAAGAAAAAGGGCCATAAGTCCACTGTCAACGATATTTTCTAGTAAAGGCTTTAGTATTTTTGGAAAGACCTATGAGGGTTTTCACATTTTCAGTTTAGAAACTTATCTTAAGTTTATAGTTTGTATTTAAAGAAAAATAGCATGGGTATGAGGCCTTTACCCTACCAAATTTAGTTTAAGATAAATTTGTAAGGCCATCAGTTTGTCTTGATAAAGACCATATTCTTCCTATTCGCAAATATTTACGTTATTAAAAAATACAATGCTATTGTGAAAATAATTAATCCCTAAGGTTGTCACGTCTTTGTTATGTAATGGTAACATTAGAGATGATAATTCCAAAATGGTTTATAGCCTATAGCTTCATCCTATCGATAATCTCAATTTGATATTCAATAATTTATGTTTTTGCATGAATCTCACCATGTTTCCTAAATAAGAAAAATTCTTGCAGTGAGATCTGAAACCTAGCTCAGTTATTAACTTGATTTAATGATTTTCTTATCTTTTGTATCTCAATTTTTGATCTGAACAAGATGGTTTACTTAAATATTCCATCTTTGAGTTAATAAGTTTAACCTGCGTATAAACATGTATACTATGTGTATTTTATTATAGGCTTAAACCTTGACTATGTTTAGCATCAGCATTGTTTTTGTTTAAACTAAGAACTATTTAGTTAGCTTATGAAATATGTACAAGTTTTATCCTTATTAGGTTTTAATATTTATATATATATACATATATGTTTATTTGTATGAATCTGCAACTAGATATATATTTTATAGTAACCTCTGTAATAGGGTTTTCTAAAGTTTCCAGCAAAACAATGAATTAAGATAACTAATATAGAGCAATATGATTAATATAACAAGAGAAGGAAAATAAACATCATTAAGCGAAAACTAATATAACATAAATACTTAGATTAGTAAGCCTTAAACCTTCGTTTTGATTACTAATTACAAGCTTCTCCTTTTAAAATAATAAATTCTCACTTCCAAATAGAAAGTACAGATCATAGATAATTACCACAATTTATTACTAAATTGCGCAGCTACTTAGAATTCATATAAATAAGAAATAAATCAATATAATTAAATCACAAGTGCATAAAAAGAATTAGAATGTGGATAATATTGCAGAAGGGGACAAACACCCAAAGGAGACTATTCTACCCAACCTTCTCCTAAAGTAGCCAAGATTACATGCTTAGGATCCCCGAGCCCATTCACCAAACCACTAGGATGAACATCACTAGATAAAACCCCACACAACAACTTGCTACAGCTTAGCACTCAGTAGCATACTTATCTCGACAATTTCACTTTAGCTATCCCCTCATGAAATTCCTTCTCTGCATGACTTTTCAGTTTGCAGCAGTCACAAGGTACATTCACTTGAAACAGAATGAGTAGTGAGCCTCCTCCTCAATTTTATGGTATTTACAATATTTCCTAGGTATTGGGGTCAGTTTTGGAATTAAATGAGACACCAGCTCAGTTCCCCCTCTAAGGGAACATGAGCACAATTTTAGGGATTATGCTTCCTAAAACAACTAGAAAGTGAAATACTAGTACTACCACTTATAAACCAGTGTTCTAAAACTACTCAGTCCTCCTAGTGGGTCAGTGAACACTCATTTAACAGTATCCCTTAGATAAGTGTCTCTTCTATTTAATTGTTAAAATAAATTATTCTTCAATTACAGTCATCCTTCACCAAATTGGTCATAAAACCTTACAATAAATTTAACATAATGTTTTTTTAAATAAATAATAAATATTGATTTTTTAGTTCTAGGTGTGTTACAAAAATAAAGGAAAAACTAAATTACTTGCCACCACTAAAATATATTTTTATTGAGTATTTTATTATTAGATGTAAATTTATCAAAACATTAATGTAAAGACATTTCTTTCAGAGTAAACAATAAACCATAAAAATCACGGGTTGTTTGTTTAAAAAATAGAAATATGTCTAATGAATATGATAACACATGGAAGAATAAGCAAATGCTAAATGATCTAAGAAAAGGTCAACTGTTAAACTATTCATAGTATATATAAAAAAAATTCCTTCAAATTCTAGAATGGAGGAATGAATTAGCCCAAATCTATGAGATTATGTTGCTCTTTCAAACTTGGGGTGTATCTTTGAGATCATGTTGCTCTTTCACCGTTAGCACTAAAAAGAAAACACATTCCAAAAATATTGAGTGGAAATAAAACCCAAAGCCATACATATGTTCAATTGCTCGATGACTTATTTTAAGGGCTTGAATCGTTATGTGGAGCCTTCTCCACAACCATGGTGTCATGCTTAAAATAATGAGACAGAAGGAAAACAAAACCAAGAGCCATACATACTTGTAACTCAAGTAAATCAATGTTGGTATAACACTCTTTGTCTTGCAAACACCACATATGAATAGAAGACACCAAAATGATTAATGAAATTGATCACTACACAAAAAGACGTGTCTTGGATGCCATTAAGATAGAAAAAACCCTAATAACTTCTAACTAGGATGATGGTTGGAACCTTAGTGAGTCATTGGTTCCTACCATCAAGATAGAAAGGAAAAAAATTAGTAATAGTCATTAATTAGATTACAAAATTAACATGCTATAATTGAATATAATTTTAATAATCAAATCAACCCTAAAATATTAATTTATTGACAACTTTTTATTTATTCAATAAAAATTTATTTTTTAATAATTTAATTAATGTTTTGGTTATAAAAAAAATAGTTTTTTTGTGTCCTCCCATCTTTTCTTGAAGTTGAAATCACCAAATTATGAGTTTTTTTCTATTCTTGAATATATATTATTAATAGACCTCGAGTGAACATGATTCTCTCGAGAGTTTTTTGGTCATCTTCTCTTGACAATCGGTTACACTATTTAGTATGAAACATCGAGTAAAACAATATTACATACAGATTCCATTCTACATCAAACTGAATATCATTTTAAGTTTGTTCAATTCCATCCATTTAAACTATTTATACTATGAAACGAGAACTCGACAGAGTTCTCATTTTTCTATCTCCTAATTTTTATAGCTATTATTACCTTTGTTTCAAAAAGGGTTGATATCGGTATCACACATTTTCATTTTGAGGAATTTCTTTCGGGCCTTTGAATCATCTTTGTCGTAAAATATTTTTAATTTCTATTTTCAAGTCTTCTTTCTAGAAATTAACAAAATAACATACATTTAGAAGCAAGTTATAATGAAAAACATATACATTTTGCAATTTTTTCTTTAAATTAAGACATTTTTATGGAAAAAATTGTATAAAAATCAATAAAATACATACATTTAAGAACATTTTCAATGGATTTTTATAGATATTTTGTAAAAAAATGATATTATTTTATATTATTTTCTAGAAAGTGACAATTCATAAAAATTTAAGATAAACCATACCATACATTTCTATGTAACATATTAAAAACATTATATATAGAAATTTTATTTCTAAAATAAAGTTTGAAAGCAAAAACATTACTAATATATCTTATCAAAAAGTTTTCAAATTTAACATTTTCTTCAAGACATGAAACTAATCAAAATATCATGAAATCCAAATTCTTCATTGAAATTGGAATTTTTTGAGCTTGTCGTTCTTCATGGACATCAATGCCCTCTTCCATTGGGTATTCTATGTCTATAAGATGCCCAAAATGCTCTTTTTTCAAACATCCTGCTTAATGGGGGTTGAGTCCCTTTTAACATATTTTCCAAAAGTGTTTCACTAAAATTAAAAATAAATTACATCGATATTACATTAAAAAAAAAATTAAACCTCCCCTAACCTTCTGAACCCCCCACAACATTATATTAAAGAACATTACATTAAAAAAAAAACCCTGGATTAACCACCTAATGCCCCCCCTCCCACCCTCCCACGTCACATTAAAAAATAATTTGAAAAACAATTATACCCCCTAAACCCTAAACTATGCACCACACACAACATTACCTTAAAAAAAATATAATTTTTTTTTTATAAACCATCCCTCTAACCCCCATAACATCAAATTTAAAACAATATTTTTTTTTAACCTACACTATGTATCCTCCACTACCCTATTCTAGCCTAGCATAGCATATTCTATCTTAGCCTACCCTTATGTTGCTTAGAATACCCTAACCTACTCTACTTTAGCCTATAGCCTACTATTCCTTATCCTAGCCTACTCTAACTTATCCTAGATACTCTACCCTTACCTCACCTAGCCTAGGTTACTCTATCCTAACTTATTGTAGCCTGTCCTAACCTATCCTACTCTATTCTAGCCTGCTCTACCGTAGCCTACTCTCTCCTACCTACTCTATCTTAGCCTTACCCATCCTACTCTAGCCGAGCCTACTGTAGCCTACTCTAGCCTAAACTAGCCTACCCTACTCTAGCCTAACCTAGCCTAGCCTACTCTAGCTTAGCCTACTTTAGCTTATTATATCCTATCCAAGCTTATCCAAACTTAGCCTAACCTACTCTACCCTAACCTACTCTATCCTAGCCTAGCCTACTCTAGCCTAACCTACTCCCTCCAACTCTAGCCTAACCTAGGCTAGCCTAGTATAGCTTAACCTAGCTTACAATAGCCTAGATTATCCTATCCTAATCTATCTTAACCTATCCTACTATAGGCTAGACTACTCTACTCTAGCCTAGATTAACCTACTCTCGGCTAGCCTACTCTAGCCTAGCCTAGCCTACCCTTCCATACTCCAGCTTGAGATACACTAACCTAACCTACTCTAGCATAACATAGCCTAACATAATCGAGACTAGCCTACCCTACCCTACTCTACCTTGGAATACTCTAGCCTATCCTAATCTAACATAGCATAGCATAGCCTAACTTGATATAACTTACCCTAGCCTATCCTTTCCAACTCTATATAGCATATCCTACTCTATCCTATCCTAGGCTAACATGCCCTACTCTAGCCTAGACTAGTCTAACATATCCTACACTACCATATTATATTTTAGCTTACTCTATCCTAGCTTAACCTACTCTAGGCTAGCCTAGGAAACTATAGATTATGCTACTCTAGCTTAACCTACTCTGTAATATCTTAGTCTATCCTACCCTACTCTAGGGTAGGCTATCCTAATATACTATAACCTAGCTTACTATAGCCTACTCTCGCCTAGCGTACTCTGGCCTAGTCTAGCCTACTCTAGCCTATCCTCACCAAGCCTATCCTAACCTACTCTACTCTACCCTACCCTACCCTACTTTATCATAGAGTAGCGCATCCTAACTTGCCCTAGTCTAAACTAGCCTATCATACTATAGTTTAACCTAGCCTACCCTAGAATGACCTAACCTACCTATCCTACTCTATCCTATCTTACCCTAGCTTAGCTTAACCTAGTCTACCATAGCCTAACCAACCCTAGACTACCCTATTCTACCCTAACGTAATATACTCTAGACTACTCTAGCCTAGCCTACTCAAACCTTGTGTAGCCTATCCTAATATATTCTAAACTACTCTAGCCTAACCTAACCTAGCCTACTCTAGCTTATCCTAGCCTAGACTAGACTACTCTATCCTAGTTTACTATATCCTACCTTAACCTACTCTAGCCTAACCTAACCTACACTAGACTACCCTACTCTATCATATCCTAGTCTACTATAACCTACTTTACTCTACCTTAGCCTATCCTTCTCTCGCCTAGCATAGCCTACTCAACCTTTGCATGGCCTACCTTGGCCAAGCCTGGCCTACTCTAGCTGAGCCTAGTTTAGGCTAAGCTACTATACTCTACTCTATCCTAGCCTACTCTAGCCTAACTTACACTATCATAGCTTATATTACTCTACCCTAGCCTAATGAGTTGTATACTATCCTAATCTAGCCTAAACTACTCTATTCTTTCCTACTCTAGCCTACCCTAACCTAGCCTATTTTAACCTATCCTAACCTAGGCTACTATAGTTTATCCTAGCCTATTCTAGCCTATCGTAGCCTACTCTAGCCTATCTTATCCTACTCTATACTAACCTACTCTAACCTAGCCTACTCTAGCCTAGATTAACCTACTCTAATCTAGCCTAACTTACTCTAGCCTAGGTTAACCTACTCTAAGCTAGCCTAACCTACTCTATCCTACCCTACTCTAGCCTACTCTAGTCTATCCTGCCCTGCCTACTCTATCCTAACATACTCTAACCTAGCTTAACCTACTTTAATCTAGCCCAACCTACTCTAGCCTAGCTTAACCTAATCTATCCTACACTACTCCAACCTACCATACTCTATCCTAACCTACTCTAACCTAGCTTAAGCTACTCTAAGCTAACCGAACCTAGTCTATTCTACCCTAGTCTAGCCTACCCTACTCTACCCTACTCTAGTCTAGCCTATCCTAGACTACTTTATCCTAACATACTCTAACCTATATCAACTTACTCTAGCCTATCCTAGACTAGCCTAACCTATCCTACCCCCCTCGAGTATGATATATATTAGCCCATCCTACTCTTTCCTAACCTAGCATATCCTAGACTACTCTAGCCTAGTCTAGTCTAACCTAGCCTACCCTTTCCTACTATATCCTAGCTTACTCTTACAAAGATTAATGTACTCTAGCCTATCCTAAACTGCTCTAGACTATCCTACTCTATTCTAGCCTACTATACTCGAGCCTAATATGCCATATCCAAATCTATCCTAACCTTTTGTAGCCTAGCTTGCTATATGCTAGCCTAGCATACTCTAACATACTCTAGCCTAGCGTAACCTAGCCTATTATACCCTAGATTAACCTATCATACTCTAGCCTTACCTATCTTAACCTACTATATCCTACCATAGCTTAACCTACTCTAGCCTAGTTTATCTTAACCTACTCTAGCCTTTCCTAACCTACTATAGAACGTCCTACTCTAGCATAGCCTACTCTAGCCTAACCTATTGTGGCCTAGCATACTCTAACCTACTTTATACTAGCCTAGCCTAGAGAAAACATACCTATCTTAGCCTACTATGCCCTAGTTTATCCTAGTCGAGTCTAGTCTACTGTACTCTAGCCTATTTTAGCCTAGCCTACTGTAGCCGTTCCTATTGTAGCATACTCTACCCTACTATACTCTAGCCTAGCACATTCTATCCTATCTTAGCCTACTCTAGTCTATCGTAACCTATTATACTCTACTCTAGCTTAGCCTAATCTAGCCTATACTATTCTAGCCGACTCTATCTTGGCCTAGTCTTTCCTAGCCTATCCCACTCTATCCTAGCCTAGCCTAGTTTTCTCTAGCCTAGACTAGCCTAGCCTAGTTTACTCTAGCCTAGCCTATCCTAGCCTAGTGTGGCCTAGCCTACTCCAGCCTAGCCTAGTCTAACCTATCCTACCATAGCCTACTCTATCCTAGCTTACTCTAGCTCAACCTACTCTAGTATATCATACTCTATCCTACTCTACTCTACTATACTCTAGCCTACTCTACTACTCTAGCTTATTCTATGCTAACGTAGGATAAGATAGCCTAATCTAACCTAGCCTAGGCTAACCTAACCAAGTCTAGCCTAATTTAACCTAACCTTTAACACATTACCTTACCCTAGCATTCATTAAGCAAAACTTCCTACATTTTCCTACTCTAAGCTAGTCTATCCTAGCTTATCTTATTATATCCTAGCTTACCCTAGGCAAGGATCCTAACCACAATCTTATCTTGAAGAGGTTGAACCTGACAATTGTAACAATACTATGTCTAACTTAATGAAAATCCATTTTTAATGTCAAATACCAAACCACATATCCGTTATTGCATTTGAAATAAAAATTACATAATTTTAATAAAACATACAAAATATTAAATGTACATTGCTAAATAAAAATTAGAAAAATCCACATAGAAAATAACTAACATAAATGGGAAATTTAAACAAAAAAATAGAACATAAATTTTATGCACATTGAAACAACTTTGATATAAAAATATTCAATTTAGAATATAATGCATATCTTACAATTCAATTTTATTTATAAATAGTTATTATATAATCAATATTTATTTTAATGTACATAAAATAAAATAGTGGTATACAAATTTTCTATTTATTTAATAATTCATAAAAAAGAAACTACACACAAATAAACTAATAAATCTTTGATTCCTTGAAAAGAGACTAAATTGCTTGCCACCACTAACATATAGATTTTTATTGAGCAGTTAATTATAATAAATATTTTATTTTAATAAAATAAAACTAATAAACCTTTGATTCCTCAAAAAAAGTAATAATTAAATTTTATATCAAAATGAAATATTCTAATAAAATAAAACTAATAAATATTTGATTCCTCTGAAAACAAAGTTTTATTGAGTAGTTTATTATGAGATGTAAATTTATTAAAACTTTAATGTAAAAGTATTTCAAGAGTAAACAATAAAAATCACTAGTTTTCTGTTTAGAAAATATAAATATGTCAAAAGAATCTGATAATGAATGTGATAACACACGGGATATTAAAAAAACTCTCAATGATGTAAGAAAAGGTCAACTGTTAAACTATTCATAATATCTATAAAAAGATTCCTTAAAATTAAAAAATTAAAACCATTGTTAGCCCGAATCTTTGAGATCATGTTGCTCTTTCAAACTTAAAAATAAAAATTATCTTGCATGTCGGAATGCATTAGCCCGAATCTCTGAGATCATTTTGGTCTTTCAAACTTGGGGAGTATCTCTGAGTTCATATTGTTGTTTCCCCATTAGTTCTTAAAAAATGGCTAAAAAAAACCCAAAAATATTAAGGACGAAAAAAACCAGAAAATGAGGACCAAATTGAGGACAAAAAAAGCAAAAAAATATAGAAAGTATTAGGTGGTTCAAATTCTCATACATGTAGCTCAACTTCTCTAACCATGGCTTCCTGACTTATTTTAAGGGCTTGAATCGTTACCTGAAGCCTTTTCCATAGGCATGGCATCATGCTTAAAATAATGAAAGAGAAGGAAACATAACCCAGAGCCATACATAGTTGTAACCCAGAGAAGGAAAAATATGGTTAAATCGTATCACATACTCGTTTTACCTGCTCCATCAAGCTCTTCTTCTCAATGGAAGTTTGCAATAACATTTCAATAAAAATAAAATTGAGATGTGAGATAAAATGGAGTCTATGGATAATATTTGAGATAAACAATTATGGGTTAATAATTCTCAATCAATTTACAGAAATGAATATTTCTAATATTTCAAGCAAAGGGTTTCAAAGGGCCAGATCTGACTCTACCTCACAAAAAACCCCAAATACGCAGCAGGGTGCTCTTATGGGGCCCAAAAGTGAGGTGAGGGCACAATTAATGTCCAAACAGGTGCGCCCAGAGCACACTTAATCCCCCGATAAGTGTGACTTCAGCCCAGAAACATAGATTGCGACTATTTCTGTGTTCTGTGCGACCCCCTCACCTGTTTCTAAAAAAATCTTGCGCCCCCCTCACTAGATTTGATAAAAAATGTGTGGCTTATCAAACAAAACTTCAATTCCAGTTTAATACAGATTAAATTTTAGCTTTATAGGACTATTAGTGCGGGTCAGTTGCCTCTATCCAGCACAACAGTTCAATTTCAAGTTTCTGTTTTTGTTTTTTGCAATTTATTTCACAAACAGTGTGTAAATTCTAATTAAATCTTAATGTATTAATAAAATGAATGTAGCCTAATTAAAATCAACCTAAAACAAACTATATTTCTTACCCTTCCTCCTCTACCCATCCATCACCCTCCGGGGTATTCTTGGATATGACGAAGGGCAAGCTCGTATAGATCTAGGCACTCCAATAATATTGTTCCAAACCACTAAAACTGGATGACCTAGAAGGTAGAGGGGGTAGAGAAGGAGGGATTCTCATGGAACTAAGCGTCCTCCCTGTTGACCAACCTTGCATCTGGGAGGTGACCTCAGTATCTACAGACGAGCTTAGTCCCATTGTGTTGAGATCCCAACACCTTCTCTTGGTTGAAGAGGAATATCAGTGTGAGGTAGACATCTAGTTAGGCGATACACATTCACGGTTAAAAATTGTATTTGTTCACAATTTCTGATTATTCAAATACATGCATACACAAAGACATGAACTCTACCATGATGAATTCATAAACCATTTGCAGCAACCAAATACTAGAAAAACAAACAAACAAATACACCATACAAACTAATTAATCCAACTCAGTTCATGACATTGTGTGAGCCTTAAAATTTACCAATTTACACTAAGTAGAACCAATCTGTAGTCTTTGAGGACATAAGTCCTTGATCACTTGAACTATGGAAAGTACTTGGGATCTGCCCAGAAACTCATTGTGAGGAGTACCACATGAACCCCAAAGTAGCTAGCCGCTGAGAGGAATTGCCAAGCGAAACGGGAAACAACCGCTTCCAATTGAGCAAAAACACCTATGAGGAACAAGCCAAACGCCGTCTTCTGGCAATCTTGGTGGCCAAGTGACCACCTACAACCAATAGGAATCCACTGAAACCGGGGTCCAAACATCATTCCCACCAGTTTCATACATAAAAACACAATTGAACCTCCACGCTCTTCCACATGCCTAAGAGGCAAACCACCACCATTTCAAACACTCAATTGACACCGTCAAAACTCTTCTTAGCGATCTCCCACACAATCAGAAGGCCACACAGCCTCTGATTCTTATTCAGACCCATATCGACCTGAACCAGACCTCCATACCGCACCATCAAGCCCCATGGCTAGTGCAAATATAGATCTATTTTTTGGCATAGCCATAGCAAGTAGACCCATGTCCACATCACAACCTGTCATCCACAACCTGGCAAGTGGCCCAAGCATAGTCATGCAGACTATCATTAGTCAGCTGCCACAACCCATAGTGAGTAGCCAAGGTGGCCCACTTGCAACACATGGGGTTGGTGGCCCCTCCACATACACTGCCCCTCCTTCCACACACGGGGGAAGTGGACCATCCACTTACATTTCCCCTACTATCATGCATGGGGGAAATGTCACTTCCACCCTTAGTATCCCTCCCACAACATTTGGGAGCATTGGCTCATCGGCAATTGTACCACCATAGGAACCCCCAGCCGTGCAAATGAATTATGCACCTATAAACCCCACCACCATCGCAGCCCCATCCCACATCAACCTGGGGTCAAATATTCCATTCATGGATCCTGTTAACTTTCTTAACTTGGCCAGATTAACAAATGACCCCATTCTCCATCAAGCCTTTTTGCTTCCAATGCCAACTAAGCTACCATCAGACATCCCAAAGTTTGAAGGAAAAGTAGGGGAATGTCCCCAAAACCACATAATGACATTCCATCTATGGTGCTCATCCAAAAACATCGTAGACGATTCCATCAAGCTGAGGCTATTCTAGCACAGCCTTATAGGTGTTGCAGCCAAATGTTACATTGAGCTACTGCGAGCCAAGTACCCAGACTTCAACTCCGTAGCCTTCATGTTCCTACATTGTTTCCAACTCCCTATCAGATATGATGAGGGGGTGGAGATCCTGTTATCCCGTCGTCAAAACAATACCACTCATATAACTAACCATATCCATGAGTGGAAGAGATGCCGTAGCCTATGCAAAATCCAACTTGACAACATGATCTTCTTGGATCGGTTTCTTAAGACCTTGCTCCTGCCCATAGAGAAAGGTGTCACATCCAAACGTCCCCAATCCAAATAAGAGGACATACTGAAGGCCCAATAGTTTGACCTTATCTATGCTTAGTCTAGATACTTGTACGCCATAATCCCAGATGCTCCCCAGCCGAGTACCTGATATTATGATGCACCAGGGGCATCCCATGTTGTCGACAACATCATAGGATCGATCTCCCAACAACCACAGCCTCGAATGACACCACCTATTGTTACACCACAACCAAGCAACACTGCTAATGTTGCTTACCAAAACCAAGCCCTTGACTATGCTAGAATGATGTCCTAGTCTGGAGCAACAACTTCCTATGCACAACCTATGCCACCGCAATAGGCTTGGGCCATCGCTTGGCCAACATAGCAGTATTTGGGGAAAATTCCCACATTTGTATCACCACTTCCCTCACAAATATACTATGCACGGCCAGTGCAACCAGTTCAAGCCCCTGCCCCCGCTCCACCTGCTCCATTGGGACAAGTGTTTGCACAACAAAACTGTCCAAACCAACCTTCCCCCAATAATCAACAAGGGAAATCTTGAAATAACCGGCCCCGTAACCAAGGCAATAACCAACCACGGGGAGGTGGTCAACAACAAAACCCTCCCAACAATGCCATGGCAAACTGGGCAACCCAAAACCCCCCACGATAGAATGCACCAAGACGCAATGTACCATTGTGCACAAACCAACCATGCACACACTATGACATTTATGGGCACTACACATTTGAGTGTCCCCTCATGGCTCGCGCTAAGCACACCATTCAAAACGAGGCCCAACAGGATGCCAATCAAGCCCAACCCAACCCCGTACCACAAGGACCTCCCCACATGGTGCTTCAAAACCGACTATCAGTCCAAGGATTGGTGTCGGATGAATCCATGAAGATGGGTGTCTATTTTGGGGGGTCTTATGAAAAAATAAATTTTTTTTTTCATGTTTTTCAACTTTGGGCAAACAAAAGTGATATTTTTGTTTAGAATTTCAGTTTTAAATAAAATCAAAACTTTCATAGAATTATGTTAGTTTTCTATTCATGATTTTTTCAATTTTTTTTATTGAGCTTTGATATGTCTTTTTGGCAAATGTTTGATAGTGTGTGCTTATCAAATGAAAGGACTAAAAAATAGTCATGTTTGGTTGTGCCCCTAAAATCATTGTTAAACTTGTGTTTTGCAAAAAAAAATATGCTACGACAATATAAACACAATATAATAGAGGATGACTATAAGTTTGTAACCAACAAATCTATATACTAATTATAATATTTTTTTGAATTTGATCAATGGGGAAACCTTGTCGATTTTCAACATGTTTTTGGTTGCGCTACTTTTCTCTCAATTGACTATAAAACTTTAAAATCTACGAACACCCTTTTGAAGTAGACAGTCCAATTAACGACAGCATATTTGTTTCAATTTTTTTGTGGTGTATTTTTGAGGTTATATATTTCTCATTTCACTGCATTTTGAAAGAGATGAAACAAAAATCGACACATGTTAAGAAACAAAAAAATTAAAAATGTCATATCTCACCTATACACAACAAAATCTATACCTACGGAAAGTAGATTCAATGAAGAAACTAATGGTATCAAGTTTGATAGTCGATTTGTAGTGTAAGACATCCATTTTACCTTCCGAAAATGGAGAAACCTAAAAACTATGTAGGTTTCAGGTATCAAAGGTTATTCAACCGAATAATAATTTTCTGTTACGGAACCATTATTTACAACAAAGGTTGTTCGACCGAAAAACCAAACGCAAAAAAAAAATAGATGTCTCTGTCAATTTTAACAGTTCACCGTTAAACATTATTCGACCGAATAAAGGATCAATTATTTGGATGAATAACTATAATTATTTGACTGAATAAAAATTTTATTGGGTCGAATAAATATAGTTATTTGGCAGAATAACTTCTGCTATGTTTCTCAGGCACTCGATTCTCACGGAAGTGTTACCCAACTTCACGTTTTCACCACCCAGTCCTGAGCTAAGTTGGCAGGCGCTTGAGGTTTGTCTTCTTTTCCAGAAGCAATGTTACAGGTCATTGTTGCTTCTAACAATGTCTACATCTTAAATTTTCCATTTAGGTAATTGGACCCATCGAGCTTATTTGATTCATTGATGTATGAATCCACCAATTTTTTTTCATTGTGAAAACAAAAAATAATTCCTTCCATCATATTAAAAAGAAAATGTGTTTAGTTGCTTCAATTCTACAATTTAATCACTAGATAAAAAAAATACCTCCTCTTTTTACATCTTTGGGATTATACCTTCAATCGTGCAACCTTTATTCTTTGCATTTAGGATGCAGTATTCTGGAGCCTTCAATCACATGCAACAACACTACTTTATCACTAGCACATGCCCCACCATTTAACTGATAGATGGGATATTCTATTCCAGATCGCAGTGCTTAACCTCAGCTCTTTGAATAATTAGGGGAATCCTATTTTACAAATCTGTGACTTGTCATATTGTTGTACACAATAGCTATTCACCAACAATTAATCTAAATTCCATTGCATCCTATTTTGTTGGTGACATCTATTAACACATCAAACAAACAAGTTTATTCACGGTAATGTTGCCTCCATATAGCCATGGCGGTGGAAACTCCTTCATAATGTCTCTATCGAAAATGAATCCCACAAAATATTTCTTCTTGTGGTCTTCTATAGTGGCTCTATTTGCCAATACTTTGGAATGAGAAAATAAGACTTGCGCAAAAAGTTCATTCCTTTACACAATGCGGAGGCCAACAATCTGTAGACATTGACTCTCCACCATAGAATGGATTGGGATCACCCACAACATGGGTCTAGTGTAATAGCAATTAAAAAAAATTTACACAACACCAAAGGTTCATGGACGCCAAAACCACTGGACCATGGTGCACAAAAATGATGGCCATGATCGCCTGAGAATAATACCACAAGCAACAAAACGCCCCATTAAATTTATAGTTCAAGGTTGGGATGAGAATATCCAGTAATAAAAAGCACATACATCATCTCTATCCTATAGTGGGTGAATCATTGGAACCAAGCCTCCACTAATAATGACAACAATATTCAATGGCATTTTCAAGAGACTCTACAATCTTAACTTCCATGGCATAAAGTTGGAGGATCCCTCCAACAAGTGACTCCCACATACTGAGAGTTTCTATTATTGCAACTTATTCAAACAAGCTACACTCAGCATTCATTGCATCAATAAGGGCTTGTCATCCTACAACCCTTCTCAGGTCCATGTGTCGATCACTAGCACAATTCTACTTCTATCATTGAATCTTGGACATACTGCACTGAAACCTCTTGACATCTCTCTACCCCTGGCAACTTGCCTCTCCAAAATATGGCTTTGATACCTTGTTGAATTTCTTAGACCATGGTAAGCATAATTTTCATGGTAAGAATCTCTAACCTACGATATAGTTGAACCTCAAAAATGCTTCTCTAATAATGCTAAAACCTGCTAAAACATACTATAGACTATATAACTAACATTTACATGTCTGTCCTAAATCACGTCACTTTTATTAAGTAGGAAAACAAAAGTACAACATACTTGATAATTCACTCTTAAAATCAAAACAAAAACTGAGTGCATTGACTGCAAAACTTGTTACTGCTTTTACATTAGTTCTAAATTGAAATTTGATATAGGAAAATACAGTAAACTTTTCCTTGCACCTGTAGAGTTTGTACAATTATTAATACAACAACCAAATTGAATTTCACAATATGTACAACCTGGTTGATGTCCATACAGCTTATTTTGACAAATTGAAGATACAGTACAATCTATAAGCTCGTATTCCTTGCCTAATTCCATCATATAGCCAATTTAGGTTCTTTAGTGTCTTGATTATAATGGAAATTTTTTATCATGCATGTTTGTGTTATTAGAATGAAATGCCAGGTTGTCAGTGTACTTGATAGAGCCAGTAGTATATTTATGCATTTCTTGCATGCGCGTGGGAAAATAGTATATGGGCAGTGATCAAATTTGAAGGGTGAGTGGTAATTTCAATTGGAAGGGCATTTATTCTTGGAGATGAAGGGAAATATAAATAATTTTACTTCAATTCAAAAGTATAAATTAACGAAACCTTTTCACAAAAAAAATGCAAAAAATAAATATTGCTCTTCCAATGTTTTACAATTTTAAACAATTGAGCATTCTTTAATAACTACATGAAAAATTATATATTTTCAATAAAATTGATTTTGAACACATTAATTTGTCATATATGTGGCATTAATTTTACAGTTTAGCCACATACCAATTATTCTATTCTATTGTATTTTTTGAGTTAGAGCACACTTCATTATACAGAAAAACTACTTGGACTATGTGATAACAGTATTGGGGCATCGACGTGATCTTATGCATAGTGTAGGATGTAGTAACTAGATATATCTTGAATAAAAACTAGAACCATGAGAGAATTACTTTGTTAT
>LPNX010395231.1:301112-372698 GCA_001517045.1 Pseudotsuga menziesii | reverse complement strand
ACATTAAAAAAAATCCTACATACCAAGCAAGTTAGCAATGCTAGCATAACCAAGGTCCTAGCATCAAATTTTGTTGTTGAACACCTGTCATGATAGCATACAAGTATTGGATGGAGGGGAAATGGAATCAAGACTAAGTCAACTAAAGCCTTGAAACTCACTCCATGTCTAAGTCTCAACAATCGGCCTTTTAAATTGAACCAAAACACCAAAATTAGTTTATTAATGGCTATATTTGAGAAATTTATAGGTGTGAGTAATTAAGGTCTCGAGGCTCCAAAATTTGTTATGTTTTGTACTAGTCCATAATTCAGTGAATAGGTAGTCACAAGTAGGAAATTTAAGTAATTTAATGAAAACAATTAATGTGTATACCTCTATGTCAAAACCATCATCCATGCTGATGCAGACCACTACATTCGTTATTGTCTTACCAATAGGCATGATAATGAAGAATATGCCCTAAAATTATGGACTTCACCTTGAAATAATGTCTTGCAATCACATTGGTAAGGAGTGATAAGAATATCACAACAATCCAATCTGTCAAATCTCTGTTGAAAGTTTCAATTCAAGACTTATATAGTAAATTTAATATAAGACCTACTTATAGTTGTCTCTTACTCTTTGCATCTTGACATATTTGATATTGTATGGTTGTATTTGCACCTTGACCCAATTGACACATCACTAAGCATATTTGGGAACACAACTTTAACTCAAGTTCTCATGGATGCCAAACATGATATTTTCATTTTGAAACCGTTATCCTTAAAAGGAACTCAATAGATATGGTTCATGATCTCTTTTTTTTACTCATTATTATTGAATGGATATTGCAGGTAACAATGGGGGTCACAAGAGTGCAGAAACTAGTAAGGATGGACAAATCATACTACCTCTCCTCATTGAAGTACCTCAAATTCCTATAGAGGAATTGAAAGAAGCAACATATAACTTTGGTCCAAAATCATTGATTGGAGAGGGTTCCTATGGTCAGGTCATACTACAGCCATTAAGCAGCTTGACACAATCAAGCAACTCGATCAAGAATTCCTTGCACATGTAAGACATTATAATGTTAAACTAAAAGGCTTTTATTTTAAGCTCACATGTTTTGTTGTTCCTTTTAATTATAATATGTCAACAAATAAATCTTAAGCCCATATATCTACTTTTACTTTGTCACACGAATTTTGTAATATTATTTTAAATATGCTTGTAGGTGTCCATGGTCTCAATATTAAAACATGAAAATGTATTGGAACTTGTTGGATATTGTGTTGAGGGAAGCCTTCGTGTGCTTCCATATGAGTTTTCAACAATGGGATCATTGCATGATATTCTTAATGGTATCTGGGAAAATGCCACACAGGTTTGTGGTGGTATTATTCTGTATTGCATGCATGAATTTTGTAGGGTCAATGGATAGTTTTCAATTTACAATCTGGTTCCATATTTTTTTCATTACCCTAGCTGAAAATAATAAATATGTTATATGAAGAAAATTGTGTTTAATGAAATTCTAGTTTTTCAGTTATGTTCTGACATGTAATCAATGCAATCTCAGTAACCAAGTGCTCACAGGTTTGTCAATAATTTAAACTTTAAAAAGGTAGAGGGTGTGATGACTCCAATGTCACTTACACTGATATGTGAAAACATGAATAGTAATGGAAGAGTAGAAACATAATTTCAGATTGGGTAGCTCACTTTAGATTGAGGTAAAAATATCAATATGAACTAAATCTCTATTAGTTCTAACTTCTAGGCATTGAATTAAGGTTGGGATGGGGTATCGTTCCAAATGAGGATAATCTATGATTAGATCAACAAGATGACTAATGTTTGATTCATTCTAGATGTTCAGAATGCAAATGGTTTACCTGAAGATTATCTAAGCCTTTTCAAGCTCACATTTCATGCTTTTGATTGAAATTTCAATATTAAATTATTGGGATAAAAATTGAAATTAAATCTACCTTCAATACATTCTATCCTTGAAAATAAAGTCAATTCAATTATATTACGCGTTTTGCTCAATTGCAATGTATTCTATACTAGTGATAGTGTACATAGATGGCTAGTCTTGGCCTTATTTGTGAGAAATATGATGATGAATGTGCATAGACTTGTTAGGATTTTGAAGGAAAGAAGTGGAACTACCTTGGTGTACAAACCTATGCATGTTTATATTTACGCAAATAATCTTGTTATTTTGTTTCAACACATTCTATGCAAATCCTTTCGTATTTTAAAAATTACTTTTCTTTTTCCGTTTTAAGGGGTGAGGGGTGGAGCTAGGCAAGGCTATTCATTTCTTACGTTCTCTTAGATGTAGAGTTGAAGTAACAGAGATCAATGTGAGAAGGTTAGATATTAAAGCTTGTATTTTTTCTATTATGATTGATCTTATTTTCATTGTACATGTTGGTAGGGATTTATCCTCCAAAATGCTTATTAAACAAGGTATTACCATTTAAATTTCTCAAGACGATCCTGCAAAGAGAAAATTTGAAAATGAAATGGGTGAGTGGAATAAATCTACATGGATATTAATTACGTAGTCCCTTTGCTATACATTTCCATGAATTTGTCAAATTTTGATTGTGCAACAACACCATTGCAAAGAAGTTGGATGGAAGGCAGCTGCGTATTCTTATTGGTCTCTTCATTTCATGAATATTCTACAAAGATTACTATAATTAATCAATTGTTCTATATTTTATGGAACATTAATCAGCAATATAGTATTTTGTGCTTTTATTAGAATATCTGGAACTTTTTAAAAACACCAGTTTTACAAGGCAATGGGAATAATCTGAGAATGATTGGAAACCATCTGATATGCATTAAGGTATCTAATATTTGCAGCCATGCATATAGAAGGTGAATTACCAGTTATATTTTTAGTTAGATGAAGATGTAGAATATGTAACTTTTCCAATATTCCACTAGGGTTGTGCTAGTTTAGGCCAGGTTTAAGCAATATGAAGGTTTCTTGGCTGTGAATAAAAGTTATGGTAAAGGTTACCTAGATCATGCATACTAGGAATATGCAGATGTATAAAACTTATTATTTGAGCTAGGAGTTTTGATTCAGAATTTGTCAACTTTTCTTATTTAACAAGTCCAAATGTGGCAATTTGGCAATAACTAGTCTGGAGAGTAAAGACATCAACATAATTCCTGTAGCCATTTTCAATTGACCGGACATATATAATGTAATGTGTCTATGATTGCAGAGAATGATAGGGTTGTAGCGGAGAGTAATATTGAAAGTACTTTAGCTTCATCCCTATTGGAAACTATTTACTGAACACTTCGAAGTGGGTGACCAATAAATCATTTCAGTAGATGGGTTGATGATAGTCAACAACTTAGAGGAATGAGTGGCACTACAATAGAATTATGAATTGAGGTAATTTTGTTTCTTAGTTATAGAGGGCTCAAACAGTTGATGACACTCGATCATATTAGGCCCATGATACCACCAGATCATAGGAAAAAGGTGATGTTACTACCTCACAAGCTATAGATGTTGGTATTGTAATGATATAAACTTTACAATCATAGGAAAATGATATACAGAGAACCAAGGAACATAATCAATCCCATGTTGAAGATAATACAATCTATCATCCTTTGTCAACCATTAGATACTCAAAGTTGTGTATTAATCCTTTTTACCATTATCGAGGACTCTGTAAGTTAGCTTCCCAAATTATTAAAGGGTTCTATCTCAATAAAAGAGCACCTACCTTACAAGCAGGAGGTTGGTGGTTCGATTCCTCCATGCCTTGATGATATTATAATATCGGTTAAATACTAGAAACCACTAAATTAGTGACCAAAACATGAGAGATGCGAAACTAGGCATTAAAAAGGATGCAACACATGGCACTAATGATGAACCAAACATGGCGTTGATATGGTAGAAAAATAAGATGTTACTTTGGATGAAAAACATGGCACTACATAGGAAGAAAAATTTGGTGCAACAATAGAAGAAATATTTGGCATCATTTTGGTATCAAAACACGACGCAAAAAAGGAAGACAAAATTGGTACAAATTTGGAAGCAACAATTGGCACATGTTTGGGAGTAAAACATGGTGCAAAATGAGATGCTAAAGTGGTAGAAAAAATGGATGCTAAAGTGGTAGAAAAAATGGATTCAATATTGTATGCTAATTTGGATGCTAACATGGTGCTATTAAGGATGCAAATATGGCGCTAACGGGGGTGTCATTTAAGAAGTAAAAGCGAACACTCACTAGGAAGCAAAGTATGACATTATTTAGGAAGCAAACCTTGACGTTGTTTAGGAAGCAAAGTTGGACGCTATTCTGGAAGCAAACATTGATGTTCTTTAGGAAGCAAAGTTGAATGCTATTTCAGAGCAAAAAAAGAGATGCTATTTTGGACATCATAAAGGATGCTATTTAGGAAGAAAAAAAAGACGTTTTTTGAGATGCTTTAAGTTTTTTCCATGATGCGTCCCATTTAGCATCTAGTTTGACCACTCAATGTAAACAAAATTTATAGTAAAAAGGGACACTAAATGGGACGCTAATTCCAAGATTTGTTGTAGTAAAAGACTCCTCTCGTCTCAAGGCCTGCCCCTCTTCCTCCAATAGAGACTGGGGAAAGGCCACCAAAACCACAACCAATATAATTTACATGACCGCTAACAATAGTCGCCCTTTAGTCTCATCGTCTATGGAATATCCACTTGATCTATCTCAACACCACTTACGCGATGATGGAGATATTTGTAAGACCGCCTCCAGTTTTACCCCATTCCCTTTAAAGGAAAGTGTGGAATCATTTCTTTCCATGAAAGACCACATTCTGTCACCCCGCCTTGCCAATGACCATCGTCTTCGCAAGGGGGCATACCTCTTCCCTGTCTTATATGGTCGCCTCTTGAAGAATCACGTAACGGGCTCTTCCTCAAGAGAGCCTATGCCTAATACCACCATTATGAGTCCCTGATAGAATAGTTTTTTCTTTTTTGTATTACAACATTTTTACCACAAATCAGAAACCCCGATTTAGGGGTAGCACCATTAGCTACCAATCCAAATTCACCTAGAGCTTGTTCAAGACACCTCTCACACCTTCAGGCTCAAATTTCCACCCTCTATGATACCATCGTGTCATGTTTAACAATTAATTTTCAAGACCACTTCCCAGAAGTTACCTCAATTTATGAGCCACAACATTGTGAATGTAAGTGTCTCTGAACTTGTACTTACATCACGCTTTCCTTCCATGAATTATGTGGATTCTCGGGTCACCGCCTGTAAGGACCATCATTTTGATTTTTAACACATAGTTGTCTACTCTGTCCACCACACCTTATGCGGATCTCCAAACCATTGTTTGAAGGACGGATCATTTACTTTGCATGCATTTGGCATATAACTGCTTCTGGAATTGTACTCACATCACATGTAGTCAAGTATCCTGACCTATACATGAGATCCACCTCAGTTTCCATGCCTCTTCCACACTGACTTGCATGCCTCTGCTGGAATATATCTTGTGCATGTATCGGTATGATTAAGAGCCACCTGCTCCATCCATACTGCATGGATGACCTTTACACCACTATGTGCTATCCCGGCATAGGGGCACCATCAGTGCCTCTTCGATCGGTTGACCATACTAGAGTTTCTTTTATGCTCTTTTCTGACTCCTAACATAATGAAAATATGGTCAAGCATAGCTACTTCCTTTCCCACTCGTTAAAGTATATAAAAGGGTGTCTACATTGTCTCATTTATCTCCTTTTGTAGACTACATAGACCATCAAATGAAAAGGACCACCTTGGCACATTCAAGCCAAGATTTTTCCTGTTTGTATACTTTTATGCTTTCTCGGGCAGAGGGGCCAAACTTTATGAAAAATCTCACCATGGGTTGTCATTAATCTCTTTTCCATCCTTCTCATCAAGAAAATATCATTGAGCAAACTTGTTTTAGTTCGTGCTCATAAAAGTATCTGAATGATCATCTATTAGTATAGGTTTAACCTTTTTCATCCTGATTGGACTACCAATGGTAAAGAAGTCTCTCCTCCCCTACAGATTGGGTGATCTCTCCTGTGTATACTTTTATCTTTATTTGGGCACTGGATACTACCAATGAAAAAGATCCCCCACCGAAGTCTTCTTCATGCTTTCAGACTCTCTAAAAATGAAATCACCATCGAGTATTTACTTTCACGGGCTCACCAAAAATCCACAATATCATACCATAATGGTGTCTTTAGACACCACCCCACATATAAAACTTTAGCAGCATTTCCACTTTGGGTCTCCTTTTCTCAGAGTACTCTCGAATGTGTCTTCCTTGGATCCCATCAACACCAAAAGTATCTACCTTCCACAAGTATTTCTAATCTGTTGTGACATTCTCAGTATTACACCTATGATCCATTTCCCATGAGTCAGTTTCATTTTCTTCCTAGTCTTCCCTGTCATCATACTCTGAACAAAGGAATTTTGAGTCTACTACACTCCCTTTTCCCCTGTTCAAACTCCTTCCTTCACCCCACCCATTTAGTGGGTCATTCCTCATATTGTCTCACATCTTTTGGTTATCTCCCTCACGCTTTTGGTCAAGGAAACACCATTTCCTTGACCAGGGGAAGCTCTCCCTCTATCGATGGCAACACATGTATTCCATAGGATAGACACAAAGGTCCCTGTATCCTGGTTTCATTAACCTCACTGATGAGTTCCTTGGACCACTTGAGAGGAGTCCTTAGTGCCTCTTAGTACGGTTGTTTCTCATGTGCTTGACTCTAGCTACATCATCATACTGTTGATATTTGTACAGGGTATTGATCCATGAAGTATTTGGTCGAAGACCCTATATGTCACCTAAATCTAGCACATTGATGAATCTATTTAAGGGACCCCAATAGGTTCATGTCCCTTGTGATTTCTGGGTTGCGTTGGAGACAGTGTTCAGAATCCCTAGTAGTGCTTCTATATATATTTATGATTGATGTAGCATACTTGTACCATAGACACTTTGACTCTCTGTTAGTAAACTATGTGTCATTCTAGATCTAGCAGACCATTAGTCATGTACATCTATGTACCATTCCAAATCTTGTAGGTTATCAATCATGAAGATATAGCATTCCATGAGAATGG
The DNA here is from genome assembly GCA_001517045.1 of Pseudotsuga menziesii. Classification (NCBI taxonomy): domain Eukaryota; kingdom Viridiplantae; phylum Streptophyta; class Pinopsida; order Pinales; family Pinaceae; genus Pseudotsuga; species Pseudotsuga menziesii. The sequence continues at coordinate 365,526 of LPNX010395231.1, read as the reverse complement.
CATGGGTCCAATATAGCAGTTATTTAGATAAGTATTGTATTCAGCCTCTCATTGAGGCAACCACTTTTGTAACAACAGTTGTACATGATCGGCCCTTGTATTATAGAGCTTAGATCACATTATTCTTTTGACATCGTTATGAGCATGGGGATGCCTGCCTTGTCCATATACATGTCACACATTATTTGTATCTCACACATTGATGGGAACCATATTAATACAAAAACCAAAAGCCACCATGCCCCACCCCAGGAAGCACCACCTCTCCCAAGAAAATCCTATGACGTTCGTCGGCCATACGATGAGATCTTTCCCTCACGCATCAGAGGGCAATTTATTAACCCAAAAAATCCCATAATGAGCTCTACATGACCTACACCACCTAAACACATCTATGTACGACCCTCATTTGACCCCATTTGGACCCCACACCCTCAAGAAGGTTTAAAAATATGAAAAAGGGCTTAAAAACCCATAAAAAGAGCCAAAATAACTCTCATAGGGGCTAAAGCCTTCAAAAAGGGGCTAAAACCCCTAAACGAGCTAAATATTGAGGGAAAGGGGCTAAAATCCTGAAAAAGGGGCTAAATCCCAAACCCGAGGCTTAAAATCCTAAAAATCTTGAGAAAAAGCATAAATAAAGGGGCGGGGGTCACTCTCAAATGAATCCTTCACTCCCTATCATTATGCTACTTGTGTGAGTGCCTTGAGACCATTTTACTCTCAAGCCATTCACCCTCCCTCTCCTCCATTCCTCCCTTGAGCCATAGCTCCCCATTCCTAAGAGAGGTGCTCTCCCAAGCTAGGGCATGGTGGTCCATTCCAACTAGAAGGTATACTTGTCTTTTCATGTTTTTGCTTTGGTAGATTGTAGTTTTCTAACATTTTTTGTTTGTGGGTTTATTGCTTAACACTGTCTTACAAGTTTCCATTGATTACTTGTAGGTCTTTTGGTTTCCTAATAGTTGTATGCAGAGTTGTGGAGATTATGTGCAGAACGGTTTTTCATTTCGTTTTCTATTTATTTCTTTCTTTTCTTCCATTCTCATAGGAACCCTACCCTTTCTTCCTATAGATGGAAGGGATCCATTCCTGGTCTGTAGCTAGGGTGAAATCCCTAGTACAAAGGTTTTGCATCACGGATTGCTCTTTTTTAACAACAGGGAGCAAAGGCATTGGTATTTGTTTTGTGGGCTCTTCCTGCATATTAGTCTATTCAAAGCTCATTTGAACCTTTTGTTTCTTAAGCTGTGTTCCAGCCGTATCTGTATGAGTTTGCAGTTGGGAACTGATTTGTTCAAGATTCCTCTTGAATTCTACCCCTTTTTGTAATGTGTCTTCCATTGAACCAAGATGAGGAATGGATGGGCCATTAAGTATACCTTTACCTTTGTTCTTGGGTTGAGCAGTAATGGTAGTAGCAAAGCTTGCTTCCTGTTCTCCGGCTTCATTTTATTTTTCCTCCTTTTAAATATTTTGTTTTATCTTAAGTTTATCTTGCCGTTCATGGAGAGTTCTTATCATAAGATCCTTTTGGTACTTGTACAAATGAGACTTGACATTTAGATCAATTGTGTTATTCATGGCTTCTTGAAAATCTATCGCTTCTCGAAACATGGAATCATATGGTAATTTTCATGAACGTAATGCAATATAACATGCTCATGTGTAAAGAGGTTTTCTAAATAAGATAGTGGGTCATGCATTCTCTTAGATTCCTATCCCAAGTTCATAATAGAAATTCCGTTACCCAATAGAGTTGTGTGGCCTGTGCTATGTAGCACAAGAGAGTCGAGAGAAACAGGAAATTTGGGCCAAGCCCTTTTCTTGTTCTTAGTCAACTTGAGAAAAACCCCATCGATGACAGTTTGATAGAAAAATTCCTATAGCACCATGTGGTCAGGAACTATCTTGGGAAGCAGGTGAACTGTATTTCTGCCCCAAATTTTTATGTAATAGAAATATTCTCCTATGTACCAGTTTCCATACTTTGAAATTAATTCCCTGGCACCTTTAGAGAATGTGGGAGCATCAACCTTGAAAAATTTAAAATACATTGACCCAATAAATAGGTCACAAAGCTCATAAACCTGAGGGATGAATTTATCTTCCCATATATTGGATAAATAGATATTTATAAGAGGAAATTCCTCTTTCTGAAACCAATTTAAAGTCAGGAAAGGAGAATGCATGAAGAATGCATCCATAAAATGTGGAAATTGAACCAGGTGATAGATTAATTTTACTCACAACAATTAACAATTGATCATGCAAAATCACTCACAAAGAGACTAAAAATTGGAGTTGAACACTAAACTGTATTAAATCAATGTATAATATCCAACCCTATAAAATAATAGGTTTCTTGAATAAATAACATACATCAGGGATTCAAATGCATGAGGAGAAATTTGAATCTAGCATAAAGCAGGCTTACTAAAAATAAGCAAATCCCCCATAGGTGTAAAAAGCTGATCCCAAATATGTCATGGAGCTCACGAATTGGGAAAATGGCTTAGGCAAGCTAAAGAGTGATGGAATGGTAGCTCATACATGCTTTTGCATGGAGAAAAGAGAGGAGGATGTGTAGGACAAAAAACTAGTCAACCTCACCTAGTCCAGCTTTTCCTTTTGCCTTAAAACACTGAAAAATTAGGGAATAAAGAAAAAAAAGTAGAAGGGTGCCTAGGAGGCCAGGAAAAAAGCAGAATTGATACCTTTAGTTCTCCCATGTGCTACATGAGTCAAATAAGGCAAGTTTGACCATTATATATAGGGAAATGACAACTTGCACAACGTGGGACACATGAACTAGGCTAATAATACAAAAATAATGAAATTAATGTCTAAGTGGGTAAACTATGGGTTGATTATTATAACACCCCCCCTTAATCCTGATTTATGAGTAATATATCAGAAAATTATAGGGCCTAGAAACAAGGCTTAGTCACCCTTTACATACTGCATGTCCATTTAAACAAGGAAAGAGGCAAAACCAACTTGGGAAAATCCTCCCTTAAACATGGACTGTAAAACAAATTTGTAGAATCTTGTCTTCACTCATGGTTTCATAGCATGATCATCAATCCCCAGTAGTGATTTGAGATTGCTGGAGGTCTTCTCACAAAATGATTTGGTGAAGATATCAGCTACTTGTTCTGAAGATGAGCAGAAGAGTGGGTGAATGGTGCCATCATGCACAAGTTATCTGATGTAGTGCATATGGATCTCAATGTGTCTGGTTCTCCGATTCTGAACTGGATCTTTGCAGATTTGAATGGTACTCTAGTTATCACAGTAGATGGTAGTTGATTACTCTGGTTCAAAGCCACACTCTCCAAGTAAACCCTGCAACCATAAACATTGAGTTGCTGCATTAACAACTCCTTTGTACTCTGCTTCTGTAGATGAGAGTGCAATGGCACTCTGTTTCTTGCTTGACCAGCTGATTGGCCCTTCTGCAAGAATGAACACATATCCTAAAGTGGAATTTCTATCTGTGCTATCACCTACCCAATCACTCTCAGTAAATCCAATCAAATCAAGATCCGATTTTGCTTTATAGAAGATCCCATGTGTCCTTGTTCCCTGAACAAAGTTAAGGATCCTTTTGGCTGCTTTCCAATGGATCTCATGAGGCTGATCCATGTATCTAGAATCCACACTTACTACATAACAAATATCAGGTCTAGTATGTGTCAGATACAACAAACATCCAATCAATTACCTATACAGTGTATTGTTTACCATAGGTGAAGAATCAGCTTCTTCCAGCTTCACTCCTGAAAGGAAAGGAGTTTTGCCTGCTTTGCAATCCTTCATTCTGAATTTGTTCAGCAAGTCCAAGGAATATTTGGACTGGTGCACCTTGATTCCAGCATTGGTTTGAGCAATCTCAAGCCCCAAAAATTGACTTAAGATCCCCAAATCTGTAATGGAGAAGGCTTGGTTCATAGCTCCTTTTAAGGAAGCAATCTCAGCCTGTGAGCTTCCTGTAATGAGGAGGTCATCAACATATAACAAAATGATCATTAATGAACCATTAAATAACTTCAAATAGACATTTGGATCTTATTTGCACCGAACAAAATTCAGTGATAGCAAGAAGCTATCGATCTTGGCATACCAAGCCTTGGGGGCTTGCTTTAGCCCATACAATGACTTTCTCAGCCTGCACACAAGAGAAGGGTTAGTATCAAAACCTTGAGGCTGCTGCATATGTATCTCTTCAGTGAGATCTCCATTCAGGAAGGCACATTTTACATCCATGTGATGTACCTCCCATTTCCTTGAGGCTGCAATGGCTAGAGCTAGCCTGATGGAATCCATCTTTGCCACTGGGGAAAAAGTCTCATTGTAATCTATTCCATGAACCTGTGAGTAGACCTTGGCTACGAATATGGCCTTGTACTTCAGTGGTGAACCATCAGCAGCAAATTTGGTCTTATATACCCACTTACACTGGACTAACTTTCTTCCTGGAGGAAGATCCACTAGCTCCCATGTGTTGCTCTTCTGGAGTGAGCTGAACTCCTCCTTCATAGTTGTTTTCCATCTTGGATCTCCTACTTCTTCTTCATATGTTTGAGGATCAGAATTCACCATCAAATATAATTTTTCAGCAAACATAGGATCCTTCATGCAAAGACCACTCTCAAATTGAGATCTAGTCCTCCTTGGGTCATTGGGATGCCCAGCTAGCTCTCCTGTTGCATGTAGTGTATTGGCTGCCCATTTTGGCCTTGTAGGGATTTTAGGGTCTACAAAAAATTCATCTCCATTAGACAAATCAGAATCAGAATGTTCAACAAACTCTTTACTTACTTCTTGAGGTTCAGGTGGTGAAGAGGCTTCACCAACTTCCACTGCTGCAAGGGGTTCTTCTTCAAACTGAACACACCTTTCAATGAAGGATTTGTTTGTGCTCAAATTTATCAACTTGTACCCTTTTGAATCTTCAGAGTATCCAAAAAAAAGACACTCTTGTCTTTGGGGCTGCAAAGCCTTCCTCTTCTCTGTCGGGATTCTAGCCCAAGCCTTTGAGCCAAAAATCCTGAAATGGGTCACATCTGGCTTGTGCGCACTCCATGCTTTGAAGGGAGTCATACCATCAAGATGTTTGTGAGGCACCCTATTCTAGATATAGGCTGCACAGTTGATAGCATTGGCCCAGTACTTTGGTGTTAAAGTTTTGGCCTCCATCATGCATGTTTCCATCTCCTTCAGTGACATGTTCTTCCTCTCAGCAACACCATTTTGCTGTGGTGTGTAAGGGATAGAATGATGCATATAAATACTTTCATTTGTACAATAATTAATAAACTCAAAATTGACATACTCACCACCATTGTCAGATCTGAGGGCCTTGAGTTTCCTTCCAGACTAGTTTTCAACCAAAGCCTTAAAGACTTTGAATAGGCCAAAAAATTCAGACTTGTGTTTCAGGAAGTGAACCCAGCAATACCTGGAAAAGTCATCAATAAAATTCAATGCATATTTGGCCTGAATCATGGAAATATGAGGGAATGGGCCAGCAACATCACTGTGGATCAGCTCGAGGGGTGCATATGTTCTCTCATGACTAGCTCTCTCAAATTTGTGCTCTGGGTGTTTTCCTAGGATACAACCTTGGTATACTCCAGAAAATTTTATCTTGGCAAACCCTATGACCATCTCTTTTTCACTAAGATCAGAAAGATACTTGTAATTTAGGTGGCCAATTATTTCATGCCAAAGGTTGCTGGCTTCATTAGCATGAATGAGAAGAGAAAAGGGGTTTGAGTAAGGTAGGAAGTGTGAGAACATGTATACCTTTTGAGCATGATTTGCAACTCCTTTTGCAATGACTCTACCACTTGAGATCTTTGTGATCTCAACTTCATTGAGGGAGAATATGACCTTCTTAGGAGACCCAGTGTGGGTCTTCTGGTACACTGACAGGAGGTTGGAGGCAAGACCAGGCACATACAACATAGTGCTGAACTAACCATGATCAAGATCTATCCTTCCTTTTCCTTTACTTTCAGTGAGAGAGTCATCTCCCAGTACAATAGATGGTCCTTTCGACATTTCCAGTGAGGAGAAGGCCTCCTTAGTTGAAACCATGTGTCTTGAAGCTCTAGAATCAATGATAAAACTGGGTGAGCTTGATGTGCCAACAACTAGAGCATGAACTCTCTCTGTCATCTGAACTTGATCCTCCTTCTCTCTTCTTTGAGCTTTCTGGAAGGGAGATGCCATTCTTCTCTAGGAGTTGGGTAAGCATGTCTATTTTATTTTTCATACAAGAGCTTTCATAGTGATTTCCCTTATTACAGTATGCGCACTTGTTCATTTCACCTTTGTTCTTCTTCTTCTGGTAATTCTTCTTGGGACCTTGTGGATCCTCCAGAGACTGTTTCTTGTCTCTCTTTTGCTTAGGTGGATTTTTAGCTTTCTTTTTTCCTTTTTAATCCACCTTCGAATCTCCAGCAATCAAAGCTTAATATTTGGACGGTTTGATGGTGCCCATCATCACCAGCTTATCCTGTTCTTGTGTGAGAGATTCCATGAAATCTGCAAGGCTAGGCATCTTCCAGGTTCAAGCTGTCAGTTTTGTGGCATAGAAGGTTGAAAAAAACACTGAATAGTCAGGACCTAGCTTCAAGAGGATGTCCAGTACGAGCTGATCATCTTTTTTTTTGATTCCACACTGTTTCAGCTGCAAAACTAGTGCTTTGAACTTGGAGAAATATAGCTGCAGGGATTGAAAGCTATTTGGACTCAGAGAAATCAGCTCATTTTCAATTTGATTTCCCCTCATCTCATCTGTCTTTCCAAAAATATCAGCAAGCTTATACCATACTTCATTCGGTGATGTCAATCCATCAAGATGGAAAAGGAGGTCTTTGGAAATACTCAGACACAGGAGGCCATAAGCCTCATCCCTCCTGTTGTGCCATTTTATCTTCTCTGCAGCTGCATTCGGCTCTGCTTATGTTGCCATAGTCACCCTGTAGAGGCCTTTCGCTCTCAACAATATCTCCATCTCTGCTTTCCATTCAAAGAAATTGAAGGGAGTCAAGATAGTTTTCTGTGATTGATCCATAGCTTAGAAAATCTGTCCCGGCTGTCAGTAGAAGGCTCCGAGTCACTGATGTTGAACCTGCAAAAAAAATTTTGAAGGAGAGAAACAATATACAATGGCTCTGATACCATGTGGAAATTGAACCAAGTGATAGATTAATTTTACTCACAACAATTAAAAATTGATCATGCAAAATCATTCACAAAGAGACTGAAAATTGGAGTTGAACACTAAACTGTATTAAATCAGTGTACAATAGCCAACCCTGCAAAATAATAGGTTGATTGAATAAATAAAATACATAAGGGATTTGAATGCATGAGGAGCAATTCGAATCTAGCATAAAGAAGGCTTACTAAAAATAAGCAAATCCCCCATAGGTGTAAAAAGTTGATCCCAAATCTGTCATGGAGATCACGAATTGAAAAAATGGATTAGGAAAGCTAAAGAGTGGTGGAATGGCATATCATACATGCTTTTGCATAGAGAAAAGATAGGAGGATGTGTAGGACAAAAAACTAGTCAACCTCACCTAGTCTAGCTTTTCCTTTTGCCTTAAAACACTGAAAAAGCAGGGAATAAAGCAGAAAAAGTAGAAGTGCACCTAGGAGGCCAGGAATAAAGCATAATTGATTCCTTTAGCTCTCCCATGCACTACATGAGTCAAATAATGCAAGTTTGACCATTATAGATAGGCAAATGACAACTTGCACAAGGTGGGACAAATGAACTAGGATAATAAGACAAAAATAATGAAATTAATGTCTAAGTGGGTAAACTATGGGTTGATTATTCTAACATAAAAAACCAGACATATAAAAGGTTGGATTTCGGCTAGACAAGGTTTTCTGATACTTCTCAATTTCATCTCACAAATTACAGGACACAATTTTCACCCAATTGAATGAATCAGCTATAAGGAAAATATTGTGTTCCATAGGAAACCACCATGCTTTCAACAATGAATAGCTTGGTAACCCATATAACTGAAAAATCATGGCTTCCAATAATGGGAAAGGTTCTTTGAACCAAGAAATTGGATATGCCAAAATTCAGGAAGGAATGACTAATGTTGGATCTTCCAACCAAGATTTGACTACCTCTTTGTAAATGAACTTGGAGAGAGATTCATCAAAAAAATTTGACGTGAGAAGTTGTTTGGGAGGCCCCAAAGCATAATCCCTAGAAAATACATCAATATGTAAATAATCAAAAAGCGTATTCTCTGTGTCATGAAAGGTGCGCCCCTTAGGGTAGACATGGTCCAATGCCCACTTGACAAGATCTGTATAGGGAATGAAAGGAGGATTGAACACTTCGAAGTGGGTGACCAATAAATTGTTTCAGTAGATGGGTTGATAATAGTAAACAACTTAGAGGAATGAGTGGCTCTACAATACGATTAGGAATTGAGGTAATTTTGTTTCCCAGTTGTAGAGGGCTCAACCAGTTGATGACATTCGATCATGTTAGGCCCATGATACCACTAGAACACAGGAAAAATGTGATGTTACTGCCTCACAAGCTGTAGATGATGGTATTGTAATGATAGAAACTTTACAATCATAGGAAAATGGTATACAGAGAACCAAGGAACGTAATCAATCCCATGTTAAAGACAATACAATCTGTTGTCCTTTGTCGACCATTAGATACTCAAAGTTGTGTATTAATCCTTTTTACCATTATAGAGGACTCTATAATTTAGGTTCCCAAATTCTTAAAGGGTTCTATCTCAATGAAAGAGAACTTTCCTTACAAGTAGGAGGTTGGTGGTTCAATTCCTCCATGCCTTGATGATATTATAATATCCGTTAAATACTAAAAATGACTAAATTAGTGACCAAAACATGACAGATGTGAAACTAGGCATTAAAAAGGATGCAACACATGGTGCTAATGATGAACCAAACATGGCGTTGATATGGTAGCAAAATAAGATGTTACTTTGGATGCAAAGCATGGTGCTACATAGGAAGCAAAATTTGGTGCAACAATAGAAGAAATATTTGGCATCATTTTGGTAGCAAAACATAATGCAGAAAAGGAAGCAAAAATTGGTGCAAATTCAGAAGCAACGATTGGCACATGTTTGGAAGTAAAACATGGTGCAAAATGAGATGCTAAAGTGGTAGGAAAAATGGATGCAATATTAGATGCTAACATGGTGCTATTAAGGATGCAAATATGGTGCTAACAGGGGTGTCATTTAAGAAGTAAAAGCATACACTTTATAGGAAACAAAGTAGGACATTATTTAGGAAGCAAACCTTGATGTTTTTGAGGAAGCAAAGTTGGACACTATTCTCGAAGCAAACCTTGACGTTGTTTAGGAAGCAAAGTTGGATGCTATTCTAGAGAAAAAAAAGAGATGCTATTTTGGACATCATAAAGGATGCTATTTAGGAAGAAAAAAAAGATGTTTTTTGAGACGCTTTAAGTTTTTTCCATGGCGCGTCCCATTTAGCGTCTAGTTTGACCACTCAATGTAAAAAAAATTACAGTAAAAAGGGACACTAAATGGGATGCTAATTCCAGGATTTGTTTTAGTGAAAGACTCCTCCCATCTCCAAGCCTGCCCCTCTTCCTCCAATCGAGACTGGGGGAAAGGCCACCAAAACCACAACCAATAGTGTTTACATGATCGATAACAATAGTCACCCTTTCCTCTCATCAGTTGTGGAATATCAAATTGATCTATCTCAATGCCACTTACATGATGATGGAGAGATTTGTAAGACTGACTCTGGTTTTACCCCATTCCCTTTAAACCAAAGTGTGGAATTGGTTTTTCCCATGAAAGACCACATTCTGTCAGCCTGCCTTTCCAATGACCTTTGTCTTGGCAAGGGGACATCCCTCTTTGCTATATTATATGGTTGCCTCTTGAAGAACCATGTAACGGGCTCTACCTCAAGAGAGTCTATGCCTGATACCACCACTATGAGTCCCTTATAGCGTAGTTTTTTCTTTTTTTTATTACAACATTTTTACCACAAATTAGAAACCCCCATTCAGGGGAAACACCATTAGCTACCAATCCAAAGTCACTTGGAGCTTGTTCAAGACACCTCTCACACCTCCGAGCTCAAATTTCCACCCTCTATGAGACCATTGTGTCATGTTTAACAATTAAGTTTTAGGAACACTTCCCAGAAGTTATCTCGATTTACAAGCCACAACATTGTGAACGTAAGTGTCTCTGGACCTATACTTACATCACGCTTTCCTTCCACCAATTATGCGGATTCTCAGGCCACAACCCGTAAGGACCATCATTTTGATTTTTAACACATAGTTGTATACTTTGTCCACTGCACCTTATGTGGATCTCTAAACCATCATCCGAAGGACTAATCATTTCCTTTGCATTCATTTGGAATATAACTGCCTCTGTATTTGTACTCACATCACAAGTAGTCAAGTCTCCTCACCTCTATCTGAGATCCACCTTAGTTTGTGTGCCTCTTCCAAACTGACTTGCATGCCTCTTCTTTCCTAACCTACTCTAGCCTACCCTACTCTAGCATACTCTAGTCTAGCCTACTCTAATCTAGCCTAACCTACTCTAGCCTATCCTAGACTAGCCTAACCTATCCTCCCCCCTCTAGTATTCTATATCTTAGACCAACCTACTCTTTCCTAACCTAGGATATCCTACACTACTCTAGCCTAGTCGAGTCTAACCTAGCCTACTCTTTCCTACTATATCCTAGCTTACTCTTTCCAAGATTAATGTACTCTAGCCTATCCTAACCTGCTCTAGAATATCCTACTCTATTCTAGCCTACTATTCTCAAGCCTAATATGGCATATCCAAATATATCCTAACATTTTGTAGCCTAGCCTACTATATGCTATCCTAGCATACTCTAACATACACCAGCCTAGTGTAACCTAGCCTACTCTATCCTAGCGTAGCTTAACCTACTCTAGCCTAGCCTATCTTAACCTACTCTAGCATTTCCTAACCTACTGTAGAACATCCTACTCTAGCATATCCTACTCTAGCCTAACCTATTATGGCCTAGCATACTCTAACCTACTTTATCCTAGCCTAGCCTAAAGAAGCATACCCAATCTTAGCCTATCCTACTCTAGCATAACCTAGCCTACCTATCTTAGCCTACTCTGCCCGAGTCTAGCTTACCCGAGTCTAGTCTACCGTACTCTAGCCTATTTTAGCCTAGCCTACTCTAGTCGTTCCTAATGTAGCATACTCTACCCTACTGTACTCTAGCCTAGCACATTCTATCCTATTTTATCCTACTCCCCTATAGGATAGCCTATCTTAGCCTAGCCTACTCTAGTCTATCCTAACCTGCTCTACTCTACTCTAGCTTAGTGTAATCTAGCCTATACTATTCTAGCCGACTCTATCTTGGCCTAGTATTTCCTAGCCTATCCCACTCTATCCTAGCCTAGCCTAGTTTACTCCAGCCTAGCCTAGCCTACCCTAGCATGGCCTAGCCTACTCTAGCCTAGCCTAGCCTAACCTAGCCTAGCCTACCCTACTCTATCATAGCTTGCTCTAGCCTAGCTTTACCTCCTATATCATAGCCTAACCTACTCACGACTAACCTACTCTAGCTCAACCTACTCTACTATATCATACTCCATCCTACTCTACTCTACTATACTCTAGCCTACTCTACTACTCTAGCTTATTTTGTGCTAACGTAGGATAAGCTAGCCTAATCTAACCTGGCCTAGGATAACCTAATCATAGTCTAGCCTAATTTAACCTAATATTTAACACATTACCTTACCCTAGCATTCATTAAGCAAAACTTCCTACATTTTCCTACTCTAAGCTAGTCTATCCTAGCTTACCCTAAGCAAGGATCCTAGCCACAATCTTATCTTGAAGAGGTTGAACATGACAATTGTAATGATACTATGTCTAACTTAATGAAAATCCATTTTTTAATGTCAAATACCAAACCACATATTGGTTATTGCATTTGAAATAAAAATTACATAATTTTAATAAAATATACAAAATATTAAATGTACATTGCTAAATAAAAATTAGAAAAATCCACATAGAAAATAACTAACATAAATGGTAAATTTAAATAAAAAAATAGAAAATAAATTTTATACACATTGAAATAGCTTTGATATAAAAATATTCAATTTAGAATATAATGCATATCTTACAATTCAATTTTATTTATAAATAGTTATTATATAATAAATATTTATTTTAATATACATAAAATAAAATAGTGATATATAAATTTTCTATTTATTTAATAATTCATAAAAAAGAAACTACACACAAATAAACTAATAAATCTTTGATAATGAATGTGATAACACATGAGAGAATAAAAAAACGCTCAATGATGTCAACTGTTAAACTATTCATAATATCTATAAAAAGATTTGTACCTTTGAGTTGTTCAACCGACCTTCTCTTGAAGTTGTTTGAGAGGATCCAATCCAAACCAGGCTTTTCCATGAGGCCTTTTCCCTAGTCATGGCAACATGTACCTTTGAGTTGTTCAACCGACCTTTTTTTGAGATCCTTTTCCATAGCCATGGCATCATGGTTAAAAAATTAAGAGAGAAGGTAACATAACTCAAATTCGTTTGTAGAGAAGGGATTAAATCGTATCGGATAATCGTTTGCCCTGATCCATCAACTCTTCCAAAGAACAGACATCATCAAGAAAAAGCACAGACGTAATCATTTGCCCTGATCCATCAATTCTTCCAAAAAAAATAGGCGTAATCGTTTTCCCTGATCCATCAATTCTTCCGAAGAAGGTTGGCCGTTCCGCGTCCGCGTTGAAGAACCCGTCGCCGAGGCTCACAAAATTGGAGAAGTGGAGCTTGAGCACTGGATGGTAGACACGGTATGTTTGGAATAAAACCGACGGCAGCATGCCCAAAAGTAACCAAATCAAAGGACCCTTCACCTTTCTAAACATAATGGCATACAATGTACACACAGTACCCTTCACGTTTCGGAACATTTAAGCCTGAGTCCTTTAAAATTCACAAGGAGGACAATGATATATCTTTCTGCGTCACCCTTAAATGGATAGTTTTTAGTTTTCGTTTTTCCTTTCTATTAGCACTCAGAATGTACCCAGGTTGTAAAAGGTACACCCCGAGGTAACAGCAAAACCACTTTAGGAAGATATTGGTATTCTCTCCCAGAGAGGGATCTCTCAACATGAACTTTACAAATTGCAAGACCAAACGGTAACAGTATTTAAAGGTTTATTTATTTGGTTGAAACAATCACATATCCATTGGGTAATGGAGTCATATACATGCAAAAAGATTCCCAAAATGCATACACAAGATTTTTCAAAGGCAAGATAATCACATAATTGCAGTCATTTCATTTGTTAGGGTGAAAATAGAATAAATGAGGGAACAACCCATCAATACAGAGCGTCTAAGATGAATTCCATATCAAGTTTAGTACAAAAGATCATATAATACCTGAAACGATGAATAGAGCATAAGCATATGAATTCTAAATATCAAACACTATGTTCCAGATACGACAGAAAAAACAGAATAGAGCATTACACAGGGAAAATTACAAATCACACAGAGAAACAAAGCATGGACTGCAATGTCAATGATAGATGAATCTCTGAAAAAAAAACTCTCATGCATTCATTCTGGTATTAAAAATAAGACAGATATGTTCTCCACAAATTACTTCCTCTGATGGGTTCCAACCCCCATCTCATAAAAGAGATACAAATTTATAGATCAAACAATAAGTCTGCCTCCAGCAGATCAATAACAGAATGACCGACGTAAATTTGAGTTTGTAACCGAAATCCTACACCACTAGGAAGTTGTTACAATTCCATTCCTAACCGATCACAAAGTGTGAATCAACTGAATAACAAAATTGGGCCTAACAGCTTCCACGTCTTCGCTCAATAGCTCCATGCCTTTGCACCATCAGCTCCATGTTTTTGCCCCGTCGGCTCTTCGGTACCATGACACCTCCTTCGAGCAGCTTCACCTTCTTACAGGATGTCTCGTCATCCACTTCCATATTCTCGGCCTCTGCCAAAATCCTCTTGACTGCAACACTGACACCCTCTGTGATTTGGATCTCTGAACGAGACTCGGGATGTGTCTCTGTCTCAGTTTTGGACTCGTCAGTGAACTGAAGCAAATTAGCCATTTCAGCTAACCCTTCAATAGCTTGATGCTCAAACGGTTTGTTTTTGTTTGCTTTCTTTCTCAATGATATCATTTGGTGGGGGTCATAGTTCATATTTATATCCTTTACGAAATCCATATTCTCCATCAATCTCTCTATACATGCCAGGGCACCTTTGCCTTTAAAAATGAAAGGGCCGACTTTAACTGGAAATTTAATATTCAAAGATTTTCTGAAAGCACCGAAATGCTCCTCCTCTGATAACAACCTTTGCCTCATAAACTCTAGAGCAAAAATCCTTGGGGTCAAAAAGGAAGGCAACCTATAAGGCTGACCGGTAAAGATATACACTCTCAAAACAGTATAATACCTGTACAGAAACCAGTCTCCCACCCACCCCTTGGGTGAAGACTACATCAAACATTTCATTTCATCAAGGACCCGAGGCAACTCTTGATCAAACAACATCCTGTATATTTTGGACATGATCGAATTGGAAAAGTCGATCAGGTTGATTTGCTTTGGCAAATCAGAAGAGGATAGAGTACTTATGAACTTCAATTCTGTAACATTAGAACATACTAACATGTTAAGCAGGTGTGTTTGAAACCTAAAAAACTAGTCCTTGGGAAATTCAGTCAACTGGAGGTGGATCGCTTCGGCCAGATATCCGTCTAAATTAAGTACAGGAACTGACTGGGACTCGGGACTTAAAGAATTTACTTTTAGCAGGAAACCAAGGATAACATCACCTATACGACAGTCGTCATCTAGACCTAACACTTGACAAACCAAAGACATTTCCCACTGCACTTCAGTTCTAAAAATGTGCAAGTGGTAGGGTAAGGTAAGGCCTTCAAGGGACTGACCTTCCCTTAGGATACTTGACAGGAATCGAGAGCGAGCGTCATCGTTGCAACTTTTAAAAAACTCGGCAAGGACAGACTCATTTACAGACTCACGGTTCACAGGGTAACTTTCGGGGAAACTAAGATTTCCCTTAATGGCCGAAGCATCAATTTTACACAGTATCTTCGACGTGGACCGACTCACAATGACTCTCTGAGAGGGAGAATAATTTACTGCGCACCATTTGGCAAATTTAGGGAAGTGGAGGGTTTTCCCCAGGGAAAAAAAGTACAAAAAGGACTTGCATACATTTAGAACGTCATTCCCTTGCGAGAAACAAGACCACAACCTCTCTTTGTTGCTTGACACACTTCCTGTAGACAAGAAAGGATCGCAGACACCCCTATGTCTATCTACTAAGAATTCTTCTCTTTCATCCGGGACCCGACCAGGCACAGAGGCTTCGCCCTGTTGATCCATTTCTTAATTTATAATGATAATTGAGCGAAGGAATTACAGGATTAAGATCCTTCCTGGCTCACTGTGGAGGCGTGTGTTCAGAATGCGCCTGGTGCTGACAACTGGGAGCGCCCAAATCGACAGGTCCTTTTCGCCAGGTCCCAAGCAATAAAATAATCACTGGAGAGGTCAATTTTCCCTTTATAGGACACCCTCGATTAGACACATGGGAAGAATTCATTTCCACAACCGTTACTTATCTCTAATAGTCGTGCATCTTTCTCCTCCGGATTCATTTCCGACCGTTGATCTCTTTTGTGCAAATTCCTGGCCTTCGGATCGTACACCACGTGTGCTTTTCCGCCGGACATCTTGGCGCTAAGCACCGTGCAAGTCTCCATTCCGGGGTCGCTCATGACCGTCGATGTGACGTACTTCCACCCCTCACCGTTGGATCAAACGCCACGTCCCATATTCCGCTGAGCCGTCTGACTTTATCTACTGTGCAACTCTGGGTCCCGGAAACATGTACAGCCATCGATCTGATCTTCCTTTACAGGCGGGCTGTTGGATCATGTGGCACCCATCCAATTCCATTGGGATCCTTCGCTTTATCCGTCGAGCAACTTTAATCAGCGAAATTGCTCCCAGCCGTTGATGCGATATCCCTTCAGCTACACACCGTCGGATCTTCAGTCACGTACCCAATTCCGCTGGGCACTCCGGGATTATCCGCCGTGCTAGTTCGACCTCCAAAATCATTGCTAGCCATCGATCCACGCTGTCTTTAATCCTCGGCCATCGGATTTACCTCCATGCATCCCTTCCGCTGGAAGCTCTGGTGTTTATCCGCCGCGCAGGTTCCGGCTGCGAAATCAACCCCAACCGCCGATGTGATCCGATTCCTTCCCTCCACCGTCGGATCAAGAGGAATATATGTGATTCCGCCAACTCCCACTTCTTTAACTAACTTGCACTTTCTCCCGGAAGATCAGTTATGAACCGCAGATCATCCCCGAATCAATTTGTGACCCTTGATTTGTGCAGGCGGCTAAAGGCCCGAACTTCTGTTATCTTCCTCGCATGTTTTGAAAAGCAAATACGGTATTAGCCATGGATTGGCTCCTTCTTTCGATCACAGCCTAGGATTTTTGTTAAATTGGCTTCTCTTTTAGACCATCACGTCACCTTTGTATCATATCTTTAAACCAAAGTATTTAAACAGCACAATCTTATCCCCCCCATGATCTTATATTGGTTTTGTTTCAATACAAGTGCTAACAGCTGGCTCCATCTGGGGATGATATCCTCCCTGCGAGGTATCAAAGAACTCATAGACCAGGTGCCTACCTTTTCGCTTCGCATAATTACTTCCAAAAAACCCATTCTTCATTTTTGTGCATATATCATTTTTATGTATGTTTTTAGAAAGGAATGATATGCCTTCTAGACCTTGGGGCTTTCACTGCAAGCTCCAAATGTCTTCGGCTTACCCTACTTATTAACTGGTAAATCAAATATATATATACTATAATACAAGTTTTACCTTCCTCCCCTAGGATAGGTAATGCTTCAGATATCTCCCATTGACAGGGTTGCTCTCAAGAGGAACCCCGTTTGTGTACTCCAGAAAGAATGCATTTTTCCCTCTATATCCAGCAATAACATAAGGTCCAACCCACATAGGGTCAAACTTCCCATGCTTTTCTTCATTAGGGGCATCCCACTTCAGAACCAGGTCATCGATCTGAAATTGTTCTTCTTTGACCCTTCTGTCGAAAGTACTTTTCATTTTCTCTTGATGTGACTGTATGTTATTGTAGGCCTTATACCTCCGTTCGTCTAGCTCAATGATCTGATTTATCCTCCGCTGTATGTGGTTTGGTTCTTCTTGCTGATCTTGGAAATATCTCATCACTGGGACCCCTAATGACGCTAGAAAGATCACTTCAATTCCATATACCAGTTGGAAAGGGGACATGCCAATTTCCCTTTTTGTGCTAATCCTATCAGCCCATAGAGCATATTTGAGTTTGGTGTGCCAGGATCTTTTGTTCTCCTCCAACAGCTTTTTGATGATCCTTACCAGACTTTTGTTTGAAGATTCGGCCAACCCATTTCCTTGAGGATAGTATGCTGTCGAATGATTCAGGCTTATGTGATACTTATGACAAAAATTTATCATCTTCCTGGACTTCAAAGAAGTGGCATTATCTGTCACTATTCTTCTTGGACATCCAAATCGAGCCAGTATATTCTCTTCAAGAAATTCCATGATTACATTTTCAGTGGCCCTCCTGGTAGGAATTGCTTCTATCCATTTGGTAAAATAATCTGTAGCCGTCAAAATCCACCTGTGTTGACCTGATGAATTGGGGTTTATTTCTCCAATAAAATCTAAACCCCATTGCTGGAAAGGTGCCTCTACTGTTATCAGATTCAAAGGAAGAGGTAATACTTTTCTCTTACCGTCGAAAATTTGGCAATGATGACATTTGCTGGTTTCTTTATATACATCTGAGAACAATGTAGGCCAATAATAACGAGCTCTTAGGATTTTGTTGGCTATCACCTTCTAGGAATGATGTCCTCCACAATCTCCCCTGTGAAATTCTCTTGTAATTTGCTGGGCCTCACCCTCCAAGAGACAGTTTAGCAGGACCCCTCCAGGGTCTTTCCAATAGAGGTATTTATTTATGATACAAAATTTGGCAGATTTCAACTTCACAGATCTTGCTCTTGACTTACTTAATCCTTCTAGTGCTTACAGATTGCGGAGGACAAATACAATATCAGAATACCATGGAGAAGTTACAAAATCAACCATCACCTCTATCTCTGTATCTAACTGATCAGGTTGATGAGATAAAAAATTTATTTGCAGAGATTCACAATTTGAGTTTGTCATCATCTTTTCCAACCCTTGTCCTTTAATCAACTTCGTGGGATTTATCTCTAGGTCATATTCCAATAAGGTAGCTATCCATTTGGCTCTCCTGCCTTCTGGATCAGGTTGGGTCAAAATTGCTTTCACAGCAACGGTTGGGACATGTGCAATTACATGTGAATGCAGAACATACACTCTGAAATCCTTTAGTGCTTTAACCAAAGCATACGCTTGCTTTTCCATGATGTCATATTTCAATTCTCCATCCCGAAGTATCTTACTGAAGAAAGCTATAGGTTGTTCCTGGTTTTTGTCATTCTTCTACAATAATACTGCTGCTATAGTATGTTCCGAAGCATAGGAGAATATTGAGAACTCTTTGGCAAAATTTAGACTTACCAGGATAGGGGCTTCTGAAATAGCTTTCTTGATTCCCCAAAATGACTCCTTGGCTTCTGCACTCCACTTTATTTCATGACCCTTTTTTAACATATTAGTGATACACATCAAAATCTCAGCAAAGCTTGGTATAAATCTCCTCAAGAAATTTACCTGTCCCAAAAATGACTGTACCTCTTTTTTGCTTCTGGGCTCTCACACTTTCAGGATTGCACTTACTCTCTCAGGATCAATCTTTATGCCATCTTTGGATATTATATGGCCAAGCAGCTTTCCTTCCTCTAGTGCAAAATTAGATTTCTTCGGATTCAGAGATATACCGTATTTCCTGCACTTCATGAAAACCTTCTCAAGGTGATGTAGATGTTCTCTGTCGGACTTAGAGTAGACTGTGATATCATCCATGTAGATCACCACAAAAAATCCAATTTCCCCTACAAAATTGATGACCATAGCTCACTGGAAAGTGGCTCCTGCGTTCATTAAACCAAAAGGCATCTTTGCATACATGAAAGTGCCCCATGGTGTAGTAAAGGAAGTCTTCTCCTGATCTTCTGGTAACACCTTGATCTGGTTATACCCAGAGAAGCCATCCAGCATCGAAATCCTTTCAGCTCCCACCACTTGCTGCAGCATGTGATCCATCTTGGGTAGGGGATAGTTATCTTTCATAGAGACTTTATTCAAATTGCGAGAATCTATGCACAGCCTTATCTCTCCACTCTTTTTTCTGACAGGGACCAAATTTGCAACCCACTTAGAAAATCGGAGGGTTACAATAATATTGGCCTCAAATAACTTCTTTATTTCCTTCTCAATGATAGGGAGCAATTTAGGGTTGATCCTCCTGAGCTTCTGCTTAAAAGGTCTCTCTCCAGGCTTTATAGGAATAGTGTGCTGTATGATAGATGTATCATATTCTTTGAGGTCTTCATAACTCCAGGCAAACACATCTGTGTATCTATTCATCAACTCCACATATTCTCTTTTCTCCCTTTCAGGCAGCTTCTTGGATAGTTTTATGATTCTAGGATTTTCCTCAGTGCCAATATTTTTATCTTCAACTGCATCACCAACTGGTTTCACTTTGGGGTTCTTGGCAACATCATTTTGATCAAAGAGTATTTCTAAAGGGATCAGGCCTCTTGGTATGAATTTTTTTTTGAGCTGGATGATATGTTTACCTCCCAAGGTCTTCCTCAACTTCTTAGCATCCTCTTCTGACTCAATTTCTTCATCCTCTTCAGGGGTCTTACCATTTCCATTTTCATTTTCAAACTGAGTATTCACAAACTCTCTTGACAACTCTAGAAATCTTAGGATCTGCATATCATCTTCGAACACCTGCCAGTATTTGTAATTGCCAGGGATAGAAGGTCTGTTCAAAATCTCCACCTGGTATTCCTTTTTACTGGTCATTGGAGTTTCAAATTTTCGAGTGGCTACTGCTAAGGAATCAGCCACCATATTGTCAACCCTGGGAACCACCTAAATTATATACTCTGTAAAGAAGTTTCCAAGCATATCCCATACTTCATTTCTGTAAGCCCTCATCCGAGGATGCTTAGTTTGATAACTCTCATTTACTTGATTTATCACCAACTCGGAGTCTCCCAAGATCTTGACCCTCTGAGCCCCCAGACCCTTCAAAGCATGTAACCCTAATAATAGGGCCTCATACTCTGCTACATTGTTAGTGCACTCAAATAGTAATTTGTATGACAAAGCTTTGAAATCATGAATGGGAGAAATGATGTAGACACCAGCCCCGGCACCAACCTTCGCAACAGATCCATCAAAGTACATGATCCATTGGCCTTCTTTTTTCTGTTTTGCTTCCAGAGCTTGCTGTTCCAAAACTTCTTTTTCTTTATTCACCTCGTACTTCTCCTGTTCTTCAGATTTCTTTTGCAATGCAGCTTCCAAATCATTGGGGGCATCATCATTAAAGAAGATGGAAGATCCCAAATCAGTGTCAACAGCATATATATGATGAACTTCGGGCTTATCTTGGCTGCTAACCACATAAGGAGTTCTCTTTTCACTATACAGTCTTCTTCTCCCATCTGGAATTGGGATGGTAGCATATGACATGCCCATCTGCAAGCTGCCTTTCAACTTGGAAGTCCAAGATCTTGACAACAATACCCCAAATTTGGGTGGGATTTCTGCCACTACTACATCCATGACTATGGTCTTAGAAGGCAGTTTGTTCAGGGTTACCACCATGTCCTTAATTAGTCCCAGGCATTTTACCTTCTTGGAATCAAAAGAGTACAGATATTTATAGGGCCTTGTTACCTCCAATCCTAAACTTTCTACCACTCCTTTGGGTATCAGATTATGTGATGCCCCAGATTCCAACATGGCATTGTGGACCACTTTGTTGAGCACCCTTAGACTTAAGTAGAAAGGAGGAACCTCTTCATCCTCTAAATTCTCAGCTTTTGATCCAAATGATATGGCAGGATTATCATCATTCAAATTTAAAATGTCGGCCTGCCCTTCACCTTGGTCTTTGACCATTTTTGAAATAGTATCTCTGTATTCAGTATTTCTCAACAACTCATTAAATGGAATAGAGATCTTCAGTTTAGACAGCTCGTTTTGCAAGTTAAAACCAGCACTAATCTTCTCTACCTCAATCGGAGTCGCCTTTTTTATTACTTTATCCCTCTGTACATCATTCTGAATTTCTCTACTCACAAAGGGCTCTTGTTGTGTTTCTTTTCCTTTTTCTACATCTAAGGAACTAGATGAAGGCTGATTTGGATTTGCCTTCCCTTTATTTATGGGAACATCTCTGTTCCTTAGCTTCATTTTCCTTTGAAAATCATCCATTGCATGTAAATAACCTCTCTGATATGACTCATTTTCGAATTCTTCATTTGCATCTTCCTGTGGAAACATATTATGTTCTTCTTTAGTGAGATATATCTCTGAATCTTGTTCCCCAAATAGGTGGATCTCATTTTCTGGTGGATCTTCTTTGTCGCCAACATAATTTTCAGGGAAAGGTGGGCAGATGGGCTGTTCTTCTTGGTTTCTTGGATTCCTCTGGTCTCTTTGTCTATTTTGAGGGGGAACAGGGGGATTTGGTCTTCTGAAATTTGGATTCCTGATCTGTGGATCCCCTTGCTCTCTATTGAAAGGCCTAGCATCCATGGTTAACTTATCCATCAACTTCTCCATAGTCTTCAGCATTATGTCAAACTTAACATCTGCACCAGAAGGTACATTTTCTTCTTTCCTCCTCCTATCCACATCTATGCGTTTCATCTTTCCACTTGCAATCATGTTAGCCTCTACTTCTAGGGCATCAGTAAACATGGCAGTAAGGGTTGCTGATTTCCTCTCTTGCAGTGAAAAAGAAAAATCATTATCAAAAGCTCCAGCATAATGCAGTTTAGCAGCTGCAGGAGAAGGCTTTATATCCTTTGGATTAGAGTTATAATCCCTCATGAATCTACTTGAGAATTCGTGAACAGACTCAAAACCTCCTTTCTTGAGACCATTATACTGAGACAAAAGTTGCAGAGGATTCATTTTATCATCCCACTTATCCAAAAATGCATTCTGAAAGGCCTGAAAATTTACAACAGACCCTTTTGGAATGTCCTTAAACCACTTTTTCGCCTCTCCAGACAGACTTTGGGCACATAATCTCACGGTAACATCAGGGTAGTCTACTTCCTCTAGGTCAATGAAGTCTTCAAACTTGGCAACATGCTGTTTTGCTGTTACATCACCTTCCCCATCAAAGAAAGAAATTCTCTGAGAATAATTTTGGGGAAGATCATGTAAAACAGCAGGCAAACGCAAGGGGGAAAACCTAGCGGCCATCGGTCTGGGTGGGTTTATAGGAACTGGAGTGCTTAGAGGATGCACAGAGGAAGATGTTTTGGTTTTAGAGGTCTGTTGCAGGCCACTCCAGAAGGAGTCTAACAAATAGGATTCCCCCTTATGAGGATCAAGTTCAGGGTCTTTGAGGTCAGATTCGGATCTAGTTCTCAACAGGGCATGTGCAGTACTGACTCCCCCTTCTGTATCAGTATGAGAATCTGGCAATGATGAGGAGCCAAACAAAGGAAAATCTGCTTGCTCTTTATTCTTTCTTCTAAACAACTTTTCTGGATTCTCAAAACTTTTTAATATTTCGGTATCAGAGTTACCTCGTGTATGTCTTCTTGAAGCCAGAATGTCGTTCTTGAACTCTGGGACAATTTCACAGTGAAGTCGCTAGGGAAAATACACAACCTTCTTCTCTTTTTGAAACTCTTGTTTGCCCATAGGAACCTCCCTTAATCTTTTTCGTTCTCCCAGGGCAGATATGCACTTTGCTCCCTGGCAACGGCACCAGTTTGTTAGCACTCAGAATGTACCTAGGTTGTAAAAGGTACACCCCAAGGTAACAGCAAAACCACTTTAGGAAGATATTGGTATTCTCTCCCAGAGAGGGATCTCTCAACATGAACTTTACAAATTGCAAGACCAAACGGTGACAGTATTTAAAGGTTTATTTATTTGGTTGAAACAATCACATATCCATTGGGAAACGGAGTCATATACATGTAAAAATATTCCCAAAATGCATACCCAGGATTTTTCAAAGGCAAGATAATCACATAATTGCAGTCATTTCATTTGTCAGGGTGAAAATAGAAGAAATGAGGGAACAACCCATCAATACAAAGCGTCTAAGATGAATTCCATATCAACTTTAGTAGAAAAGATCATATAATACCTGAAACGATGAATAGAGCATAAGCATATGAATTCTAAACATCAAACACTATGTTCCAGATACGATAAAAAAAACAGAATGGAGCGTTACACAGGGAAAATTACAAATCACACAGAGAAAGAAAGCATGGACTGCAATGTCAATGATAAATGAATCTCTAAAAAAAGAACTCTCATGCATTCATTCTAGTACTAAAAATAAGACAGATATGTTCTCCACAAATTACTTCCTCTGATGGGTTCCAACCCCCATCTCATAAAAGAGATACAAATTTATAGATCAAACAATAAGTCTGCCTCCAGCAGATCAATAACAGAATGACCGGCGTAAATTAGA
This sequence comes from Pseudotsuga menziesii, assembly GCA_001517045.1. NCBI lineage: Eukaryota > Viridiplantae > Streptophyta > Pinopsida > Pinales > Pinaceae > Pseudotsuga > Pseudotsuga menziesii. The sequence continues at coordinate 341,639 of LPNX010395231.1, read as the reverse complement.
GTTTGTAACCAAAAATCCTACACCACTAGGAAGTTGTTACAATTCCATTCCTAACCGATCACAAAGTGTGAATAAACTGAATAACAAACTTGGGCCTAACAGCTTCCACGTCTTCGCTCAACAGCTCCATGGCTTTGCACCATCAGCTCCATGTCTTTGCCCCGTCGGCTCTTAGGTACCATGACACCTCCTTCGAGCAGCTTCGCCTTCTTATGGGATGTCTCCTCGTCCACTTCCATATTCTCGGCCTCTGCCAAACTCCTCTTGACCGCAACACTGACACCCTCTGTGATTTGGATCTCTGAACGAGATGCGGGATGTGTCTCTGTCTCAGTTTTGGACTCGTCAGTGAACTGAAGCAAATTAGCCATTTCAGCTAACCCTTCAACAGCTTGATGCTCAAACGGTTTGTTTTTGTTTGCTTGCTTTCTCAATGATATCACTTGGTGGTGGTCATAGTTCATATTTACATCCTTTACGAAATCCATATTCTCCATCAATCTCTCTATACATTCCAGGGCACCTTTGCCTTTAAAAATGAAAGGGCCGACTTTAACTAAAAATTTAATATTCAAAGATTTTCTGAAAGCACGGAAATGCTCCTCCTCTAATAACAACCTTTGCCTCATAAACTCTAGAGCAAAAGTCCTTGGGGTCAAAAAGGAAGGCAACCTATAAGGCTGACCGGTAAAGACATACACTCTCAAAACAGTATAATCCCTGTACAGAAACCAGTCTCCCACCCACCCCTCGGGTGAAGACTGCATCAAACATTTCATTTCATCAAGGACCTGGGGCAACTCTTGATCAAACAGCATCCTGTATATTTCGGACATGATCGAATTGGAAAATTCCATTAGGTTAATTTGCTTTGGCAAATCAGAAGAGGATAGAGTACTTATGAACTTCAATTCTGTAACATTAGAACATACTAACATGTTAATCAGGTGTGTTTGAAACCTAAAAAACTGGACCTTGGGAAATTCAGTCAACTGGAGGTGGATCGCTTCGGCCAGATATCCGTCTAAATTAAGTACAGGAACTGACTGGGACTCGGGACTTAAAGAATTTACTTTTAGCAGGAAACCAAGGATAACATCACCTATACGACAGTCGTCATCTAGACCTAACACTTGACAAACCAAAGACATTGCCCACTGCACTTCAGTTCTAAAAATGTGCAAGGGGTAGGGTAAGGTAAGGCCTTCAAGGGACTGACCTTCCCTTAGGATACTTGACAGGAATCGAGAGCGAGCGTCATTGTTGCAACTTTTAAAAAAATCAGCAAGGATAGACTCATTTACAGACTCACGATTCACAGGGTAACTTTCGGGGAAACTAAGATTTCCCCTAATGGCCGAAGCATCAATTTTACACAGTATCTTCGACGCGGACCGACTCACAATGACTCTCTGAGAGGGAGAATAATTTACTGCGCACCATTCGGCAAATTCACGGAAGTGGAGGGTTTGCTCCAGGGAAAAAAAGTACAAAAAGGACTTGCATACATTCAGAACATCATTCCCTTGCGAGAAACAAGACCAAAGCCTCTCTTTGCTGCTTGACACACTTCCTGTAGACAAGAAAGGATCGCAGACACCCCTGTGTCTATCTACTAAGAATTCTTCTCTTTCATCGTGGACCCGACCAGACACAGAGGCTTCGCCCTGTTGATCCATTTCTTAATTTATAATGATAATTGAGCGAAGGAATTACAGGATTAAGATCCTACCTGGCTCACTGTGGAGGCGTGTGTTCGGAATGCGCCTGGTGCTGACAACTGGGAGCGCCCAAATCGACAGGTCCTTTTCGCTGGGTCCCAAGCAATAAAATAATCACTGGAGAGGTCAATTTTTCCTTTATAGGACACCCCCAATTACACACATGGGAAGCATTCATTTTCGCAACCGTTACTTATCTCTAACAGCCGTGCATCTTTCTCCTCCGGATTCATTTCCGACCGTTGATCTCTTTTGTGCAAATTCCTGGCCTTCGGATCGTACACCATGTGTGCTTTTCCGCTGGACATCTTGGCGCTAAGCACCATGCAAGTCTCCATTCGGGGGTCGCTCGTGATTGTCGATGTGACGTACTTCCACCCCTCACCGTTGGATCAAATGCCACGTCCCATATTCTGCTGAGCCATCTGACTTTATCTACCGTGCAACTCTGGGTCCTGAAAACATGTACAGCCCTCGATCTGATCTTCCTTTACAGGCGGGCCATTGGATCATGTGGCGCCCATCCAATTCTGCTGGGCTCCTTTGCTTTATCCATTGAGCAACTTTAATCAGCGGAATTGCTCCCAGTCGTTAATGCGATATCCCTTCAGCTATGCACCGTCGGATCTTCAGTCACATACCCAATTCCACTGGGCACTCCGGGATTATCCGCCGTGCTAGTTCGACCTCTGGAATCATTGCTATCCATCGATCCACTGTGTCTTTAATCCTCGGCCGTCGGATTTACCTCCACGCATCCCTTCCACTGGAATCTCTGGTGTTTATCCGCCGCGCAGGTTCCGGCTGCGAAATCAACCCCAACCGCCGATGTGATCTGATTCTTTCCCTCCACCGTCGGATCAAGAGGAATATATGTGATTCTGCCAACTCCCACTTCTTTAACTAACTTGCACTTTCTCCCGGTGGATCGGTTATGAACCGCAGATCATCCCCGAATCAATTTGTAACCCTTGATTTGTGCAGGCGGCTAAAGGCCCGAACTTCTGCTATCTTCCTCGCATGTTTTGAAAGGCGGAGGGGGTATTAGCCATGGATTGGCTCCTTCTTTTGATCACAGCCTAGGATTTTTGTTAACTTGGCTGCTCTTTTAGACCATCACGCCACCTTTGTATCATATCTTTAAACCAAAGTATTTAAACAGCACAATATTATCCCCCCCATGATCTTATATTGCTTTTGTTTCAATACAGGTGCTAATAGCTGGCTCCATCTGGGGATGATATCCTCCCTGTGAGGTATCAAAGAACTCGTAGACCAGGTGCCTACCTTTTCGCTTCGCATAATTACTTCCAAAAAACCCATTTTTCATTTTTGTGCATATATCATTTTTATGTATGTTATTAGAAAGGAATGATATGCCTTCTGGACCTTGGGGCTTTCACTGCAAGCTCCAAATGTCTTCGGCTTACCCTGCTTATTGACTGGTAAATCAAATATATACAGTCTATAATACAAGTTTTACCTTCCTCCCCTAGGATAGGTAATGCTTAAGATATCTCCCATTGACAGGGTTTCTCTCAAGAGGAACCCCATTTGTGTACTCCAGCAAGAATGCATTTTGCCCTTATATCCATCAATAACATAAGGTCCAACCCATGTAAGGTCAAACTTCCCGTGCTTTTCTTCATTAGGGGCATCCCACTTCAGAACCAGGTCATCGATCTGAAATTGTTCTTCTTTGACCCTTATGTCAAAAGTACTTTTCATTTTCTCTTGATGTGACTGTACTTTATTGTAGGCCTTATACCTCCGTTCGTCTAGCTCAATGATCTGATTTATCTTCTGCTGTATGTGGTTTGGTTCTTCTTGCTGATCTTGGAAATATCTCATCATTGGGACCCCTAATGACGCTGGAAAGATCACTTCAGTTCCATATACCAGTTGGAAAGGGGACATGCCAATTGCCCTTTTTGTGCTAATCCTGTCAGCCCATAGAGCATATTTGAGTTTGGTGTGCGAGGATCTTTTGTTCTCTTCCAACAGCTTTTTGATGATCCTTACCAGACTTTTGTTTGAAGATTAGGCCAACCCATTTCCTTGAGGATAGTATGCTGTCGAATGATTCAGGCTTATGTGATACTTATGACAAAAATTTATCATCTTCCTAGACTTGAAAGCAGCAGCATTGTCTGTCACTATTCTTCTTGGACATCCAAATCGAGCCAGTATATTCTCTTCAAGAAATTCCATGATTACATTTTCAGTGGCCCTCCTGGTAGGAATTGCTTCTATCCATTTGGTAAAATAATCTGTAGCCGTCAAAATCCACCTGTGTTGACCTGATTAATTGGGGTTTATTTCTCCAATAAAATCTAAACCCCATTGCTAGAAAGGTGCCTCTACTCTTATCGGATTCAGAGGAAGAGGTAATACTTTTCTCTTACCGTCAAAAATTTTACAATGATGACATTTGCTGGTTTATTTATATACATTTGAGAACAACGTAGGCCAATAATAACCAGCTCTTAGGATTTTGTTGGCTGTCACCTTCCAGGAATGATGTCCTCCACAATCTCCCCTGTGAAATTCTCTTGTAATTTGCTGGGCCTCACCCTCCAAGAGACAGTTTAGCAGGACCCCTCCAGGGTCTTTCCGATAGAGGTATTTATTTATGATACAAAATTTGGCAGATTTCAACTTCACAGATCTTGCTCTTGACTTACTTAATCCTTCTGGTGCTTGTAGATTGCGGAGGACAAATACAATATCATAATACCATGGAGAAGTTACAAAATCAACCATCACCTCTATATCTGTATCTAACTGATCAGGTTGATGAGATAAGAAATTTATTTGCAGAGATTCACAATTTGAGTTTGTCATCATCTTTTCCAACCCTTGTCATTTAATCAACTTCGTGGGCTTTATCTCTAGGTCATATTCCAATAAGGTAGCTATCCATTTGGCTCTCCTGCCTTCTGGATTAGGTTGGGTCAAAATTGCTTTCACAGCAGTGGTTGGGACATGTGCAATTACATGTGAATGCAGAACATACACTCTGAAATCCTTTAATGCTTTAACCAAAGCATAGGCTTGCTTTTCCATGATGTCATATTTCAATTCTCCATCCCGAAGTATCTTACTGAAGAAAGCTATAGGCTGTTCCTGGTTTTCGTCATTCTTCTGCAATAATACTACTGCTATAGTATGTTCCGAAGCATAGGAGAATATTGAGAACTCTTTGGAAAAATTTGGACTTACCAGGACAGGAGCTTCTGAAATAGCTTTTTTGATTCCCCGAAATGACTTTTTGGCTTCTGCACTCCACTTTATTTCATGACCCCTTTTTAACATATTAGTGATACACATCAAAATCTTAGCAACGCTTGGTATAAATCTCCTCAAGAAATTTACCTGTCCCAAAAATGACTGTACCTCTTTTTTGCTTCTGGGCTCTCCCATTTTCAGGATTGCACTTACTCTCTCATGATCAATCTTTATGCCATCTTTGGATATTATATGGCCAAGCAGCTTTCCTTCCTCTAGTGCAAAATTAGATTTCTTCGGATTCAGAGATATACCGTATTTCCTGCACTTCATGAAAACCTTCTCAAGGTGATGTAGATGTTCTCTGTCGGACTTAGAGTAGACTGTGATATCATCCATGTAGATCACCACAAAAACTCCAATTTCCCCTACAAAAGCGATGTCCATAGCTCACTGGAAAGTGGCTCCTGCGTTCATTAAACCAAAAGGCATCTTTGCATACATGAAAGTGCTCCATGGTGTAGTAAAGGCAGTCTTCTCCTGATCTTCTGGTAACACCTTGATCTGGTTATACCCGGAGAAGCCATCCAGCATCGAAATCCTTTCAGCTCCCACCACTTGCTGCAGCATGTGATCCATCTTGGGTAGGGGATAGTTATCTTTCATAGAGACTTTATTCAAATTGCGAAAATCTATGCACAGCCTTATCTCTTCATTCTTTTTTCTGACAGGGACCAAATTTGCAACCCACTTAGAAAATCGGAGGGTTACAATAATCTTGGCCTCAAATAACTTCTTTATTTCCTTCTCAATGATAGGGAGCAATTTAGGGTTGATCCTCCTGAGCTTCTGCTTAAAAGGTCTCTCTCCAGGCTTTATAGGAATAGTGTGCTGTATGATAGATGTATCATATTCTTTGAGGTCTTCATAACTCCAGGAAAACACATCTGTGTAACTTTTCATCAACTCCACATATTCCCTTTTCTCCCTTTCAGGAAGCTTCTTGGATAGTTTTATGATTCTAGGATTTTCCTCAGTGCCAATATTTTTATCTTCAACTGCATCACCAACTGGTTTCACTTTGGTGTTCTTGGCAACATCATTTTGATCAAAGAGTCTTTCTAAAGGGATCAGGCCACTTGGTATGAAATTGTTTTTGAGCTGGATGATATCTTTACCTCCCAAGGTCTTCCTCAACTTCTTAGCATCCTCTTCTGACTCAATTTATTCATCCTTTTCGGGGGTCTTATCATTTCCATTTTCATTTTCAAACTGAGTATTCGCAAACTCTCCTGACAACTCTAGAAATCTTCGGATCTGCATATCATCTTTGAACACCTGCCAGTATTTGTAATTGTCAGGGATAGAAGGTCTGTTCAAAATCTCCACCTGGTATTCCTTTTGACTGGTCATTGGAGTTTCAAATTTTCCAGCGGCTACTGCTAAGGAATCAGCCACCATATTTTCAACCCTGGGAACCACTTGAATTATATACTCTGTAAAGAAGTTTCCAAGCATATCCCATACTTCATTTCTGTAAGCCCTCATCTGAGGATGCTTAGTTTGATAACTCTCATTTACTTGATTTATCACCAACTGGGACTCTCCCAAGATGTTGAGCCTCTGATCCCCCAGACCCTTCAAAGCATGTAACCCTAATAACAGGGCCTCATACTCTACTACATTGTTAGTGCACTCAAATAGTAATTTGTATGACAAAGCTTTGAAATCATGAATGGGAGAAATGATGTAGACACCAGCCCCGACACCAACCTTTGCAACAGATCCATCAAAGTACATGATCCATTGGCCTTCTTTTTTCTGTTTTTCTTCCAGAGCTTGCTGTTCCAAAACTTCTTTTTCTTTATTCACCTCGTACTTCTCCTGTTCTTTAGATTTATTTTGCAATGCAGCTTCCAAATCATTGGGGGAAGCATCATTAAAGAATATGGAAGATCCCAAATCAGTGTCAACAGCATATATATGATGAACTTCGGGCTTATCTTGACTGCTAACCACATAAGGAGTTCTCTTTTCGCTATACAGTCTTCTGCTCCCATCTGGAATTGGGATGGTAGCATATGACATGTCCATCTGCAAGCTGCCTTTCAACTTGGAAGTCCAAGATCTTGACAACAATACCCCAAATTTGGGTGGGATGTCTACCACTACTATATCCATGACTATGGTCTTAGAAGGCAGTTTGTTCAGGGTTACCACCATGTCCTTAATTAGTCCCAGGCATTTTACCTTCTTGGAATCAAAAGAGTACAGATATTTATAGGGCCTTGTTACCTCCAATCCTAAACTTTCTACCACTCCTTTGGGTATCAGATTATGTGATGCCCCAGAATCCAACATGGCATTGTGGACCACTTTGTCGAGCACCCTTAGACTTAAGTAGAAAGGAGGCACCTCTTCATCCTCTAAATTCTCAGCTTTTGATCCAAATGATATGGCAGGATTATCATCATTCAAATTTAAAATGTCGGCCTGCCCTTCACCTTGGTCTTTGACCATTTTTGAAATAGTATCTCTGTATTCAGTATTTCTCAACAACTCATTAAATGGAACAGAGATCTTCAGTTTAGACAGCTCGTTTTGCAAGTTAAAACCAGCACTGATCTTCTCTACCTCAATCGAAGTCGCCTTTTTTATTACTTTATCCCTATGTACATCATTCTGAATTTCTCTACTCACAAACGGCTCTTGTTGTGTTTCTTTTCCTTTTTCTACATCTAAGGAACTAGAGGAAGGCTGATTTGGATTTTCCTTCCCTTTATTTATGTGAACATCTCTGTTCCTTAGCTTTATTTTCCTTTGAACATCATCCATTGCATGTAAATAACCTCTCTGTTATGACTCATTTTCGAATTCTTCATTTGCATCTTCCTGTGCAAACATATTATGTTCTTCTTTAGTGAGATATATCTCTGCATCTTGTTCCCCGAACAGGTGGATCTCATTTTCCGGTGGATCTTCTTCGTCGCCAACATAATTTTCAGGGAAAGGTGGGTGGATGGGCTGTTCTTCTTGGTTTCTTGGATTCCTCTGGTCTCTTTGTCTATTTTGAGGGGGAACAGGGAGATTTGGTCTTCTGAAATTTGGATTCCTGATCTGGGGATCCCCTTCCTCTCTATTGAAAGGCATAGAATCCATGGTTAACTTATCCATCAACTTCTCCATAGTCTTCAGCATTATGTCAAACTTAAGATCTGCAGCAGAAGGTACATTTTCTTCTTTCCTCCTCCTATCCACATCTCTGTGTTTCATCTTTCCACTTGCCATCATGTTAGCCTCTACTTCTAGGGCATCAGTAAACATGGCAGTAAGGGTTGCTGATTTCCTCTCCCGCAGTGAAAAAGCAAAATCATTATCAAAAGCTCTAGCATAATGCAGTTCAGCAGCTGCAGGAGAAGGCTTTATATCCTCTGGAATAGAGTTATAATCCCTCATGAATCTACTTGACAATTCATGAACAGTCTCAAAACCTCCTTTCTTGAGACCATTATACTGAGACAAAAGTTGCAGAGGATTCATTTTATCATCCCACCTATCCAAAAATGCATTCTGAAAGGCCTGAAAATTTACAACAGACCCTTGTGGAAGGTCCTTAAACCACTTTTTTGCCTCTCCAGACAGACTCTGGGCAAATAACCTCATGGTAACATCAGGGTAGTCTACTTCCTCCAAGTCAATGAAGTCTTCAAACTTGGCAACATGCTGTTTTGCAGTTACATCACCTTCCCCATCAAACAAAGAAATTCTCTGAGAATAATTTTGGGGAAGATCATGTAAAACAGTAGGAAAACGCAAGGGGGCAAACCTAGCGGCCATCGGTCTGGGTGGGTTTACAGGAACTGAAGTGCTTAGAGGATGCACAGAGGCGGATGTTTTGGTTTTAGAGGTCTGTTGCAGGCCACTCTAGAAGGAGTATAACAAATAGGATTCCCCTTTATGAGGATCAAGTTCAGGGTCTTTGAGGTCAGATTCGGATCTAGTTCTCAACAGGGCATGTGCAGTACTGACTCCCCCTTCTGTATCAGTATGAGAATCTGGCGATGATGAGGAGCCAAACAAAGGAAAATTGGCCTGCTCTTTATTCTTTCTTCTAAACAACTTTTCTGGATTCTCAAAACTTTTTAGGATTTCGGTATCAGAGTTACCTTGTGTATGTCTTCTTGAAGCCAGAATGTCGTTCTTGAATTCTGGGACAATTTCACAGTGAAGTTGCCAGGGCAAATACACAACCTTCTTCTCTTTTTGAAATTCCTTTTTGCCCACAGGAACCTCCCTTAATCTTTGTCGTTCTCTCGGGGCAGGTATGCACTTCACTCCCCGGTAATGGCGCCAGTTTGTTAGCACTCAGAATGTACCCAGGTTATAAAAGGTACACCCCGAGGTAACAGCAAAACCACTTTATGAAGATATTGGTATTCTCTCCCAGAGAGGGATCTCTCAACATGAAATTTACAAATTGCAAGACCAAACAGTAACAGTATTTAAAGTTTTATTTATTTGGTTGAAACAATCACATATCCATTGGGCAACGGAGTCATATACATGTAAAAAGATTCCCAAAATGCATACACAGTATCTTTCAAAGGCAATACAATCACATTATTGCAGTCATTTCATTTGTCAGGGTGAAAATAGAAGAAATGAGGGAACAACCCATCAATACAGAGCGTCTAAGACGAATTCCATATCAACTTTAGTAGAAAAGATCATATAATACCTGAAACGATGAATAGAGCATAAGCATATGAATTCTAAACATCAAACACTATGTTCCAGATACGACAGACAAAACAGAATGGAGCATTACACAGGGAAAATTACAAATCACACAGAGAAAGAAAGCACGGACTGCAATGTCAATGACACATGAATCTCTGAAAAAAGAACTCTCATGCGTTCATTCTGGTATTAAAAATAAGACAGATATGTTCTCCACAAATTACTTCCTCTGATGGGTTCCAACCCCCATCTCATAAAAGAGATACAAATTTATAGATCAAACAATAAGTCTGCCTCCATCAGATCAATAACAGAATGACCGGCGTAAATTAGAGTTTGTAACCGAAATCCTACACCACTAGGAAGTTGTTACAATTCCATTCCTAACCGATCACAAAGTGTGAATCAACTGAATAACAAACTTGGGCCTAACAGCTTCCACGTCTTCGCTCAACAGCTCCATGCCTTTGCACCATCAGCTCCGTGTCTTTGCCCCGTCGGCTCTTCAGTACCATGACACCTCCTTCGAGGAGCTTCGCCTTCATACGGGATGTCTCCTCGTCCAATTCCATATTCTCGGCCTCTGCCAAACTCCTCTTGACCGCAACACTGACACCCTCTGTGATTTGGATCTCTGAACGAGACGCGGGATGTGTCTCTGTCTCAGTTTTGGACTCGTCAATGAACTGAAGCAAATTAGCCATTTCAGCTAGCCCTTCAACAGCTTGATGCTCAAACGGTTTGTTTTTGTTTGCTTGCTTTCTCAATGATATCACTTGGTGGGGGTCATAGTTCATATTTACATCCTTTACGAAATCCATATTCTCCATCAATCTCTCTATACATGCCACGGAACCTTTGCCTTTAAAAATGAAAGGGCCGACTTTAACTGGAAATTTAATATTCAAAGATTTTCTGAAAGCACCGAAATGCTCCTCCTCCGATAACAACCTTTGCCTCATAAACTCTAGAGAAAAAATCCTTCGGGTCAAAAAGGAAGGCAACCTATAAGGCTGACCGGTAAAGCCATACACTCTCAAAACAGTATAATCCCTGTACGGAAACCAGTCTCCCACCCACCCCTCAGGTGAAGACTACATCAAACATTTCATTTCATCAAGGACCCGGGGCAACTCTTGATCAAACAGCATCCTGTATATTTCGGACATGATTGAATTGGAAAATTCGATCAGGTTGATTTGCTTTGGCAAATCAGAAGAGGATAGAGTACTTATGAAATTCAATTCTGTAACATTAGAACATACTAACATGTTAAGCAGGTGTGTTTGAAACCTAAAAAACTGGACCTTGGGAAATTCAGTCAACTGGAGGTGGATCGCTTCGGCCAGGTATCCGTCTAAATTAAGTACAGGAACTGACTGGGACTCGGGACGTAAAGAATTTACTTTTAGTAGGAAACCAAGGATAACATCACCTATACGACAGTCGTCATCTAGACCTAACACTTGACAAACCAAAGACATTGCCCACTGCACTTCAGTTCTAAAAATGTGCAAGGGGTAGGGTAAGGTAAGGCCTTCAAGGGACTGACCTTCCCTTAGGATACTTGACAGGAATCGAGAGCGAGAATCATCGTTGCAAATTTTAAAAAACTCGGCAAGGACAGACTCATTTACAGACTCATGGTTCACAGGGTAACTTTCGGGCAAACTAAGATTTCCCCTAATGGCCGAAGCATCAATTTTACATAGTATCTTCAACGCGGACCAACTCACAATGACTCTCAGAGAGGGAGAATAATTTACTGCGCACCATTCGACAAATTTAGGGAAGTGGAGGGTTTGCTCCAGGGCAAAAAAGTACAAAAAGGACTTGCATACATTCAGAACGTCATTCCCTTGCGAGAAACAAGACCACATCCTCTCTTTGCTGCTTGACACACTTCCTATAGACAAGAAAGGATCGCAGACACCCCTGTGTCTATCTACTAAGAATTCTTCTCTTTCATTGTGGACCCGACCAGACACAGAGGCTTCACCCTGTTGATCCATTTCTTAATTTATAATGATAATTGAGCGAAGGAATTACAGGATTAAGATCCTACCTGGCTCACTGTGGAGGCGTGTGTTCAGAATGCGCCTGGTGCTGACAACTAGGAGTGCCCAAATCGACAGGTCCTTTTCGCCGGGTCCCAAGCAATAAAATAATCGCTGGAGAGGTCAATTTTGCCTTTATAGGACACCCCAAATTAGACACGTGGGAAGCATTCATTTCCGCAATTGTTACTTATCTCTAAAAGCCGTGCATCTTTCTCCTCCGGATTCATTTCCGACCGTTGATCTCTATTGTGCAAATTCCTGGCCTTCGGATCGTACACCACGTGTGCTTTTCCGCCGGACATCTTGGCGCTAAGCACCGTGCAAGTCTCCATTCCGGGGTCTCTCGTGACCGTCGATGTGACGTACTTCCACCCCTCACCGTTGGATCAAACGCCACGTCCCATATTCCACTGAGCCGTCTGACTTTATCTACCGTGCAACTCTGGGTCCCAGAAACATGTACAGCCGTCGATCTAATCTTCCTTTACAGGAGGGCCGTTGGATCATGTGGCGCCCATCCAATTCCGTTGGGCTCCTTCGCTTTATCCGTCGAGCAACTTTAATCAGCGGAATTGCTCCCAGCCGTTGAGGCGATATCCCTTCAGCTACGCACCGTTGGATCTTCAGTCGCGTACCCAATTCCACTGGGCACTCCGGGATTATCCGCCGTGCTAGTTCAACCTACGAAATCATTGCTAGCCATCGATCCACGCTGTCTTTAATCCTCGGTCGTCGGATTTACCTCCACGCATCCCTTCCGCTGGAAGCTCTGGTGTTTATCTGCCGTGCAGGTTCCAGCTGCGAAATCAACCCCAACCGCCGATGTGATCCAATTCCTTCCCTCCACCGTCGGATCAAGAGGAATATATGTGATTCCGCCAACTCCCACTTCTTTAACTAACTTGCACTTTCTCCCGGCGGATCGGTTATGAACCGCAGATCATCCTCGAATCAATTTGTAAACCTTGATTTGTGCAGGCGGCTAAAGGCCCGAACTTCTTCTATCTTCCTCGCATGTTTTGAAAGGCGGAGGGGGTATTAGCCATGGATTGGCTCCTTCTTTCGACCACAGCCTAGGATTTTTGTTAACTTGGCTTCTCTTTTAGACCATCACGTCACCTTTGTATCATATCTTTAAACCAAAGTATTTAAACAGCACAATCTTATCCCCCCCATGATCTTATATTTTGTTTTGTTTCAATACAGGTGCTAACACTTTCAACAGATAGTGTTTTTTTATTTTTCAAGATTTACTTTATTCAAGATTTGAGTATCATAGTTCTAAGATTTTGTGCTTTTTCTGTTTACTTTGTGTTTTTTGTTTTTTAGGTTTTGATTTAGTATTTTATATGATTCAATATCCCACATCTAAGTTAGATGTACGTTTGTTTATTAAATACTTTTATTTATTAGATAATTGTATTGGAGAGTTTTTTAATTTATAAAAAAATTTTTATTTTTAATATAGTTTAATTAATGTTTTAATAAAAATATAGTTTATTTCATAAAGGGTGGAGATAAAAATATTCCACTTTATTGACATTTTTTTCAACTTTAATTGATGATTTCATAAAGAAATGGTTTAATTCATGAAAGTAAGGATACAAATATTTCACTTTATTGTCATATCCCTCAAAAACAATTTAGCTTCATATTACACAAAATCTCACAATGTCTTAATACCATAAAATTATCTATTATTAACTACATTAAAGATATTTGATTCTAAAAATCATATTAGTTAATTTGTTTCGATACAATATTTACATTTTAGAATAACTACAATGACCATCATATTTTTCATAATAACCATGTCTATATCTATTTTGAATTTTATTTGTTTTTGTTATTACATGAAATTATTATCTATTTATTTATATTTGTATCAAATTACATTATAAGCTAATATATAATAATTGGATCACTTTGTAAGATAATGAATGAAAAAATATATTTTAGTTTCATTTTCTATGCATAAGGAAGATTAGAAGAAACTCTTCTTTACTCATTTATATTTGACACTTTGTTATTTGATGGAGGATTTGTAAATTATTATCTGAAAAGAGAATTTCAATTATATAACATATCATTTGCATGATCCATTTGTGTTTTTCGTGTTTAAGAAATTATTCCCTTTGCAACTTTTTGATATCTTATGATTCTATTCTTTTAAGGTTGGTAATACTTACAACATGGTTGAAGCATTTGAAGTTGCTTCTAATAACTACTAGATTTTATTAAGGATTTAAATATCCCATTCAAATATTTTTTTGGGGGGGAAATTATAACTAGTTGGCCCATATTTTAAGTAACATTTTTCAATTAATAGATTTTTAAAATTATTTATAATATTTTAGAAAATAAAATTTATTATGAATGTTTAGGTTACAATTATTAAATGAAATTTTACTTTAAAAGTAAATATTTATTATCATTATGGTGGTCATTCCAAGATTTGTAATTGGACAAATTCTTCTCATTTTTATGGCATGATTTTTAGTTGAAAGTGAGGGTCTAAGGCCATACCAATTTTCCCTATGGATCATGTTCAAAGTGTGATTATGTAGACTACCACGTAGGGCCTACAAACCTAGTCCACATTTTATTGACTAGCGTAGGAACAATAAAACATTCTATAGGATATATAGCTTGAGTTTTGATTCCCAAATCATGATAAAGGACATGAGGAACCGTATGTTCTTCTTAAAACCTAGAAAGATTCACTTTACATGAAGTTTGTGGTTGTTTTGGATGGTGTGCATGACCCGTGACCTACAAAGCCCTCTTTTAGGCCCTAAGATGTGCTGCTCCTCCTCTCACAATTCCCACAACCCCAAGAATCATCGTGAATGATAAAAACATTTAAATGGAACCCACACAGTAATTATAGGCAAAATATTCCTTTGTAAGAATGGTGTGGTGATTCCCGATCATGTCCATAGTCCATAACCCATAAAATGATTTTTTAGTCCCTAGGATTGTTGGGTTCTTCCTCAGACAATCTACAAGGCCCCAAGAATCATCCACATTCCATAATGTAATACAACTTGAATTAACAATTACTATTAATTCTGTTGGAAAATACTTTATTGATTTTTTTATTATTTTTGGCACAAAGTTAAAAAAATAAAATAGTTTGTAATAAAACACATTTTTATTTAATAAAATATGTTGAAGGGAGACAAGAGTGGATATAGACATTGAATACTATTTGTTGACCCACAAGAGGAAAAATACAAGTGGAAAAAACCACTATGTGAGAACTCAATATGCAAGAGGCATCATCCCCAAAAATGAGGTCTGCACTCCTACTTTAGTGCTAAAGAGCACAAGTCTCATAAATGACCAAGTCATAGGAAAACTACTATATATTATTATGTCCATGAGAAGCACAAGGATAGCATTAGACGGGGAATAATATATCTAAAATGAAAGAGATGGCACATTGAAATATTTTTTTCTTGTGGGTCAACGAACGGGCTCAAGGGTTCTAGAGCAAATAATTTAGCTGCTCTAGAACTTGGTTGGGAGGAACAAATTCTTCACTTTTATTTTCCCATAAATGGTGCCAGGTTCCTATTTAGTTTTCTTATGATTGATTTTAGTTGCACTGGAATGTGAATTTTAATGTTGAGTTGCAGTTATACTTCTAGGAAGTAGTGTTTATGCATTTTTGTAGAACAATTATCCATGCTTTTATGTAGTATTAGCATTTAGTTATGAGCATAATTATTTAGGTATGACTATTGTGTTGCAGCTGCAACAAATTCCCAAAATTCCAAAAGATTTTAGGACCCTCCTTTGCTTCGATTAGTTCTTTGTCCTTGAGTTAATTCAAAATGCTTGGATTGAGCTACCAATTGTTTTTTATTCCTCCTCCGATGCTTGAAGTAATCCACTGTTTGATCATTCTTTATCGCTTCCTTTGAATGCATTTGAAGCATGCCTGAATCGAAAGTTATTTTGGTCAGTTCCCTATCGTTACGGGTGGATCTTTGTTTTGGTATTCTGCCATTGCGGAAAGAAACACACTTTCGTCTTCCGATCCGTTGGTTTACACACCGGCCGATCTTTTGGTTTATGTCGGAAGGATTTGTCATTTCTCTCTCTCCCATTGCGGACGGAAAACCACTTCCTCTCCCAATCATTGATTCAATGTCCCGTATCCCACGTGTGTTATTTTTTTCCGATCCCATAAGTCAGGGGGCTTCCGCCGTTGCGGCTGTGGAAGGCTTTTGGTTTTGGGATGTTTAAGTCATTTGATTCCCACCATTGTGGAAGGCCGAATCTTTTGTGGCTCTACCGTTGCAGCTGCCAAAGCTCTAAACTCTCCGAGCCTTTATTTTTGTTGCTTTCGACTTAATTCCTGACATTGCAGATGGTGGTACGCTTTACGGTTCTGCCGTTGCGGATGAAAGAAGCACCATCCCTTTTGATGCGGAGTCATTTCGCTTCCAATTCAGATTTTACCCGTTGCGGATCGATTTACCCTCCGTGGCTCCGTCGTTACGGATCCAGTTTCACTTTGGTCCTAATGAATAGTCTATCGAGGTTCCACTAAGTATGGTACATGAATGGCTTAGGATTTTGGCTGTCCACCGTTGCAGAAGAAAGTTGGCTTTCAGTTTCCAATCCAAAAGTGGTCCGCCACCCGATATTCCATGAGTGTTGACCTTATATATATGGGGTCGAGGGGTTTATTATTCTATTGTTATTTTTAACTGCCGTGCTCTATCGTTATCGTGCTGTCAATCGCTCGAGTTTGTTCGGACCCCATTGCCGGTACCCGCATCCAGGTGGCAACTGTAGAAGCATGACCATCTTCGTCCCGCCATACATGCCGGTTACACATCAGTGCCAGGTAGGCTTCGTTTGCCTTTCCTCTTTCTGTTTGAACGTTTGGTGGTTTTATTTTCTATGGTGGTTGGTTTCCCCGGTCGTTTTCCTCGTCCCGTTAAATTATATGCCTATATAGGTGGAGATTTTTATCTTAACTGTCCATGGGAGGGCGGTTTGGCCCTTAGAGTATTTTTTCCATATTGTCGTTGCTATATCACCCTGCGCATAGAGAATTAGGGGGTTTGGTGCAGACGACCATTACGCTGTCTACACCAAGCCACCCTGTATGATGATGTATGGTGGAGATAGGTTTACCATGGCTCTTCCTTATGGATTTGGGACTGTTTGTTCCTTTTTTGGGCTTCCTGCATCGTTTAAACCCCAATCGTTTTCATCATGTTGTTCCGCGTGACCCCATTTGAGCTCAGTGGTCGAACCCCAGCCGGTTGAAAGGGATATATCACTGCTTTTTGGCCATAAGCTGTGAGGGCACGGTTTTGTTAAAGCACTGTTAAAGTCTCGTATATCTTTCCCCTGTTTTCCCCATGCAGCGAAACGATAATGTCACCCATAGAGAGCGGAGGTTTTCTTCACGTTAATGTAGATGTTCTTTTCACCCGATTAAATTGTTAGAATTGTTGGTATTGAAAAGTAGTGGTAGCTTGCATATTTTAATGCATATAACTGAAAACTACACATTGAGTTTAATAGTTCTATTATTTAGGCCATTTCAGTCTATACATGCATATACTTGCTTGATTGACTGATTTCTATCATGTTAAACATACAAGAAATGGCACACTACACATTGATGTATACTAGTTTGTCACTCAGCCAAAAGGGCTTAATGTTAGAATTTTATGGCAGGAAGAGCTCACAATGTCAAAGAGACAAAAGAAGAAGGATCCTGTGGTCAAAGAAGAACGAGAAGTAGAAGTTGTTACTAAAACTGAAAACATATACGAAGACACTAAGTGCATTTCTGGTATTGAACCTGAATACCAGTGGGGGGAAGTATATAGACTGATCACATGCAGAGAGGTTCTTGACATGGGCTTAGAAGAAGAGTCCATATATGCCAACATAGAAAGATCTTCAGTGATGAAGATCGCCACCAGACCAGAGTTGTTCCCATGCTCTGAAGTAATCAGTTGGATTCTGCCATGGGAAGATGTCACAACAATGATTCTAGAAAATGTTAAAAGACAGGGCTATGCTACATATAGCCCTGGATATGTAGTGTTGGATTACCACTTGCCAGAAGCCCAAGTATTTTTATCTGATGATTGGCTGAACAACATTAGAATGGACCTGGTAGAGACTCTGAAAAAGATGTTGTTGCAGGGAAAACATTACAGATACAGACCGGTGAGTGATTATGATACAACAAGCTTAAGGGACCCCTATAGGTTCATAGCTTTAATGATGAACAAGATTTTTGGAAGAGCACATGGTAGGTTCTTCAAGTTAGAGTGGATACCCATCATTTTTCATGTTGCAACCCAGGGGACAATTTTCAACTAGGCTAGCCTTGTATCAAATAGTCTTTCAACTTGCTTGGCCTCAGATTTGGGAGGAGTGGCCCAAAAGAGGTCAGAATTCTATATGAGTTCTATACTTGTCGATTGCATATTGTGTAATCAGACTTTCCCCGGACTTAGGTGCATCTAGGACAGGGAAAGAATGCCTATCTGTGCTACCTATAAACCGCTATGGGCACACAAATATCACAACCATTATCAAGAAGTATGTGATCACTTTATCATGCCCTTATACACACTCATTTTCCTGAAGGAGTGTGATTGTATGTCAGAGGAGGCACTGCAGGTAATAGAGGAGTATGCAGACTACTATTTGACTGAAAATGGCCTATACTTCAGGATGTTTGGAGGTTCGAGAGCACCTTCCCTGCTGCCCAAATACGTAATTGATTACATTATTCACAAGGAGGCAATCAGACAAGTGTTCCTGGATGGAATAGGTAGATTTTTGTTTGAGCACAAGAAGACCGCCTATCCTCCTTTGCCCTTCAGGTTCGGAAGCTACAAGTTTACCAGAGTAAAAAGGGCTGATGAATTTGTAAAAGAGCTGGAAAAGTTCCATTTTGGAGAGACGCCATTCCGTAGGAATGATACTCATGTTAAAGTAGTTGAACACTGCAAAACAAACAATGTGCATTTTGAGTATGCCCACCATTGGGATCAGGAAGAATCCATATTCTGAAATGCAGTAAACATGATAGCCTTGAGAAGAAGGTTCAAGAATAAAATCACCACCAAAGGTGGGAAGGGAGACGAACAAGCAAAGGCTGAGGAAGAAGCAAAGAGAAGAAATGAGGAAGCCCAGAGGTTGGCACAAGAAGCTGCAGGGTGGCTACACACAGAAGAAGAATAAAAAATGAAGGCTGCTCATGAAGCAGCTGAGAAAGAAGAAGAAGATGCAAAGAAAGAAGAAGAAGAAAAGAAAAAGAAGCTGGATGAGGAAATCCAAAAGCAAGAAGATGAAAGGCTAAAGCTGACATAGACAGAGTAGTTAGCTTCTGAAACAGCTGCAGGGCAGACCCAAGAGATGGAGAACCCCGAGGTTCAAGACCCACAAGTACCTGCTACCAGCACACCCATGGTCCCCACTCTCAAGCTTGTCCCTTTTGTGCAGAAAAAAGGAGAAGAAATCCCTGATTTCAATACTGTTTTGTACGACAGGGAAACAAAGAGGATAGTGAAGAGAACAAAAAGGAAAATTGAAACGAGAGATCTGCGAGGAATAATGATATCAGATACGCCTGTTATGTTGGGAACAGACTAAGATCCATGATTCACCATCAGATTTGGAGCAGCACTGATTCAAGCCTCAGAGGATAATGTGGGCAGGATTATGAAAAACTTACAGCTATCTAAGAAATCCTCAGCTCAATTAAAAGACACTTTGAGGAAAGAGAGAGAGGAAGGCAATAAGATGAAGCGTAAGTATGAAGACATGCAGAGGGAGATCAAGGCTTCTAAGGCTGAATTACAGGCCCTCCAAGCAGAAAAATAGGTCAGAGAAACAACACAGGAGGCTCTGGAGAAAGTGTAGAAAGAATTTCAAGAGCTGAGAAGTGAAAAGGAACAACTGCTGAGGAAGGTAGAAGAGCTAGAAGAGAAACAAAAGATTATCTTGTAGGCCAGTGAGATGCACTCCCAAGAACAAAAAGAGAAACATCAAGAGAAAATTTCTTCTCTGACAACTACTCTAGAGGAAGCAAGGGAGCAGCAGGTTAACCTCCAACCATTCAAAGAGCATATCTTGGCCCAGAAGGCTAAGATGCTGCAGCTATAGAATGCTATAGAAGGAGAAAGGTGGAAGGTGCTGCGGGTAGATAGAAGATTGGAGGAAATCCTGGAGACCTCCTCTTACTTTGTAGATTGATCTCATGACGTCCTTGAAGTCCTGACTGCAATAATGGCAAGGATGGAAAAAAAGGAAGAAAATCCAGCAAAACTGCCATCAAAGGATACACAGGCCCTCAAGCAGGATTATGACTTGCTAGAATTTGCTATAAATACCGTGGAGGATTTCACAAAATTAGTTAAGAAGATGAAAGGAGCATGCACCGAGTTTTTCAGAAGGCTTCTCATTACTTACAACCGGTGCCAGATAGAGGTCGAGCAGAGGCTTGACGCTTTCCCAGATCACAATGCCTTTGTGGAGCTACTGCAGAAGAGTTACTAGGAGGAGGAAGCCAAAGTACAACAGATTAAAGCATTGAATGATAAGATCTTGAGAAGCGAAGTATATCATTCAGCTATCAGCTTGCAGCTTCTGGAGGATCAGCTTCGATTGAGTGTGGCCAGGATTGAGGCTATAAAAAACCAGGCTGCTAAGTTTGAGATTAATATTCAGTTTTTAGAGACTTGTACATTTGAGGGCATTGCCGCTGAAGCTTTGGCATGGAAGAAATTTCTAGATGCCCAAGTGGGACCCTCCTTATAAAGGATTGGTCATTTTTTGTAATATGTAACATTTTGTAAAAAACCTTCTTAGTCCAGCTGTCTCACCTTTTTTGTATAAATGTAATAGACTAAGAGGGAAACAAGGGGCTTTTTCCCAGTTAGACATGAAAAGCTATATTATAAGAAGAACTATTTCTCTTTGTAATAAAGAAGTATTGTTTGCATGTTGGAGGAAGATGGGTGGCATTTTCAAATGTTATGCTGTGGATTGCTGAAAGATGAACAATTTTGTTTTTCCAGCTTTTTGTCCATTAACCGTGAGATCGTTCTAACTCTCAGAACCTATGTTCTTGTTTAAATGATTTCTGGTTTATTTTGTGGAATTACCACCATGAGTAATGTATGTTGTTCATAAAACAATTAGCTAACTGCTTGTTGAAATATCTTTAATCATTCATGTGTTGTAGGAAGAAATATCAGCTATCTGTAATTTCTCTTTATGATACATGCACAATTCACATTACTCACAAATAAGTTAAAGTTTGCTCCCCGGAAATAGATAGATAGATAGATAGATAATTTTATTTTTGCACATGTGATTTAGATGCTTGTGATTCTAAGACGACAGGTAAGAACCCGCGCATCACATTGTGAATACTCCTTGCATCTTTATCATCCTGCATGGTTAATTAGGCATATGCATATCATACTTAAGTCAAAAAATACAAAAATATACATGGTGGACCGGGCCGCAACCGGTAAAACTTTTGTTTTTTGTTACTTTGACCTACGGTAGCTGGACCGCAAATTGGATGGATTCCCCATACCAAACAGTCACGGGCTAGTTGGGAACATTGACTGGGGAGAATCCCTTTTTGTTGTTTCCTACGAATTTCCAGGCCTCAATAGTTCTGGCACTAGAAGGAGGGCCGCCAGTGCATGGCTAGCCGTGGAAACTTATTTTCCCAAGATTACCTTACCAGCAGATGTTTTGAAGCTTGTAACCTGACCCAAGTACTCACAGGTTTCGGTTATACCTTTGAAGTAAGAAATCTTGTTCTCATCCTACATTGCTCTTTACTCAGACTTTGTTCCTTTACCTGTGCTCATGGCTAGTGTAATTGTGAATCTTCCCAACCCATTTCCTGCTTGGAAAGCTAGAACCCCTTTGAACCTCACACCTCCATTGCATAACCTACCTCAGGATTTTGATAAGCTGCTGCCTAAGTTTGACCCTGAGGAAAAGACTGCTGTAGATGACCACTTGCAGAGTTTCTATTTAGCAGTAGAAGGGTTTAGGGCTGGGGAGTACGAATATGTTGTATGTAGATTATTCCCTCACACCCTGAAAGGAGCAGTAGCATCCTGGTATATCGAATTTCCTACAAAATCGATCCCAAATGGGGACACTTTTAAAAGGGTTTTCAGAAATAAATATACAACCCAACAAACACATGCCTCATTGATGAAAGGTCTTGGTTTGTTAAGAAAAGATAAGAATGAGAAGGTACATAGTTTCACTCAAAGATTTTCAATATACCTAAAGAAATTTTTTGAAGCTGACAGACCCTCATACAAAGTCTTAATTGAATATTATACCTCATCCCTAGGACTTGAGCTAGCCATTTTTGCTAAGATGAAAGCCAAACCTACATTGGTAGAGACTTATGAAGAGGCAGAAAGGGTAGAGGCTGAAAGGGAAAGTGTAGAAGATTATCCTGATTTACCTGGAGAGAAAACTACAAATAGAAGAGCTTTATTGCCGTATAAACCTAAAGAGGAGCAATCACATGATTTTGAGGGAATGCTGAAAGTGATGCAGAAACTATCCAACCGAATCATAGATCTGGAAAAAGAAAGGGAAATGCGGAAAACTTACAAACCATACTATCCAAAAAAAGAGGATAGCAACCAATGGAAAACACCTCCACCAAATTTAGCCTCAATAAATATAACAGAAGTGGGAGGAGACAACTTCTGCACTTTTCACCAACAACCTCATTCTAAAAAGAAGTGTCATCAATGGTTGAATTCAATGACATTGGTTATGAATCAATTGCTAGATTCTAAATTGACCAAGGATGATAATGACACCATGTTTTCATGGGATGGTGTCTCGCTGTTTGACATTGAAGAGAGCGCTCTCAAAATTGAATGCACACCTACAACAACAAAGGACATGGATTTAACAATTTTTAAGATCACAAGATTGCAAGAGAATGTCAAGAGACAGGAAGATGTCAGTAATAAAGATAAACCACCTAAAGTCACTACTTTCAACTAGGAAACAAAACCAATCATTGAGCCTGTCAAACCTGTAGAAAATGTTGAGGAAGGAAACACTGAAAAGATTAAGGAAGTTAAAAAGGAGATACCCATCGAAAACCAACCTATGGAGGAAAAGGTCAAATCAACTGAGGAAAGGAAAACTAGCACCCCACCTTTCCTTTTGACTCTGGAGATTTTGAACCATAAGGTGCATAATTGTCTGGTGGACTCTGGATCATTGGTGAATGCTATGCCTCTAGCAATCTGCAAAAAACTTAATGGGCAGCTAATACCTACTAATTGGGACGTCACTCAACTAGACAAGACTAGTGTCAAAGTAGTGGGGGAGATGAAGAATGTTCTGATTCGATTATCTGCAAATAAAAAGATATGTCAGTACCTTGATATTGTAGTAGTAGACATACCTGATGGCTATGGATTGATCTTGAATCGAGACTGGTCAGCACGACTAGATGGGTACTTTACTTCTGATTGGTCACACTTGTGGCTGCCTCAGAAGGGGAGCCCGAACTTGATTAAGATTTTAAGAGAGCCCTAAATGAAGCACAATGTTACTGGGCTAGGAGAGGGAAATGATTCTGTTGATTTTGTCCTGGGAAACTATCTAACTGAGTTTAAGCTAAGACATCATAGCTCAAGAAAGGCTAGTGTGATGATTGACACTCAGCCTGAGCTCCTTCAACTTCCTCGGGCTGAAAGGGATGAATGTAGGATAGTAGACATGTGTTCAATTTCAAAAATAGCAGAGCTAGACCATGGTTAGATGTCTCATGTCTATAATCCATCCCACCCGCTAACTCCCTAAGATTAAATATATTTAGGAGTGGGAAAAAAATTTTCTTTTCTTTTGCTTTGTACATAAATAAATTGATTTGTTTGCTTTAATGCTTTGATTATGGATTTGAGTTTGTTCTATTTTAATTTATAGCTTTGATGATTTCTTTCATTTTCACCACTTTGTTAGTAGTTCTGTTGATTTTGAATAAAGAGGCAAACTTTTGGTTGCAATGGAAACATCAGGGTTCTTGATTAACTAAAATCTTGAGCAAAAGAGTGTGCTTTGAAACATAGAATGTCTTCTAGTAGTAGTGTTCCTAACTAGCCATGCATTCATTGAAGTCTTACTTAACCCTTGTAAATAACTCAGAAGTAAAGAGGTCTGGAATACTATTTCGAGGCTCCATCCATTTCACATCTTAAATATCCAAGGGGGTGACAGTGAAAGACCCACGGAAAGGAAGCAAGGTAAACAATATATCATATATAAATGATCCCATGCCATAATTTCAGAAAAAGCTAAAATCTATCAAGAGTCAAATCTCCTTAAAAGAAATAAGACATATCAAAGCAAAGTATGAAAAGCATGAATTTCAAATTGCCGAAAGTTCCTCTCCATCCGTGAGATGAAACGCCAATTCTTCTCTCACACAAAAGGGCACTATGGGATAGAGGAGCCTGAATAAAATTCAGAAAGAAAGGCAAATGGAGGACTCAAAAGAACTAAAGTTATAATGGCACAAAAGTGCAATTGGCATGGGAATGAGGAACAAAAGGATAATGCTGTTTACTATATGTTACAATCCTGTGGCATCCAAGCATGAAACTACCTAAGGACAGGTAAAATAAACCTCATTCATTAGGCCTCAAAATAGTCATTCGGACTTGCAATGTTTCTGATGTTACCATTTCCCAAAGAATGGACTACTTCTTAATGGTTTAAATGCTCAAGTTGGCCACCCTGGGGATACAAACATCTAGAAGATTTCAACTTTTATTCAGATGGTCTTGCACTGGGAAGGGGTTAATTCAGAAATCTGGGGTTCACCAGGTAGTCGCCAATTGTTGCAGCTACAACAAATTCCAAAAATTCCAAAAAAATTTAGGACCCTCCTTTGCTTCGATTAGTTCTTTGTCCTTGAGTTAATTCTAAATGATTGGATTGAGCTACCAATTGTTTTTTATTCCTCCTCTGATGCTTGAAGTAATCCACTATTTGATCAAGCTTTATCGATTCCTTTGAATGCATTTGAAGCATGCCTGAATCGGAAGTTATTTTGGTCAGTGCCCCGCCGTTACGGGTGGATCTTTGTTTTGGTCTTCCATCGTTGTGGAAAGAAACACACTTTCATCTTTCGATCCATTAGTTTACACACTGGCCAATATTTTGGTTTATTTCAGAAGGATTTGTCATTTCTCTCTTCGTCGTTGCGGACGGAAAACCACTTCCTCTCCTGATCATTGCTTCAATGTTTTGTTTCCCGCCTATAATATTTTTTTTCGATCCCGTAAGTCGAGGGGCTTCCACTATTGCGGCTGCAGAAGGATTTTGGTTTCAGGATGTTTAAGTCATTCGATTCTCGCCGTTGCGGAAGGCCGCATCTTTTGTGGCTCCGCCGTTGCGGCTGCCAAAGCTCTAAACTCTCTGAGCCTTTAGTTTTATTTCTTCCGACTTAAGTCCCGATGTTGCGAATAGTGGTACATTTTACGGTTTCGCCGTTGTGGATGAAAGAAGCACCAGCCCTTTTGATGTAGAGTCATTTCATTTCTGATTCAGATTTTACCCGTTGCGGATCGATTTACCCTTCGCGGCTCCGTCCTTGTGGCTCCAGTTTCACTTTGGTCCTGACGAATAGTCTACCGAGGTTCTGCTAAGTATGGTATGCGAATGGCTTAGTGTTTTGGCCATCCGTCATTGTGGAAGAAAGTTGGCTTTTAGTTTCTGATCCAAAAGTGGTCCGCCACCCGATATGCCGTGAGTGTTGACCTTATATATATGGGGTCGGGGGGTTTATTATTCTATTGTTATGTTTAACTGCCGTTCTTTGTCTCTATCGTTCTCTCAATCGCTCAAGTTTGTTCGAACCCCATTGTTGGTACCCGCATCCAGGTGGCAACTGTAGAAGCCTGACCATCTTCATCCCGCCATACACGTCAGTTACACATCAGTGCCAGGTAGTCTTAGTTTGCATTTCCTCTTTCCGTTTGAATGTTTGGTGGTTTTATTTTCTACGGTGGTTGGTTTCCCCGGCCGTTTTCCTCGTCCCATTAAATTATATGCCTATATAGGTGGAGATTTTTATCTTAACTATCCGTGGGAGGGCGGTTTGGCCCTTAGAGTATTTTTTCCATATCGTCGTTGCTATATCACCCTGCACATAGAGAATTAGGGGGTTTGGTGCAGACGGCCGTTACGCTATCTGCACCAATCCACCCTGTATGATGTTGTATGGTGGAGATAGGTTTGCCATGGCTCTTCCTTGTGGATTTGGGACTATTTCTTCCTTTTTGGGGGTTCTTGCATCGTTTAAACCCCAATCATTTTTGTCATGTTGTTCCGCGCGACCCCATATGAGCTTAGTGGTCGAACCCCAGCCGGTTGAAAGGGATATATCACTTCTTTTTGGACATAAGCTACGAGGGCACGATTTTGTTAAAGTACTATTAAATTCTTGTATATCTTTCCCCTGTTTGTCCCGCACAGCAAAATGATAATGTCACCCGCAGAGAGCGAAGGTTTTCTTCACGTTAATGTAGATGTTCTTTTCACTCGATTATATTTTTAGAATTGTTGGTATTGAAAAGTAGTGGTAGCTTGCATATTTTAATGTATATAACTAAACATTTCACATTGGGTTTAATAGTTCTGTTAGTTAGGCCATTTCAGTCTATACATGGATATACTTGCTTCATTGACTGATTGTTATCATGTTAAATAGAGAAGAAATGGCACACTGCACATTGATGTATAACAGTTTGTCACTCAGCCAAAAGGGCTTAATGTTACAATTTTATGGCAGGAAGAGCTCACAATGTCAAAGAGACAAAAGAAGAAGGCCCCTGTGGTCGAAGAAGAGCAAGAAGTAGAAGTTGTCACTAAAACCGAATACATATACAAAGACACTAAGTGCATTTCTGGTATTGAACCTGAATACTAGTGGGGGGAAGTATATAGACTGATCACACATAGAGAGGTTCCTGACATGCGCTTATAAGATGAGTCCATATATGCCAACATAGAAAGATCTTCAGTGATGAAGATCGCCACCAGACCAGAGTTGTTCCCATGCTCTGAAGTAATTGGTTGGATTCTGTACCGGGAAGATGTCACAACAATGATTCTGGAAAATGTTGAAACACAGGGCTATGCTGCATATAGCCCTGGATATGTAGCGTTGGATTACCACCTGCCAGAATCCCAAGTACTTTTATCTGATGATTGGCTGAACAACATTAGAATGGACTTGGTAGAGACTCTCAAAAAGATGTTGTTGCAGGGAAAACATTACAGATACAGATCGGCGGGTGATTATGATACAACAAGCTTAAGGGCCCCCTATAGGTTCATAGCTTTAATGCTAAACAGGATTTTTGGAAGAGCACATGGTAGGTTCTTCAAGTTAGAGTGGATACCCATCATTTTTCATGTTGCAACCTAAGGGACAATTTTCAACTGATCTTGCTTGGCCTCAGCTTTGGGAGGAGTGGCCCAAAAAAGGTCAAAATTCTATATGAGTTTTATACTTGTTGATTGCATATTGTTTAATCAGCCTTTCCCCAGACTGAGGTGCATCTGTGATGGGGAAGGAATGCCTATCTATGATTCCTATAAACCGCTATGGGCACACAAATATCATAGCCATTATCGGGAAGTATGTGAACACATTATCATGCCCTTATACACACTCATTTTCCCGAAGGAGTGTGATTGTATGTCAGAGGAGGCACTGCAAGTAATAGAGAAGTATGCAGACTACTATTTGACTGAAAATGGCCTATACTTGAAGATGTTTGGAGGTTCGAGAGAACCTTCCCTATTTCCCAAATACGTAATTGATTACATTATTCATAAGGAGGCAGTCAGACAAGTGTTCCTGGATGGAATAGGTATATTTATGTTTGAGCACAAGAAGACTGCCTATCCTGCTTTTCCCTTTAGGTTAGGAAGCTACAAGTTTACCAGAGTAAAAAGGGCTGATGAATTTGTAGAAGAGCTGAAAAAGTTCCATTTTGGAGAGATGCCCTTTCGTAGGAATGATACTCATGGTAAAGTAGCTAAACACTGCAAAACAAACAATGTGCATTTTGAGTATGCCCACCATTGGGATTGGGAAGAATCCATCTTTCGAAATGCAGTAAACATGATAGCCTTGAGAAGAAGGTTCAAGAAGAAAATCACCACCAAAGGTGGGAAGGGAGATGAACAAGAAAAGGCTGAGGAAGAAGCAAAGAGAAGAAATGAGGAAGCCCAAAGGTTGGCACAAGAAACTGGAGGGTGGCTACACATAGAAGAAGAAGAATAAAAGAAGGCTGCTCAGGAAGTAGCTAAGAAAGAAGAAGAAGATGCAAAGAAAGAAGAAGAAGAAAAGAAAAAGAAGCTGGATGAGGAAATCCAAAAGCAAGAAGCTGAAAGGATAAAGCTGACACAGATAGAGTAGTCATCTTCTGAAATAGCTATAGGGTAGACCCAGGACATGGAGAACCCCGAGGTTCAAGACCCACAAGTACCTACTACCAGCACACCCATGGTCCCCACTCTCAAGCTGGTCCCTTTTGTGCAGAAAAAAGGAGAAGAAATCCCTAATTTCAATACTATTTTCTACGACATGGCAACAAAGAGGATAGTGAAGAGAACAGAAAGGAAAATTGAAACGGGAGATCTGCCAGGAATAATTATATCGGATACACCTGTTATGTTGGGAACATACCAAGATCCACGATTCACTATTAGAGCCGGAGCAGCACTGATCCAAGCCTTAGAGGATAATGTGGGCAGGATTATGATAGACTTACAACTATCTAATAAATCCTCGGCTCAATTAAAAGACAATTTGAGGAAAGAGAGAGAGGAAGGCAATAGGATGAAGCGTAAGTATGAAGACATGTAGAGGGAGATCAAGGCTTCTAAGGCTGAATTGTAGGCCTTCCAAGCAGAAAGACAGGTCAGAGAAACAACACAGGAGGCTCTGGAGAAAGTGGAGAAAGAATGTCAAGAGATGAGAAGTGAAAAGGAACAACTACTGGGGAAGGTAGAAGAGCTAGAAGAGCAACAAAATATTATCTTCCAGGCCAGTGAGATGCACTCCCAAGAATAGAAAGAGAAACATCAAGAGCAGATTTATTCTCTGACAACTACTTTAGAGGAAGCAAGGGAGTAGTAGGTTAACCTCCAACCGTTCAAAGAACATATCTTGGCCCAAAAGGCTACAGACTGCTATAGAAGGAGAAAGGTGCAAGGTGCTGCAGGTAGATAGCAGATTGGAGGAAATTCAGGAGACCTCCTCTTACTTTGTATATCGATCTCAGGACGTCCTTGAAGTCTTGACTGCAAGAATGGAAAGGCTGGAAAATAAGGAAGAAACTCCAGCAGAACTGCCATCAAAGGATACACAGGCCCTCAAGCGGGATTATGACTTGCTAGAATTTGCTATAAATACCACGGAGGATTTCAAAAAATCAATTAAGAAGATGAAAGGAGCATGCACCAAGTTTTTCAGAAGGATTCTCTTTACCTACAACCACTGCTAGATAGAGGCCGAGTAGAGGCTTGAGGCTTTCCCAGATCACAACGCCTTTGTGGAGCTGCTGCAGAAGAGGTACCAGGAGGAGGAAGCCAAAGTACTGCAGATTAAAGCACTGAATGATCAAATCTTGAGAAGTGAAGTAGATCATTCAACTATCAGCGTGCAGCTTCTGGAGGATCAGCTTTGATTGAGTGCAGCCATGATTGAGGCTATAAAAAACAGGCTGCTAAGTTTGATATTAATATTCAGTTTTTATAGC
The DNA here is from genome assembly GCA_001517045.1 of Pseudotsuga menziesii. Lineage (NCBI taxonomy): Eukaryota > Viridiplantae > Streptophyta > Pinopsida > Pinales > Pinaceae > Pseudotsuga > Pseudotsuga menziesii. The sequence goes on along the minus strand of LPNX010395231.1, from coordinate 312,050 downwards.
CTTATGCATTTGAGGGCATTGCCGCTAAAGCTTCAGCATGGAAGAAATTTTGGATTGGTCATTTTTTGTAATATGAAACATTTTGTAAAAAACCTTTGAGAAAAGTCAAGCGTTGGGAAATGAAGAGTTGGGAAGCCCAAAGGTCACTTTGGGCAGTCCAACCGTCTCACCTTTTTTGTATAAATGTAATAGACTAAGAGGGAAACAGGGGGCTTTTTCCCAGTTAGACATGAAAATCTATATTGTAAGAAGAACTATTTCTCTTTGCAATAAACAAGTATTGTTTGCCTGTTGGAGGAAGATGGGTGGCATTTTCAAATGTTATGCTATGGATGGCTGAAAGATGAACTATTTTGTTTTTCCAGCTTTTTTTCCATTAACCGTGAGATCGTTCTAACTCTCAGAACCTATGTTCTTGTTTAAATGATTTCTGGTTTATTTTGTGGAATTACTACCATGAGTAATGTATGCTGTTCATAAAACAATTAGCTAACTGATTGTTGAAATATATTTAATCATTCATGTGTTGTAGGAAGAAATATCAGCTATCTGTAATTTCTCTTTATGATACATGCACAATTCACATTACTCACAAATAAGTTAAAGTTTGATCCCCATGGATAGATAGATAGATAGATAGTTTGATTTCTGCACATGTGATTTAGATGTTTGTGAGCCTAATACGAGAGGTAAGAACCTATGCATCACATTGTGAATACTCCTTGCATCTTTATCATCCAGCATGGTTAATTAGGCATATGCATATCATACTTAAGTCAAAAAATACAAAAATATACACAGTGGACCGGGCCGCAACCGATAAAACTTTTGTTTTTTGTTACTTTGACCTACGGTAGCCGGACCACAAACTGGACAGATTCCCCATACCAAACAATCATGGGCTAGTTGGGAACATTGACTGGGGAGAATCTCTTTCTATTGTTTCCTGTGAATTTCCCGGCCTCAACATGTTGTTGTTATGTTATGGTTTCAAATCCAATACTTGAATGATTTAGAATAGATGAGTCTGCATCTAACAGATTTAGTCCTCTGTTCTAAACTGTATCATGTATTCCTGCATTTAGCTGTGTTTTCGTGTGTGTATTGATTCCGCTTAAATATTCTTTAATTCTTCTTCTCAAATTTAGAGTGACGATTGAAATCATGATATTGGTTTATGGTATAGATTCGTAATTTTCAACATTAAAATTGAAATCCAATTACATAGAGAAAACCTTTATTTATTGTTTAAATCCATAATCAACTTAGCATCACTTAGATTCATGACTGTTAAATCATGTATAAGGAAACATAATCAAGAATGATTCATCATAAAGATGATGTTTAGATCTAATTAATTTACACTAAACTAAAACCCTAAGTTTTTAAACCAAAACCCTTTATATCTACATTGTTAAAGAGTTGATCCGCACAGTTACTTGTTGATTCACAAAGGAAATAAGATCAACGACTAATATCTAAGCCACAATGAGCTAAAATGATCACATGACTTGCGTAAAATGGATTTCTGGAGGAACAATTCTGAAAATTTTAAAGGCAACCCGCAATCCACAATCTGCAAGGTTAATTGTTGATCTGCAAAGAAATTAGATCAACAATTGGGATTGAAGCCATAAGAAGATCAATGACTAATAGGAGTTGCAAAAGGTGGAATGAGGAAGGATAATTTTGTAGGATAAAGTATAAAACCCAAAATCCACAATCTGCATTGCGGAAGGTGTTGATCAACAAGGAATTCATATCAATGGTAGATATTAAATCCATAGTAATATCAATGGCTCACAAGAGTTGCAGAAGCTTCAGTACATAATGAAAATGGAGTCATATCGATAGTGGATATTGAAGCCGCAAATGGGTCGACGCCTCACAAGAGTTGTGGAAGTTTGATTATGGAATGTGCAAGGAAGTTAAATCGACAGATGAGATCAAGGCCACAAAGGGATAGACAGATCAAAGAAGTTGCAGAAGCTCCATTACATAAGTTTATTTTCTTATAAGTTAAAATGTGTTTTCTACAATCTGCAATCCACAATTTGTGAAAATCTAATTGCGGAAGGGTTAATTTTATAATGAATTAAAGGGTGATCCATGATCCACAATATGCATTGCAGAAAGGTTCCCATGGAGGGAATTTTCTATGGAATGAAACTTGTGGAAAGTTTTTTTTGGAGGATTAAATACCCATAGAAAAATATTGTTAAATTAGCAAAATAAGGGTAGACAATAAAGTATTTGGACAACTAATTGTTTCAAAATTTGATTTTGTGTATGAGGACAGGTTGATAAAACTTGTAATGAGAATAATGTTCATTAAACTCTCAAGGTTCAATAATTCCCTATTAGAGTTAGGAACTTTAACAATATGTCTGTATTTATATGGTTATAGAAAGTTTTTTTTTTTAAATTTGAGGTATGTTACATATGGTAACCGAGCATTGTTAAAACACTAGGCCTGAATCGACTCAACACTAAAGTTGCTACAAAAGAAAACTAACTTCAATTTTATTTTAGTTAAATTCTCTTATAAACAACAAATCCAAGAATAACTACGTTTTGCAGGACACATGGAAGATGCAGAGATGTCTGCAGAAGAGGAACATCGCCATGAAATCCCTTTAAATAATGAAATGGGTAACTTAAGGGATGGGGAATTTTGGGTAGACTTAAATGATAGTTAGGATAATAAATTCGATCATAAATGAAATGTCCAAGCGTTAAGGTTTGAATTGATAAAATTTAAAGAATATAATGAATGAATACTAAAGTCTCTCAAAGAAATAAATGTTATTCTATTAGCTAAGATCCATAATGATGATAAAGGAAAAAGTAAACAATATGAACATCAAATGCCTACAACTACACCTTACAAACGTAAGGGAAACAAGATGGAATTTTACAACCATAAATCCGACACTTCAAGTGAATATTGAGTCAAACACCATAAGAAAGAACAAGATTCAAGAGGAAGCCATGATGAGAATAAAAAGAAAAATAAATATGGACCCTATGAGGAAATATCTAGGAATCTTAAGAAAATTAAACCAGACATGTTTAATGGGGAAATTGAGAAGGGAGAAGAGGTAGAGGCATGGTTGTGTGGAATGAAAAAGTGTTTTCAAATACATAACTACTCACATGAGTTAAAAGCTAAAATGGCCATCTATAATTTGACTAGAAAAGAAGATATATGGTGGAAAGACATAAATAAGGTTAAAGGGAAAAAAGAGAGAAATGTAACTTGGAAAACATTTAAAAAACTCTTTAAAAGAATGTGCTTGTTAGAAAAATATTATGAATAAAAAGAAAAATAATTTTATGAAATAAGGTTAGGAGCCATGAGGATGAAAGAACTCTATAATAATTTCTTAAGCCTACTTCCTTATGTTCCCTATATAATTGAAAAGAAACCTAAACTACAATGGTTCCTGAGTTTTTTTCCCATAATGTTAGAGAAACGGATTGAGTACATCAATCCAAAAACACTAGAGGAAACAATGAGGAAGGAAAACTTATGTTATGACCAAAACAAGAATAAAAGGGAAAGTATGCCAGCTTGGAAAAATCAAAGGAAAAATAATTTTTATTCGAGGAAAAAGAAAAATAGTTCTATAAACACATGAGAAATAACTCTAGAGAGCATCAGGGTAATAATTACAAAATATTTAAACCCCAAGACTCTACAATAAAAGAATGTGCAACTGTTCTTAATAAAAACCAAGCACAAAAATAACTCTTAAAATGTTGGGAGTTTGGAGGGACATGCTATTTTAAATATTGTCCAACAAGGAAAAAGAATTTTAATGTTCACTCTATCCAAGAAGTAGTCACAGTTTGGTACATGGACAAGAGCATTCCCTGGATCTACATTGCATTGGAAAATCAGCAAGAAGACGATGAGACTTCTATGGTTGAAATTTAAGGTATGATAAACAATCAACCTATCTCTATTTTAATTGATCTAGGTGCAAGCCTTAGCTATATATAACCTAGAATAGCTTATTTATGCAATTTGGTACCTCAAAATTTTGACAAAAGCATGGATAGTACAATTAGCCACAAGTACAAAACAAAAAGTTACTAGCCTTATTAGAAATTGTAAAGTGATGATGAGTGATTTTCTTACGCATGTTAATGGAAATATTATGTCGTTAGGATCCTATGACTTATTAATAGGAATGGATTGGCTAGAGGAACATAAAGTGGTGTTAAAATGTTTTGATAAAACCTTTACTTTTATTGATGATAATGGAAACGATATAAAAGTTAAGGGTTCCTTAGGATGGTGACCCTTCGAGAAATATTTGCATTAAAAATGAAAAGATAAGTAAGAAAAATATGTAAAGTGTTTGCATTCTATATAATGAATGGTAAATAAAATCATAACAAACTTCAACTAGAAGACATACCAGTCTTGAAAGAGTTTGAAGACAGCTTTTCGGAAGAAGTCCCTTGAATTTCTTTGAAAAGAGATATTGACTTCACAATAGATCTCATACCCGGAGTGGTACCAACATCGAAAGCTTCATATTGAATGAATAAAATAGAACTTACAAAACATAAATCAAAACTACAAGAACTAATCGATAAAAAGTACATTAGACCAAGTGTCTCTCCCTCGGGAGCACCGATCTTGTTTTTGAAAAAGAAGGACAGAACAATAAGATTATGCATAGATTGTAGACAATTAAATAAGATGAATTTTGAGAACCGATACCAAATCCCCCAGATACATGATCTATTAGATCAATTCCATGGAGCAATTATCTTTTGAAAGATATATTTAAGGTGAGGTTATCATCAAGTACGAATAAAAGATGAGAACATATTTAGAACAACATTTAGGACCCGTTACAGTAATTATGAGTTTTTCCTAATGCCTTTTGGGTTAACAAACACACTTGTTGCATCTATGTGGTTAATGAACATTATCTTCAACAACTAATTAGATAAGTTTTTGGTTGTATTCATCAACGACATACTAGTCTACTCTAAGAAGGAACAAGAACATAAAGAACATTTCAGAATAGTTTTGTAAATATTAAGAGAAGAAAAACTTTATGCAAATTCAGTGAATGTAATTTATTTAAAGATAAAATTCAGTACCTATGACACGTAGTGTCCAAGTACAGAATCACAATTGATCCATATAAGGTAAAGGCCATCATGGAATGGCTGATTCCTAAAAATGTATTTGACATTATATAATTTATGGGAATTACTGGATACTATAGGAAGTTCATAGAAGTATTTTTGAAGATTTCCTACCCCATAAATTCCTTACAAAAGAAAGGAAAAAGGTTTGAATGGACTGAAAAATGGATGGATAAATTTAACAAACTAAAATACCTATTAACTACCTCCCTGGTCTTAAATATTTTTGATCCATTCAATGATTTTTTCGTATGTACCAACTCTTGTAAAGAAGGGTTAGGCGGATTTTTATTACAAGAAAATTATGTTGTGGCTTATGAATCAAGGAAATTAAAAGAACATGAAAAAAACTATGCAACACACAATTTAGAAATTGCTGCTATAATTCATGCCTTGAAAATGTGGTGACATTACCTAATTGGAAGAAAATTTACACTTATGTCATATAACATAAGTCTTAAATATTTATTTGACCAACAAAATTCTAATGCAAGACACACTAGATGGTTGTCCTTTTTAAGTGAATATGATTTTGAAATCAAACACATATAAGGAAAATAAAATAAAGTAGAAAATTCTCTAAGTCATCATATGAATTTAATGTTTGCAAATAGCAACTATGAATCTGATCTAGAAAATCATATTTTAAATGCTGGAAATTCTAATAGGGAATGTTAACCCAAAAATCCTCTACTCAGCTCTCAATGGCCTACACCACGCAAGGACACTAGATCACTACCCACATATCACTCCATTATACCCCCACACCCTCAAAATAGATAAACGATGAAGAAAAGGGCTTAAAACCCCAAAAAGGAGCCCAAAATAGTATCCTAGGAGCTAAAACCCCCGAAAAGGGGCTAAAACCCTAAACAAAGCTAAAGTTAGGGCGAAAGGGGCTAAGTCCCTGGCCAAGGGCTTAAAACCCTAAAAACCCTTGAAAAAGCTATAAAAGAAGGGTGGGGGATCACTCTCAAAGAACTTCTCCCTTGCATATTGTTATGTTTCCCATGGATGCCTTGAGACACCTTTGCCTCTCAAGCCACACACTCCCTCTCCTCCATTTCCATTGAGCCAAAGCTCCCCATCCAAGAGAGGTGCTTCCACAAGCTAGGGCATGGTGGCCCATTTCCACCAGAGAGGGTATAGCTTGTCTTTCATGTCTTGTTCATTTGTTTTCTTTGCTTTCTAACCCTTGTTTCCATTTGTAGGTTTTATGTTTAACATTGTTTTGCAGGTTTTACTGTAGCTTAGGATTTTTTTTCAAGTCTTTGGAGGAAAAAACCTAACTTGTGTTTGCAGATGGGTTCACCATTTCTTCTCTCTTCTTTCCGTTCGTAGCTTAGTTTATTGTTTTGTCCATTTCCATTATTGTTTGTATTTTGTACATTTACCCACTAGCAGGAACCTACCCTTCTGTCCTATAGACAGAAGGGAGCCATTCCTACACCTATAGCAAGGAGTATCCACTGCTACAAAACTGGCGACCATACCAGGTCGATCCCACAAGATCCCTAGTGCAAATTTTTAATTTTCAAATTCTTTAATTTTTTGCCCTAGTTTTCAAAAATTTCCTATTAATTTTGCTTTAAATCCATTTGATTTTCAGTTATTAGTACTGTCAAAGCCTCTGCTAAGAAAAACCAAGTCATTTTTTCCACAGTGCAAGTTATTGTCGGCCAGATCTGACTCTACCTCACAAAAAAACCCAAATCTGGGGTAGGGTGCTCTTATCGGTCCCAAAAGTGAGGTGAGGGTGCACTCAATGGCCAAACAGGTGCACCGAGGGCACACTTAATCCCTCGATAAGTGCGACTTCAGCCCAGAAACATAGATCATGACTGTTTCTACATTCTGTGCGACCCCCTTTCCTGTTTCTGAAAAAATCTTGCAGCCCCCTCACCAGATTTGATCAGAAATGTGCAGCCTATCAAACCGAACTTCAATTCTAGTTTAATAGATGTAATGTACCTGTTATACCTTGATGCCATTATGTGTAAGAGGGGGTAAAAAAATTTCTCACTATTACTATCAAAGGAATGAATCATGTTAGTGTCAAACTTTACACGGTATTTCATAGAAGTATGACTAATCAGTTTCAACAACATTACAAATATATGCACTGTAACAATCGTTTGACTAAAATAACCACATTTTATTCTACATTGATCTTCAACTACTAATATAGAAATTTCTTAAGGGATTTAATTATTTATCCCCTCATCAAAATACTTAGTGTACCACACCTATATCAGCAAGAACAAAATCCTACATGAACAACCATTTATGCTCAACCTTAGACTTGTGAATGATAATATAAGACCACAAACTCTTTGTGGATCATTCATCGAACCATCAACTGGGTTAATTTTTCTGTTGGTAATCTTACCATCGTATAAACATGTGGAATACTTATTTACAAATGAAACATTTCTCTATCTAATGAAAACACATAAACGTATTTGTAACTATGAGACTTTATGTAAATTCATAAAGGATTCAATTCTAATATTCATTAGGGTATTAACCACACAAACTAGTTTAAAATTAGATCATGATGTATGAAACAACCATTCTTTCAACATCATTAATTGCAACATATAATAAATTAATGAAAATGGGTGCAAATCATTTGTAATATTCCCACTAAAACTTAACATTGTAGTATGTGAGATATAGTGGTAAATAATCTCTCGTTATCTACTTAATAGTCATCATGGCTAGTTCTCTTGGAGACAAGAAAATTTACATGAATTAAAAAGTTTCCATCACAATATCCCATAGTGTAATGGACAAAATAATAACCAATTTTTGTACTTAAATGACTAATGAATATGCTAGCAGAAAGGGAGAATGTAACAACCCCCAGTCAAAAACAAAAGTGATCCTTTGCTAAGTCACCTTATACTTTTGATACAAGTACATAAACCATTACTACTCTTATAATTATCATTCAGATCTCTCCTTGAGGATATAACTACATAATTGTTAAATTAATCAAGACCCACACACATTTATGTACACCCACAACTAAGAAAGATCCTTTATGCATTTTCATTTTATAACAATATTTAGGCTTTATCCTTTCCTTGGAACCTTTACCTTGAAATCCAAAACATAGTATTCTCACCAATTCTTATAATGGGATTCATAAAATTCATGACCTAACACCGTGCATGAAACATACTCTAGTTTAAATGCTTATGTCCCTCTCAATCGAGCGATACCTATATTCAGCCTTAAGTTGTTATTTTTGCAATGTACCCATTTTAGACACAGTTCAACATGTATTGGCTAGAAACCCTTCTAAATTATGGGTCTTCGAGTGATTACGATTCCTGTTTCCAACATTATTATTCGACCATAATGTGTGTAACCTAAATTTCTATAATTACAATTCCTGTTTCCAGCATTATTATTCAACCATAATGTATGTAACCTCAATTTCTAGAATTATAATTCCTGTTTCCAGCATGATTATTTGACCATAATATATGTAACCTCAATTTATAGAATTACCATATTCTTGAGAAAAGGTGCTATGTTGAACAACTAGTCATCACCTCACTAATGAAATATAAGATGTACAACATAGCTCTAGCATATATTTTCATAATATTTAATCCATAATAAATTACTAGTGTTGATGACACTAGGTTAGTGTGGCTAATGAAGTGATTGTAAATCTTGCAAGAAACTCATCAATGTCTTCACTTTAAGATCATATTTTACTTTTAAGATCATACTAAGTGTAGTCAAGAAAAACATGATAAACATTATTTTCCTTGATGGTTGTCTTCTAAAGTATTAAACGAATTAAGAAACATTGCAAGGAAAAATGATAAATACACCATCTAAAACAAGAAAAAAGTAACACATACAAACAAAACATGAGAGGCGCCAATGTACGTCGTTCACCCAATCCATGGGCTACATCCACAAAAAAGTCACATCCTCTGATATTTAATTCATTAAAGGTTACAAAAGTGCAACATCATTGTTTCTGTAGTACATTTCTATTAGTCTTGCAGACTAACTTTCCAAGAATATATCTTATATGTCCCTATGAACTCTTGATTATCCAATTTCTGCAAATAGTTGTAGATCAACTACCATAAAGTATTAATGTTTGTAACAGAGTTCTTCTCTCAAGGATAGGACCTTTCTTTTACTTAATCCTTATTGTCATTAACATACCATGAAGGACCCTATACACTATACTCATATACTTAATACACAATGGTTTTCTTTTTCCTAATACACACCACTCTTGCATCAAGGTGAAGTACCCAAGGGTATTACCTGTAAAATAGTTAAATTGCAAAACCAATTATCATATCATTAAATATAGGTTTGGGTGATTATATGCAAGCATGAGTATATACATATATATAGCTATATCACATGTAGGTTTCACCTTTAAGCCTTCTTTTATCAAGATATATTTATACTGTTCATAGTATCCTTACGCATATCAATACATGGTGTGTAATTAAAGGGGAAAAAACTCGTTTCATGTTTCGAACATTGTTAAAAGGGTAGTGATTGTAGGATCCTTGAATCGAGTTAGTTAGATGACTAAGGAAAATAGTAATGAATATATATATATCTGTATATAAGTACTTAAACCACATATACATTATATCTTCCAGATTCAGGTCTTTACCCTACCAATTAAAACTGCGGCTAAAAGATAAAATTTCCAGCTCAAGGGCTCACGCTATTAAGGAAGACACTGCCAGTTTCAATTCAAGAGCGACATTGGGCTAAGGTGATGAATTCCAGAGTTTAACTGTTTGGAAAAATTCTTTAAGATCCAACACATAATAAGGCATATAAATAATGTAAGAAAATACACAATGCAACATAGGCTTCACACACTCAAACCCCAGCAACGATGTAAATAAAAAAACTCCATGGCTAAAAAAAAATGCAAGGGACAAAATCAAATAGGGCGTATAATCCAATTGAATGGATTCAAGTTTGAGGGTGTCCATGCAGATCGGGTTGGATTCAAAACTTAGAGCATCCTAATCAACGTAGACGTAGTTTATGGATCGGGTCTGAACATAAAAATCAAGGGTCTCCACTGTGTAGAGGCATACTGTGGAAAAATAAAGACCTAGCATGTTTCCAACTAATGCAAGAACATAAAACAATACCTATATCGGTTTAGAACCAAACAGATCTTATTTGATAATTACATACACCTAGAGGCATTCATGTTTTCCTTATATGCCTATCCCTTGGTCATTCAAGTGTGGGAAGTCAGAGGTGATTAAACATCAAGGAAGAATTTGCATATCGTGGTGTGCTTGGAAATCCTATTAAGTTCCTAGTCCTCCGTTACTGATCCAACTCCAAGAGCTTCACTCGAATGGAAGAGGTTCTGTACCATGCACCAAATTCCCATGCTCCCCATGTCACATGCCCCTTTCCTTGCATTTTTCCTTAACTTATAGTGGAGGGGTGGGGAAGATTTACCGACTGGTTCAGATTTCTCCCTCAGAATAATTACTGCTCTGTCTATTTTCCTGGTGCACCCATCCAAAATTAAAGGGAGGAATTTTGGAAAGGTCTTTCAAGGACATTAAGACCCCAACAAAAATAGAAAGATTCATTTTTAAACAAGACAGTTACCCCTGCATGGTATTCTTGTAATCAAGAGAGGTGAGACTCATTTTTAGAGAGAAAAAATCTTCTTTATCACAAAATCATTTTTTTTAGCTCTGCAGTATCCTAGCTTAATCTGTCAGTATTTAGCTT
>LPNX010395231.1:87272-300994 GCA_001517045.1 Pseudotsuga menziesii | reverse complement strand
ATTTATCGAGATACTCAAGTGATGATATCTCTTTTTCATATTGCCCTTTTTGTAACTTGAAATTTTGTTTGGTTCTTTCTCATTTTAATTTGATCTCCTTATCCCTTTGTCAAGGTTAATAAGGTGGTAACCTCTGAGGCCATGGCTGAATTACACTAGAATTCAACCCTCTAGGATATAGTATTTTTAATCAGGCTAGTTACGGAAAAAGAAAAATAGGGATCCCGACAGTATTCCATAGTTACTATGTTGGTCAGACTATGGTGTTGAATTAAGGTTCCCTAACCATTCTCTTCTTTCCCTCCTTGTTCAGTTTCTCGTCATTTAAGATGTGTTGATGTTTTAAGATTTAGGAAGTAAATCACCTAACTTTCAAGTTTTTCTTCTGGTGGGGCCTTGGCTTTGAGCTCCTCACCCAGAAGCCTTGTACAATAATATTACAAATTTCTTAGGGGTATACAGGAGGAACATTACATTCTCCGCCCCTAAAATTAACATCGTCCTCAGTGATCCAGCATTTTCTTTGACCAGATTACCTTCTTCTCTTTCGTCATATTTCATTTTTCATCTCTTTGTTTTGAATGCTTGCTTTTGTATTTCTTAATCCCTCTTGATAAATGGGATTAGGTATCGAACCTACATTTTTAAACATATATGCATGTATAATAACATTGACATTGAAACAATGTAAAACTTAGAAACCAACATTATACAATTTCTGAAATCCATAGTGGTTCCGATATACATGTCACTTCCAAATAATAGACATATTACCTCATGGGTACCAGCTTACCTGTCATGTACATACCTCTTCCAAGGATTTTTTTTTTCTTTGGATGTCCTCCATGCCAGCACTCCAAGTGCTAACAGTACTTCAAGTACTAATTCAAGCCACCCAACACAAGGACGACACCCACCCTTAGGCATATCTCCTTTTTGTGTTATGCAGGGTGCTTCAACAAGCTAAGGCACCTCCGTTCTCACACACCACCATAGATCCTAGAGGTTATTCTATTCACAGAGTCCCCCACTCTTGTGGCAGTCCTCTTAATGTGTGTGGAATGAGTCTTAACCAAAATGTCTTACATCTAGGCATCCCCAGAATGCATAGTGGTCCCTTGCTGGCCCGGGGGAAAACAAGGTAGATTTCATCCACTACCTCCATCACCACTTCCTCATGGTGACAACCTTTTTCTCATGATATCTTTCTCATATCTTCTTCACTCATTACAGTCCTGGAGCTTTAGCACTCCTCATGGCCACAATTTTCCATGCTTGCAATCACTCCATAGGTGGTCAGTTAAAGCATTCATTGATAACCCAAAATTTTCAATATTCAAATATCAGAGTTTTCATAATTTGCATCGATTTTAATTGTCATTCACGAGTTATATAACCTTGTATATCATCTAGAAAAAAAATTACTCCTTACTCCTTCTAAGTAATTGGGTGCAACTTACATACGCAGGCAGATTTATATACCATAATGTACGTCAATAGTAACAATGGTCATAAATGTCGGTGACACCTGCAATGTTAGTACGGAAAGAACACCATCCATAGTAATTCCTTGGTTGTAAAACTCAATATTCTACAATTATATTAAGTAAAACAACACCCATACTTAACCTCATTATCCATGGCAGTGATCATTTTTCTAACAGTCAACTCCGACTGATAGTGTTCCTGGCATATCTTGCCAGGTTAGCATATAACATTATACAACATTCATCAATTCACTTATTTTCAATCTTAATATCTTTAGATAATCAAATCCATATAAGCGCTAAAAATTCCAATCTCAATACGACCCAAGCAACAACAATGCTATGAAATTCTCAATGGGTTTAATCGCAAGACTACCAACAAGATCCTTCCATCTAGCACTAGAATCCATTCTAGGGTTCTTAGTGGACTCTACCATAGACATATGATATCAATAAGTATTCATTCAAACAATTAGTCTTTTCGGATACTAGATCAATACCCAAAATGAAAATACCTTCCATGAGCAAATCAAAACATAAGATAGTTCAATACTCTAATCCAAGCACAAGGAACCATTTCTAGAACATTCACCAATAGGAGCATGCTTCTTAAGAATTGATTTACTTATCAATTATGAAGCTGGTACTTGTAACTATACAAAGACCTGTCGGATGTGTAACCTCTTTCTCTAATATCGAGAAATAAGTTTTCCAATCTATCTCTTCAACACTCAATCCAGCCTTATCATGATCATAATGGGATAGTGTTTAACTTGTATTTATATATGTTACTTTAGTGAACAACCAATTATGTTTAAAATGCAAAAACTTCAATACCCCTACTAATGGACTTCAGATCCATAAAATCATTATCAACTTTCAATCCTTCATTATACTACCAGGTGAAACAATGTGTCAAACCTTCTTCAAGCATTAAGTCAGATCCTTAGTATTCAAATCACAAGAGAGCAGAATAAGTATCAAAGTAAGATTCACCACTGATCATATTTCAACTTGTATAATTTCAGCAATCCACTACAAAACAAATTCAGAATTGATGCCTATGTAATCCATTTAATTTGGAAGCCAAATAAGGAAAATATTCAACCAACAAGGTCAATGAATTACATATATCAAATCTGAAGAAAATGATACCGAAGTTAAGTGAAAAGCATTCACTTTCAGGATTTATATGTTTGCTGATTTACATGACAAAGGCAATTACTCAACAATGTTTATGCCCAAAGAGATTACACAGGAAACAAGCCTTTTCAAGATAAGATAAGCCTAGTTTCATATGTATGACATGGTTGTCATCAAACCACCAAAATGTTACGATGATTAGATCAATTAACTAAGGATTATGTCAGTAAACTAGGTTGTGATACTTGCATGTGGTTGTTCATCAAATTATTTAACTAGAGTATTAGGCTTGTGGTATAGTTGCCAATATAGGACAGCAGAGAATGTGACATCATTAGGTTTTTAGGTACTTAGGTAACCCTTTAAATGCTACCTTTTTAACAACACTATTCACTGTGTTTTACAATGTAACGTATCACCATCCACATACATCATGTCATTAACACAATTGAACTCCCACATTTTTATCATAGTAGAAGGTACTTTTGCTGACCAGGAGTTTGTCTAAGAAGACTCTTTTACCTTACCAATAATTTAATAGTGTAGTTTAAAATAATGATGAAAGAGTTGTATTAACCATTCTTAAATCGTTTCCAAAGAAAAACAAGGAAATAACCAGATACCTATGTATTTATGTCATTGGCCTAAGGTGGAAGTGGAAAATAATGACCATCTTTTGTGATCTAAGGAGAGGTTCCTCCTTCTCTTGTAGAACTACAAGGCCAATACACATTTGCATTGGGTACCACTCAAGGTACCTGGATTGGGCAAACAAGGTGAACCTGTTGATTTTCTGTTATCACAGAGCAAAAAAAACTCTATCGTTAGTTAAAACGAAATATGCGGAAGCAGTTTGAGCCCAATAGGCCCGAGCGTTTAAACTCTCTCTTTAATACCACATGTAATGTACCTTTTATACCTTGATTCCATTATGTGTAAGAGGGGTAAAAAATTTTCTTACTGTTACTATCAAAGGAATCAATCATGTTAGTGTCACACTTTACATAGTATTTCATATAAGTATGACTAATCAATTTCAACAACATTATGACTATACGCACCATGACAATCGTTCAACTAAAATAACCACATTTTATTCTACATTGATCTTTAACTACTAGTATAGAACTTTCTTAAGGGATTTAATTATTTATCCCCTCATAAAAATACTTAGTGTACCACACCTATATCAACAAGAACAAAATCCTACATGAACAACCATTTATGCTGAACCTTAGACTTGTGAATGATAATATAAGACCACAAACTCTTTGTGGATCATTCATCGAACCATCAATTGGGTTGATTTTGCTGCTGGTAATCTTACCATCTTATAAACATGTGGAATACTTATTTACAAATGAAACATTTCTCTATATAATGAAAACCCATAAACTTATTTGTAACTATGAGACTTCATGTAAATTCGTAAAGGCTTCAATTATAATATTCATTACGTTATTAACCACAAAATGGTTTAAAAATAGATCATGATGTACGAAACAACCATTCTTTTAACATCATTAATTGCGACATATAATAAATTAATGAAAATAGGTGCGAATCATTTGTAATATTCCCACTAAAACTTAACAGTGTAGTATGTGAGATATAGCAGTAAATAATATTTCATTATCTACTTAAAAGTCATCGTGGTTAGTTCTCTTGGAGACACGAAAATTTATGTGAATTAAAAAGTTTCCATCACAATATCCCATAGTGTAGTGGACAAAATAATAACCAATTTCTATACTTAAATGACTAATGAATATGCTAGCAAAAAGGGAGAATGTAACAACCCCCAGTCAAAAACAAAAGTGATCCTTTCCTAAGACACCTTATACTTTTGATACAAGTACATAAACAATTACTACTCTTATAATTATCATTCAAATATTTCCTTGAAGATATAACTACATAATTGTTAAATTACTCATGACCCACACACATTTATGTACACCCACAACTAAGAAAGATCCTTTATGCATTTTCATTTTATAACAATATTTGGGCTTTACCCTGTCCTTGGAAACTTTACATTGAAATCCATAACATAGTATTCTCACCAATTCTTATAATGGGATTCATAATATTCATGACCTAACACCATGCATGCAACATACTCTAGTTTAAATGCTTATGTCCCTCTCCATCGAGGAATAGCTATATTCATCATTAAGTTGTTATTCTTACAATGTACCCATTTTAGACATAGTTCAACATGTATTGGCTGGAAACCCTTCTAAATTATGGGTCTCTGAGTGATTACGATTTCTGTTTCCAGTATTATTATTTGACCATAATGTGCGTAACCTCAATTTATAGAATTACAATTCCTGTTTCCAACATTATTATTCGACCATAATGTATGTAACCTCAATTTATAAAATTACAATTCCTGTTTCCAACATTATTATTCGACCATAATGTATGTAACCTCAATTTATAGAATTACCATCTTCTTGAGAAAAGTTGCTATGTTCAACAACTAGTCATCACCTCACTAATGAAATATAAGATGTACACCATAGCTCTAGCATATATTTTCATAATATTTAATCCACAATAAATTACTGGTGTTGATGACACTAGGTTAGTGTGGCTAATGAAGTGATCGTAAATCTTGCAAGAAACTCATCAACGTCATCACTTTAAGATCATATTTTATTTTTAAGATCATACTAAGTGTAGTCAAGAAAACCATGATAACCATTACTTCCCTTGATGGTCATCTTCTAAAGTATTACACAAATTAAAAAATGTTGCAAGGAAAAATGATAAATACACCATCTAAAACAAGAAAAAAGTAACACATACACACAAAACACGAGAGGTGCCAATGTACGTGGTTCACCCAATCCATGGCCTATGTCCACAAAATAGTCACGTCCTGTGACATTTAATTCATTAAAGGTTAGAAAAATGCAACATCCTTGTTGCCATAGTACATTTATATTAGTCTCGCAAACCAACTTTCCAAGGATATATCTAATCTATCCCTAGGAACTCTTGATTATCGAATTACTGCAAATAGTTGTAGATCGACAAACATAAAGTAATAATGTTTTTAACTCATAAACAAAGAAATAATGTTTGTAACAGAGTTCAGCTCTCAAGGCTAGGACCTTTCTTTTAATCCTTATTGTCATTAACATCCCATGAAGGACCCTATTCACTATACTCATATACTCAATACGCAATGGTTTTATTTTTCCTAATACACACCACTCTTGCATTAAGGTGAAGTAGCCAAGGGTATTACCTATACAATAGTTAAATTGTAAAACCAATCATCATATCATTAAAGTATAGGTTTGGTTGATTATATGTAAGCATGAGTATATACATATATATAGCTATATCACATGTAGGTTTCACCTTCAAGCCTTCTTTTCTCAAGATATCTTTATATCGTTCATAGTATCATTACCCATATCGATACATGGTGTGTAATTAAAATAAAAACAACCCATTTCATGTTTCGAACATTGTTAAAAGGGTAGTGATTGTAGGATCCTCGAATTGAGTTGGTTAGATGACTAAGAAAAATAGGAATGAATATATATATAAATATATATATCTGTATATAAGTACTTAAACCACATATACATTATATCTTCCAGATTCAAGTCTTTAACATACCAATTAAAACTGCTGCTAGAAGATAAAATTTCCAGCTCAAGGGGTCACGTTGTTAAGGAAGACACTGCCAGTTTCAATTCAGGAGTGACATTGAGCTAAGGTGACGAATTCCAGAGTTTGACGGTTTGCTGAAATTATTTAAGCTCCAACACATAATAGGGCATATAAATAATGTAAAAAAATACACAATGCAACACAAGATTCACACACCCAAACCCCAACAACGATGTAAATAAAAAAATCCATGCCTAAAAAAAATGCAAGGGACAAAATCGCATAGGGCGTATAATCCAATCGAATGGATTCCAATTTGAGGGCGTCCATGCAGATCAGGTTGGATTCAAAACTTAGAGTGTCCCAATCGACATAGACATAGTTTATGGATCAGGTCTAAACATAAAAATCAACGGTCTCCACTGTGTAGAGGCATATTGTGGAAAAATAAAGACCTAGCATGTTTCCAACTAATGCAGGAACATATAACAATACCTCTCTCAGTTAAGAACCAAATAGACCTTATTTCATAATTACATACACCCATAAGCATTCATGTTTTCTTTATATTCCTATCCCTTGGTTGTTCAAGTGCGGGAAGTTAGAGGTGATTAAACATTAAGGAAGAATTTGCATACCCTGGTGTGCTTGGTGATCCTATCAAGTTCCTGGTCCATCGTTACACGTCGTTACAAATCCAACTCCAAGAGCTTCACTCGAATGGAAGAGGTTCTGCACTAAGCACCAAATGCCCACACTCCCTAGGTCACGCGCCCCCTTCCTTTAATTTTTCCTTACCTTATAGCAGAGGGGTGGGACGGATTTATCGGCTGGCTCATATTTTTACCTCAGAATAATTACTGCTCTTTCTATTTTCCTAGTGTGCCCATTCGAAATTAAAGGGAGGAATTTTGGAAAGGTCCATCAAGGACATTAAGACCCCGACAAAAATAGAAAGATTCCTTTTTAAAAAATTTAGTTACCCCTGAATGGTCTTCTTGTAATCGAGAGAGGTTAGAGTTATTTTTAAATAGAAAAAAATTTCATTATCACAAAATCCTTTTTTTTAGCTCGGTAGTATCCTAGCTTAATCTGTCAGTATTTAGCTTTTTAAAAATCAAGCTCTAAATCCTTCAATATCTTAGCTTTGACTCTTCTTATATATATATATGTAAATACTTTGTCTCAAGTTACTTAAATAAAGTGGACATATATATATTTATATAAATTTTATTTCATAAGTTTTAGTGTATGTCAATTTATGTCATCATAAATTAGTTCCTCACCATGGTTCATTACCATTTAGTAATTTACCGAAATACTCGAGTGATGATATGTCTTTGTCATATTTCCCTTTTTGTAACTTGAAATTTTGTTTGGTTCTTTCTCATTTTAATTTTAAATCCTTATCCCTTTGTTGAGGTTAATAAGGTGGTAACCTTTGAGGCCATGGCTGAATTACGCAAGAATTCAACCTTATAGGCTATAGTATTTTTAATTAAGCTAGTTACGGCAAAAGAAAAATAGGGATCCCTATAGGATTCCATAGTTACTATGTTGGTCAGACTATGGTGTCGAATTAAGGTTCCCTAACCATTCTCTTATTTCCCTCCTTGTCCAGTTTCCCGCCGTTTAAGTTGTCTTGATGTTTTAATATTTAGGAAGTAAATCGCCTAACTTTAAATTTTTTATTCTGGTGGGGACTTGGCCTTGAGCTCCTCATCTAGAAGCCTTCTACAATAACATTACAAATTGCTTAGGGGCATATAGGAGGAACATTACATTATCCCCCCCTAAAATTAACACCGTCCTTGGTGTTCTGGTATTTTCTTTGACCAAATTACCTTCTTCTCTTTCGTCATCTTTCTTCTTTCATCTCTTTGTTTTGAATGCATGCTTTTGTATTTATTAATCCCTCTTGATAGATGGGATTAGGTCTCCAACCTGTATTTTTAAACATATATGCACATATAATAACATTGACATTAAAACAATGTAAAACTTAGAAACCAACATTATACAATTTCCAAAATCCATAGTGGTTCTGATATACATGTTAGTACTATTTTCCAAATAATAGACATATTACCTCATGGGTACCAGCTTACCTGTAATGCACATACCTCTACCAAGGAATTTTTTTTTTCCTTTGGATGTCCTCCATGCCAGTACTTCAAGTACTAATTCAAGCCACCCAACACAAGGACGATACCCGCCCTTAGGCGTATCTCCTTTTTGTATTATTCAGGGGGCTTCACCAAGATGAGGCACCTCCATTCTTGCACACCCCCATAGTTCCTAGAGGTTATTCTCTTCACAAATTCCCCCACTCTTGTGATAGTCCTCTCAATGTGTGCATAACGAGTCTTAACCAAAATGTCTTACATCTAGGCATCCCCATAATGCATAGTGGTCCCTCGTTGGCCCGGGGAAAAACAAGGTAGCTTTCATCTACTACCTGCATCACCACTTCCTCGTGGTGACAACCTTTTTCTCATGAGATATTTCTCATATCTTCTTCACTCATTACAGTCCTGGAGCTTTAGCACTCCTCATAGCCACATTTTTCCATGCCTACGATCATTCCACGGGTGGTCAGTTAAAGCATTCATTGATGACCCAAACTTTTCAATATTCAAATATCATAGATTTCATAATTTGCATCAATTTTAATCATCATTCATGAGTTATACAACCTTGTAGAGCATCTAGAAAAAAAATTACTCCTTAATCCTTTTGAGTAATTGGGCGCAACTTACATACACGAGCAGATTTATATACCATATTGTACGTCGATAGTAGCAATGGTCATAAATCTCAGTGACGCCTGCAATGTTAGTACGTAAACAAAACCATCCACAGTTAGTCCTTGGTTGTAAAACTTGATATTCTACAATTATATTAAGTAAAATAACACTCATACTTAACCTCATTATCCATGGCAGTGATCATTTTTCTAACAGTCAACTTCGACTGATAGTGTTACTCGCATATCTGGCCAGGTTAGCATATAACATTATACAACATTCATCAATTCACTTATTTTCAATCTTAATATATTTATATAATCAAATCCATATAAGATCTAAAAATGCCAATCTCAATACGACCCAAGCAACAACAATGCTATGAAATTCTCAATGGGTTTAGTCACAAGACTACCAACAAGATCCTTCCATCTAGCACTAGAATCCATTCTAGGGTTCTTACTAGACTCTACCATAGACATATGATATCAATAAGTATTCATTCCAGCAATTAGTCTATTTGGATACTATATCAATACCCAAAATGAAAATACCTTCCATGACCAAATCAAAACATAAGATAGTACAACACACTAATCCAAGAACAAGGAACCATTTCTAGAACATTCACCAATAGGAACATGCTTCTTAAGAATTCATTTACTTGTCAATTATGAAGCTGGTGCTTGTAACTATACAAAGACCTTTCGGATGTGTAACGTCATTCTCTAATATCGAGAAATAATTTTTCCAATCTATCTCTTCAACACTCAATCCACCCTTATCACGATCATAACGAGATAGTGTTCAACTTGTATTTATATATGTTACTTTAGTGAACAAGCAATTATGTTTAAAATGCAGAAACTTCAATACCCCTATTAATGGACTTCTAATCCATACAATCATTATCAACCTTCAATCCTTCATTATACTACTGGGCGAAACAATGTGTCAAACCTTCTTCAAGCATTAAATCAGATCCTTAGTATTCAAATCGCAAGAGAGGAGAATAAGTATCAAAGTAAGATTCACCACTGATCATATTTCAACTTCTATAATTTCAGCAATCCACTACAAAACAAATTCAGAATTGATGCCTATGTAATTGAGTTAATTTGGAAGCCAAATAAGGAAAATATTCAACTAACAAGTTCAATGAATTACATATATCAGCAGCAATCCAATATAGTCAACATTTACTATAAATGTTATCAACCAAATTTCAATAAGCAAAGAACTCATATCTGAAGCAAATGATACCGAAGTTAAGTGCAAAGCATTCACATTCAGGATTTATATGTTTGCTAATTTAGATGACAAAGGAGATTCCTCAACAGTGTTGTAATGTCCCCCACCTTCACTCTTGAGAAATTTTATGTACTACCACAACTTATAAAAACTTTAGCATAACCAAACAACTACTGTAAGTTCATATTTAACTGTGGAGATGTACTTACAAATGTCGTTAATTATTTGTGGCACACACATGTATGTAATTATAATCTATGGCCAAATATTTCATACATTTACCCCTTTGTATCAATTCTTTAGGGTTCATCATTTCTTGGAAAAAAAAATGCCATTCCTACGTATGCTGGTCATAAATAAACTCATAACTCATAACTATATGCCCCTTTCTCCCTCGACGTTCAATTTTTCAGCCGAGAAGTTATGTCCCTACTGTAAGCCTCCTAAGTCCTCAACTTAGATCATAATTATTTCATAGTCTTACTGGTGGGGCCTTTGCCTTGAGCTCCTCACTAGAAGATGAGTACAATATACAATCAAAATTATGAAATACTTAGGGTGCGCAAGAGTGACATTACATCCTCTCCCCCTTAAAGTAACACGGTCCTCAATGTTCTTATTTTCAAAATTTCCTTCCTCTTTTTTGTCATCTTTTCTTTCCTTCTTCTTTTTGTTTTGATCCCCTTAGATCTTTCTGCAGCTTCTCGAGTCATTATCCTTCAATTACTACAGTCTTCCTTCCACAAGGTTCGGGTCTAGCCCAAATTTTTATTCAGTTAATTTATGTCGAAAACAATAATTCAAAATTAAAGCCATAGATCACTTTTGTATTGTAACAATCTGCAATTTTCTAGTTTTCATTGGTATCGTAATACCCAATTTTATTCATAATGCAATTTATCAATCAATAAAACATAATTACTACCCTTTTGGGTGTTGGTTGTTAACTCCAACCCCTCGATAGTTATGCCGTCCCCGACCTGAAGAAATCATTTCTTTATATTAAGCATGTGACACCCTATTTACTTGGAAATTCATTAACATGTTTTTCATTTGTTATGTTTTTCCAAACTCCCTTGAGTTCCCTTTTCCATTTTTGTGTGGACTTATGACAATTTATGAGGTTACTCTCCCTTTTAACCACTAGTTAAATTTTTCTCCTTAGTGACATCAAACAGTGTCTTGTCTTCCAGATGTCCATTTTTTGCCTAGGTCTTTTGCCACACCATATGTCAAACACCAATGTGCCCACATGGAAATCACTTGCCTAACACCATTGTGCTCCTGCAGCATATATGCCTAACACCAATGTGCTCTCGTGGCAATCACTTGCCTAACACCATGGTGCTCCTGCGGCATTCAAGTTTTTTTCTTGTTCGTATTTAGTATAAATTTCCCTTGGGGTATTCATAACGCACACTCCTTGGTGCTTCACATAACTTTACTGTCATTGTCCCAATTAATGACATTGGCCTCATGGTTAAATAACATCTATCGATAAACATAATTTTCATTCATTTAATCAACATTACCTAAGTTGTAGTGATTGTACCCTTAAATCATTCACATAAACCACCACTTAGTGGAATTTAGAATCCATGTCTTACATTGACTGTGAGATGGTCAAAAGCATCATCAAGCCCTGCAATGTCAGTACATAACACCACAATCCATATTTAAACTCTGGTTCATAGAAACCTCAAAATACGAAATTTATAATAATATAATAAAACAACACTCGTTCTTGAGTGGCTTAGCTCCCTTATTTAAGCCAGTGAATTTTTGAAAGAAATTGTCCATTTCAATTGGTGGTGTCCAACGCATACTCCTACAAAGCTAGTCCATAACATTGTACGTCGTTCATTCACTTATCATTCTTTTAAAATGTCGATAGAAATTTCCCAAACCTCAGACCTTAGATCTCTAACTCGACCATTAAGGTAGAGATTTATAAATATCCAAACTATAATGATTTTAAAGTAAAGATCTTACTCTATCCTTTGGCATTCAAAACGACTCAGCTAACAAAATAAATTAGAGATGATATTTTCCCCTTAGATTTGTTCAACTAAATCACATGTTACACACATGCATCATATAAATGCCATCAAAAGTTTTTTTTAGTTATATCCCAACCCCAAATCAATGCATTTGTGGAATTTTGACATCTTGAACATGTTATCAGACTTAAGGCAAGTCCATCATTTTACCAGTGATTTCAATAGCAACGTTTGTTAGATCTACCAACACGATGCATTACAGGGATTGGGGATCAACTATTATTAGATCCAAGGATATAAATCATAACTAAAATGTGGTACCAAATTCATACAATTTGATCACTGGAATTCTCAAGCATCAAATCTAGATATGACTTAGATGCAAGGACATCAAAACATCAATACATATGAAAATATTGTAAATCTTTTAACAACTAACCAATCTTAGTGATCTAGTGATAATAGTGGACAAGTAATTTAAAATTTAATTTATACCTATCAGCTTCCCCCTCTAAGTAACACCTACACATATGAAACAGATTTATTCATAAAAATGCTACAATTCTGATTACGCAAGTGCAAATTATGATAGCTAATCATTTGCGCAATCTGCACCATCAATACCCTAATTATCTAAACACAGACAATATTTTCATTTAGAGATCATATTCATAGGGCCATGTGTCAACTAGGACAATAGTATGTAGAGTATAGAATGTTTAATCAATGCAGATCTATGTTTTATTCTTAGATCAGATCTGCTCATAACTTTAAACATATGATAAGAAATTGAACCAAAATAAAAGAATGTTGAATCCTTTATGTAAAAAAATTGAACATAAAAAGAACTATCTGCAAGTTTTGTAGTAGCAAATTTTCCTACAATCAAGTAGAAAAGGTGTGTGGATATGATCCTTAGAAGGCAGTTTTTTAAAAATTTGTTTCCTATCAGCCAATCGTACAGCCTTTATGTGATTTCCTAAAATTACTTTTCTGTTTGAGAATCCAGATATCACAACCAAATGTCATGTGAACCTCTTTTAAGTTGTCTTTAATGCATAACGAAACAAAAGGATCCCAAAATCAGTCTAGAAAATCATCCCATTAGCCTAAGTGGGGAAATATTTCATATGAACATCCAACAATTTTAACAAAAACATAAACACAAAAATTAGGCAGATGTGGAGCTTTTGACCACACTATTTGTATAATTTTCCTGCATTTATAATCCACCTTTATTCGAGTGGAATGTGGGTTGAACTTCCTAGTTATGGTTGCATAGAATTCTTCCAAGACAGGGAACCTGATTGAGAGGCTAGAATAACACACGGCTCAAATCAGAGCCACCTCCTATTCCTTAATCACTTAATTTCTATTTGCGTCTGGAAGATAGGATAAAGTTGGAGCAAGTAACCTCGTCAATTAGTTAAAATATAAACTCACAAATACCTTTTGCAATTGTCCTCAATTTACACAAGATTTATGTAAGTTTCAAAAAGAGTTGTGATTAGTTTAGTCTAACATGCCACAGAATTCAACATTTATGTAGGACCATACATAGACTCCAATAGAATACACTACTGTAGAATAATTCATTCAAGTTTTAAACATTGTTAGGAAACCATCTTTAGTCTAATTTTCAATACCTTGCCATAAGAATGGATCATGAGCCGTTTTGGCTTTGATGAAAGTATTACTTTTGTTATACCTTCTTCCATGATGTTTTCTTTGATCCTTCTCATTACCTCCTTCAACCTTTTGGAGGCTCACTCAAACAACTTATTCCCCCTTGTTCATCAGTGTCATGCATCCATAAATAAAAAAACAAACGATTGGTTAGAGCTATTCATCTTCATGCTTCCTAACTACATGTTGAACCCAAATAAGCCCGAGTGCTGTCACTCTGGATCTGATACCATATGTATTGTCCCCGACCTTCACTCTTGAGAAATTTCATGTACTACCACAACTTATAAAAACTTTAGCATAACCAAACAACTAATGTATGTTCAGATTTAACTGTGGAGATGTACCTGCAAATGTCATTAATTATTTGTGGCACACACATGTACGTAATTATAATCTATGGCCAAATCTTTCATACATTTACCCCTTTGTATCAATTCTTTAGGGTTTATCATTTCTTGGAAAAACAATGCCATTCCTACGTATGCTGGTCATAAATAAACTCATAACTTCATGATGGAAAACCATATATACGATGCAAACCCATATGTCCTCCCATAAAATACAATCCGATATATAATGACTTGAAACCTCTTAACTAACTGCGTGGTTGTAGATTAATATTTCAGATTAATAATTTTTCATAACAATTTTATCTTCAATAGTGCATTCAAACTTTGTTTTGCATACATGTAATTATGCATTGAGAATCACCTTATTTTTCACGCAAGTAGTAATTGAACTTTCACTTAAATAGGAAACATTATATGTATCTATGATATCCAGAAAGCACAATCTCAAATAAACTTATTAAAAACACAAATGCATAGATGCACAGATAAACTAAAATACAATATGCCACTTATACATAGGGCACATTATCACAGAAGAAGATACGCAAGAGAAATAGATGTACGTGGTTCACCCCAAACTTGGGGTTACGTCCACCAAACAGTCGCAATCAAACCGCATTTATTTTACTAAAAAGGTTACAAATCAGCAAGACATCACTGCCATACTTTCTTTTAAAATTCTCACATGGGCTCTCTCATTTTATTCTTTTTTATGGTCACACCATCACTAACCTATCGAAGGATAGGGGTTGTGGCTTTACTTGTTCACCCAATCAAAAACCTCAATGTGTTATTTACTAGCTTTAACACACTAAAAGACATCTTCAATACATAATGTATTAGGAAATGGTTTTTCATTAAATATAACTTATTGCTTGTATGATAGTAAAGTATCTTTACCTAACCATAGATGAGACACCTTCATCCAAGTTAACTTTATATCTATTTTTGTACCATTAAGATACATTAAAGCTATCTTGATTTTACATATGTAGGAATATCATGAGAATCCCTTCACCTTATGAAGTATGTCATTTGTGGTAATTGTCTTTATTACTTCAAGCATCAATTAGTTTTAATAAGTAACCACAGTAAAACGTGTGGAATACCATATCATGCGATTAATGCATCATTTCCCTGTTTGTACTTAACAACTATTTCCCATATCTATGTATCTTCTGGAGATTACATTTACAAATTCCTATGCAGCATATTATCCTTTTGAACAAGAAGTATACAAAAAAGTAATCCCTATGCATCATTCCTTCTTCAGATCTATATACCCAATAGCACAAACTTCGGGTATATCAATATTCAAACTCTATGATTTTCGAGCAAGAACTTAATGATTTTGACACTTGCAATACATACACTGGATATTATACTTTTACAATGCTTAAATGAAGTCTCTACCCTCGGTAGTGGGTAGCACATACAACCATAAGTTTTGCAAAAAGCACACAGCTAAATGGTCGTAGAGGCATTCAACTATCGGTTCTACACTTAAGGTGAATATGTGTAGAAAGCATGTTGATTTCGGTTCTGTATAGGATTCTTTTCTGCATCATACCTATGCATGCAAGACAAGACGACCATTTTTTCTGGATAAGCTTCATCCTTATATCAATCCCATACAATGCAAAAACGTTGGCACAAAAAGTATGTCCAACAACACAAAAGTGAAAACCCGCCAACACACAAAATGTATTTACCAGTTAAACACAGGGTTAATTCATAAAAATGTGGATTTCAGCCACAAAATATGGCATCTAAGAAACATGTAGAAGATCTCATAAATGGATTCGGCTTGTGAATTTTAAGGTCTAAATATTTCCAAAAAATGATACTATGGATATTGAACTTATGGATATGGGTCTAGCGTTCAGAAAATCAAGCTTTCAGAGATAAAGACATGATCTACATTCATATGAGGCATTCCAAAAAAATAAGACATGAAAACAAGAAAACGTTACAAGAAATGTTTACCAGGTCAGCACCTATACCTCAAAAGATAAGTTCATAAATATTGAAACCCCCACTAAGGAAATGGTCTATTACAGGGGTCGTGATCTACCCCTCATAAATCCAACAATAATCAAATCTGAGCAAGGAAAAGGCTTACACTTGTAGTGTTTGAAATACGAAAGATAGCCTCTTGCAGAAATCTCTTACCCCTTTAATAAAGAAAATCGAAAGATAACACTAAACAAATGGTGAGAGCTAAATCCAAATATCCATTTGTTTAAAGGGGTTGTTGGTAGAGTGTAGTTCCATAACACATAGCTTGGACTTATAACTGGGGTGACATAGTACAGATCCAAAGAATTGAAAAACATAGGAAGGTTAGATCCAATTACTTTCAGATCTATAATGCGGGAACACTTGCAGTTTAAAACCCTAGCACATTCAGTTCAATAATGTAAAAGAGCGAGGCAGTCCACAATCATAAAAAAATTTTGATACAAAATGCAAAAACATATACAGTTCAGATCCATCACACTGTCAGATCCATAATGAAAAGGCATGCAGTTCAGATTCATAACACATTCCGATCTATCATGCAAAAGTGCAGACATCTTTCACAACAATGGTATTCTCATATTTAACGTGTAGAACATGAATTTGAATGCCAGGCCAAACTGATATGCTGACAATGGTATTCTCAGTTTATGAATTTGAATGGCAAAGCTATCTTCCAATCTAAAATAGTAGAAAAGCTAATAGAATTTATCATAGGATCTGCACGATCTAAATAGTGGAGGCAAAAATTAACATCCAAAAAATAATATTTTTCGAGATCTAACACGCATTCAACTCCAAAAGGGAATTAATACCACACCGCAACTCAAATCAATAATCCAAATCACAAAATAAACATTCCTCATCACATACCTGGAAGGCTCGAAGGTTTGGCTATGGCTCACTGAGTCTGTAATTGACATTCCCCAAAAAAAATTCCAGAAAGCTCCCACTCTTCTTGTTTAAAAGATTTTTTTTTTCCATTCCCCAATTTCCCTGAGCAAGAGAGTGTGTCTTTTTCTAAATAATTCTCCCACTTTTAAATATCATGGGAAAAATATTCCCTCTGATCTTCCCTCCTTGAACAGCAGAAAAAGGCAGAGGATATGCCATTACGCCCTCCACGTGGATCCCATGCCTCAAAAGACTCCTCAATGAGGATCTTTTTCCTGCCTGAGATTTTGGTTCCTTAATATATATATATATATTGGAAAAATACTATACTAAGTTTAGTTTCTATAAACTACTAGATGCTTTTTTGGAAGAAAAAATAGGCCCCATCCTCTGCTCACTTGGTATGACCTTCTTGACTTAAACATTTGCTAGCATCCCTTTAAAGGGAGTGTGTGATTTAATTCCATAACATATTATGTATATAAACCCTTCCTATCAAGGTAAGAAATTCTTACTATCATCCTTCAATATATACATATATATTGTCGAGAAATTCATATAATTCTCCATACATGTCCCAATGTTTTAATCGAGGTATATGATGGCATTTTAAGGTGACTATTGCATATGGTCCCTGAATAGTAAGTTTTGTAAAAAATGTTTTCGTCTTATAACTTTTTGGGCAGTTCTTTGCCCCTATCTTGTTGAAGCTAAATTATACTATGGCTTATATTTATGTTGGAAACCAATTAATTAGGCTATAGTATTTATTTGGATATAATAAGAATCTCTATAGGAGGCCTAAGTTAATACGACGCCAAGACTATGATATCGAAATCAAGGTTCCCTAACCATTCCCTTTCTCCCTCGAGGTTCAGTTTTCTAGCCGAGAAGCTATGTCCCTATCGTAAGCCTCCTAAGTCCTCAACATAGATCATATTTATTTCATAGTCTTACTGGTGGGGCCTTGGCCTTGAAATCCTCACCAAAAGAAGAGTAGAATATACAATCAAAATTATGAAATACTTAGGGTGCGCAAGAGGGACATTACAAGTGTTTATGCCCAAAGCGATTACACGGGAAACAAGCCTTTTCAAGATACGATAAGCCTAGTTTCATATGTATGACATGGTTGTCATCAAACCACAAAAATGTTACGATGGTTAGATCAAGTAACCAATGAATATGTCAGTAAACTAGGTTGTGATACTTGCATGTGGTTGTTCATCAAATTATTTAACAAGAGTATTAGGCTTGTGGAATAGTTGCCAATATAGGACAGGAGAGAATGTGACATCATTAGGTTTTTAGGTACTTAGGTAACCCTTTAAATGCTACCTTTTTAACAAGACTATTCACTGTGTTTTACAATGTAACCTATCACCATCCACATACATCATGTCATCAACAGAATTGAACTCCAACATTTTTATCATAGTAGAAGGTACTTTCATTGACCAGGAGTTTGTCTGAGAAGACTCTTTTACCTTACCAATAATTTAATAGTGTAGTTTAAAATAATGACGAAACAGTCGTATTAACCATTCCTGAATCCTTTCGAAATAAAAACAAGGAAATAACCAAATACCTATGTATTTATGTCATTGGCCTAACGTGGAAGTGGAAAATAATGACCATATTTTGTGATCTAAGGAGAGGTTCCTCCTTCTCTTGCAGAACTACAAGGTCAATAAACATTTTCATTGGGTACCACTCAAGGTACCTGGATTGGGAAAACAATGTGAACCTATTGATTTTCTATTATCACAGAGAAAAAAAACTCTATCGTTAGTTAAAATGAAACATGTGGAAGCAGTTTGGGCCCAATAGGCCCGAGTGTTTCAGGTCTCGCTTTGATACCATATGTAATGTACTTGTTATACCTCGATTCCATTATGCGTAATAAGGGGTAAAAATTTTTCTCACTGTTACTATCAAAGGAATCAATCATGTTAGTGTCACACTTTACAGGATATTTCATAGAAGTATGACTAATCAGTTTCGACAACATTACGACTATATGGACTGTAACAATCGTTTAGCTAAAATAACCACATTTTATTCTACATTGATCTTCGAATACTAATATAGAAATTTCTTAAGGGATTTAATTATTTATCCCCTCATCAAAATGCTTAGTGTGCCACACCTATATCAGCAAGAACAAAATCTTACATGAACAACCATTTATGCTCAACCTTATACTTGTGAATGATAATAGAAGACCACAAACTGTTTGTCGGTCATTCATTGAGCCATATTTCGGGTTAATTTTGCTTCCGGTAGTCTTACCATCTTATAAACATGTGGAATAATTATTTAGAAATGAAACATTTCTCTATCTAATGAAAACCCATAAACTTATTTATAACTATGAGACTTAATGTAAATTCATAAAGGCTTCAATTCTAATATCCATTAGGTTATTAACCAGACAAACTGGTTTAAAAATAGATCATGATGTACGAAACAACCATTGTTTTAACATCATTAATTGAAACATATAAGAAATTAATGAAAACAGGTTCAAATCATTTGTAATATTCCAACTAAAACTTAACAGTGTAGTATGTGAGATATAGTGGTAAATAATCTCTCATTATTTACTTAATAGTAATCATGACTAGTTCTCTTGGAGACAAGAAAATTTATGTGAATTAAAAAGTTTCCATCACAGTATCCCATAGTGTAATGGACAAAATAATAACCAATTTATGTACTTAAACGACTAATGAATATGCCAACAGAAAGGGAGAATGTAACAACCCCCAGTCAAAAACAAAAATGATCCTTTGCTATGACACCTTATACTTTTGATACAAGTACATAAACCATTACTACTCTTATAATTATCGTTCAAATCTTTCCTTGAAGATATAACTACATAATTCTTAAATTACTCATGACCCACACGCATTTATGTACACCCACAACTAAGAAAGATCCTTTATGCATTTTCATTTTATAACAATATTTAGGCTTTAGCCTTTCCTTGGAACCTTTACCTTGAAATCAATAACATAGTACTCTCACCAATTCTTATAATGAGATTCTTAAACTTCATGACCTAACACCGTGCATGCAACATGCTCTAGTTTAAATGCTTATGTCCCTCTCCATCGAGGGATACCTATATTCAGCCTTAAGTTGTTATTTTTGCAACAGTTCAACATGTATTGGTTGGAAACCCTTCTAAATTATTGGTCTCCGAGTGATTACAATTTCTGTTTCCAGCATTATTATTCGACCATAATGTGTATAACCTCAATTTCTAGAATTACAATTCTTGTTTCCAACATTATTATTCGAACATAATGTATGTAACCTCGATTTATAGAATTACAATTCCTGTTTCCAGCATTATTATTCGACCATAATGCATTAGAGGAAATTTCAACTCAAAATCGGCCTTTTAAATTTAACTCAAATTCCATGTCATCATGTGTTAGCCAATGAAATTTCTTTAAATTTGAAATGTCGTATAGGTCTTAAACACTTTTTTAATATAAATTTGGGGATAGGTATCATAAAAAAAACTAGTTCTTTTGTTTGTATTTGCGACATATCTCTCAGTTTTTTTACTCAAATTCCGATCGAGAGAGCTCATTGGATGTGTAATCAAATTCCACATCCAACGAGTACCCACTTGGCATACTTTTGATGGACCCCGCTACCCAAAAAACATGAAATACCTGAAAAAATGTAATGATAATGTCATCATCACATTTTTCAGGTATTTCTTCTTTTTGGGGTAGCGGGGTCCTTCAAAAGTATGCCAAGTGGGTACTTATTGGATGCATAATTTAATTCCACATCCAAGGAGCTCTCCAGATTGAAATTTGAGTAAAAACATGGGGAGATATGTTAAAAATACAAACAAAAAAGTGGTTTTTTTCTTTTCTTCCTCCAGAATTAATAAATATTATTTTATTATTTTAACTATTATTTTATTAATTTTTTTTAGTAGGCCCATTTTGAGTTTAAGTTTCCTCTAATGTATGTAACCTCAGTTTATAGAATTACCATCTTCTTGAGCAAAGGTGCTCTACTCAACAATTAGTCATCACCTCACTATTGAAATATAAGATGTACACCATAGCTCTAGCATATATTTTCATAATATTTAATCCACAATAAATTACTGGTGTTGATGACACGAGGTTAGTGTGGCTAATGAAATGATCGTAAATCTTACAAGAAACTCATCAATGTCATCACTTAAAGATCATGTTGTAATTCCAAGATCATACTAAGTGTAGTCATGAAAACAATGATAACCATTACTTCCCTTGATGGTCATCTTCTAAAGTATTAAACAAATTAAAAAATGTTGCAAGGAAAAATGATAAATACACCATCGAAAACAAAAAAAAAGTAACACATACACACAAAACATGAGAGGCGCCAATGTACATTGTTCACACAATCCATGTACTACGTCCACAAAATAGTCACATCCTGTGACATTTAATTCATTAAAGGTTACAAAAAAGCAACATCCTTGTTGCCATAGTACATTTCTATTAGTCTCGCAGACTAACTTTCCAAGAATATATCTTATATGTCCCTAGGAACTCTTGATTATCCAATTCTGGAAAATAGTTGTAGATCAACTACCATAAAGTAATAATGTTTGTAACTCATAAATAAAGAAATAATGTTTGTAGCAGAGTTCTGCTCTCAAGGCTAGGACCTTTCTTTTACTTAATCCTTATTGTCATTAACATCCCATGAAGGACCCTAGACACTATACTCATATACTTAATATGCAATGGTTTTCTTTTTCCTAATACACACCACTCTTGCATCAGGGTGAAGTACCCAAGGGTATTACCTATACAACAGTTAAATTGTAAAACCAATTATCATATCATTAAAGTATAGGTTTGGGTGATTATATGTAAGGATGAGTATATACATATATATAGCTATATCACATGTAGGTTTCACCTTTAAGCCTTCTTTTATCAAGATATATTTATATCGTTCATAGTATCCTTACACATATCAATACATGGTGTGTAATTAAAGGAAAAACAACTCGTTTCATGTTTCGAACATTGTTAAAAGGGTAGTGATTATAGGATCCTTGAATCGAGTTGGTTAGATGACTAAGGAAAATAGTAATGAATATATATATATATATATATATATATATATATATGTATGTATGTATGTATATAAGTACTTAAACCACACTGTACATTATATCTTCCAGATTCAGGTCTTTAACCTACCAATTAAACCTATAGCTAGAAGATAAAATTTCCAGCTTAAGGGCTCATGATGTTAAGGAAGACACTGCGAGTTTCAATTCAAGAGCGACATTGGGCTAACGTGATGAATTCTAGAGTTTGACTATTTGAAGAAATTCTTTAAGCTCCAACACATAACAGGGCATATAAATAATGTAAGAAAATATACAATGCAACACAGGCTTCACACACTCAAACTCCAGCAATGATGTAAATAAAAAAACTCTATGGCTAAAAAAACATGCAAGGGATAAAATCGCATAGGGTGTATAATCCAATCTAATGGATTCCAGTTTGGGGGTGTTCATGCAAATCGGGTTGGATTCAAAACTTAGAGAGTCCCAATAAACGTAGACGTAGTTTATGGATCGGGTCTGAACATAAAAATCAAAGGTATCCACTGTGCAAAGGCATACTGTGGAAAAATAAAGACCTAGCATGTTTCCAACTAATGCAGGAACATATCACAATACCTATATTAGTTAAGAACCAAATAGATCTTATTTGATAATTAAATACTCCTAGAGGCATTCATGTTTTATTTATATTCCTATCCCTTGGTCGTTCAAGTGCGGGAAGTCAGAGGTGATTAAACATTAAAGAATAATTTACATACCTTCGTGTTCTTGGTGATCCTATCGAGTTCCTGGTCCTCCGTTACAGATCCAACTCCAAGAGCTTCACTCGAATGGAAGAGGTTTTGCACCAAGCACCGAATGCCCACACTCCCCAGGTCACGTTCCCCCTTCCTTACATTTTTCCTTAACTTATAGCGGAGGGGTGGGGAGGATTTACTGGTTGGTTCAGATTTTTCCCTCAGAATAATTACTACTCTTTCTATTTTCCTGGTGTGCCCATCCAAAATTAAAGGGAGGAATTTTGGAAAGGTTTGTTAAGGACATTAAGAACTTGGAAAAAATAGAAAGATTCCTTTTTAAGCAAGTCATCTACCCCTGCGTGGTCTTCTTGTAATTGAGAGAGGTTAGAGTCGTTTTTAGACAGAAAAAATATTCTTTGTCACAAAATCCTTTTTTTGAGATTTGAGGACATAAGTACAATAATTACAACCAATATACGGTCTTTGAGGACATAAGTCCCTAATCGCTTCAACTTTGAAAGTACTTGGGCTCTGCCCAGAAACTCATTGTGAGGAGTACCATAGGAACCCCAAAGTAGCTGGGCGCTGAGAGGAATTGCCAAGTGAAATGGGAAATGACCCCTTTCGATTGAGAAGAAACACCTGTGAGGAAAAAGTCCAGCGCTGTCTTTTGGTAGTCTTGGTGGCTGAGTGACCACCTACAGCCAATAGGAAGCCACTGAAACCAGGGTCCAAACATCATTCCCACTAGTTTCATACATAAAAAAAAAAATTGATCCTCCATGCTCTTCCTCATGCCTAAGAGGCAAACCACCACCATTTTGAACACTCAATTGACACCGTCGAAACCATTCTTAGTGATCTCCCACACCATTAGAAGGCCACATAGCCTCTGATTCTAGTTCAGACCCATATTAGTCTAAACTAGACCTCCATACCGAACCATCGAGCCCCATGGCTAGTTCAAATTCGGATCCATTTTTCGGCATAGCCATAGCAAGTAGAACCATGTACACATCACAACTTGTCACCCACAACCTAGCAAGTGGCCCAAGCATAGTCATGCAGACTTTCATTAGTCAGCTTCCACCACCCATAGTAACCAACCAAGCTGGCCCACTTGCAACACACGGGGTCGGTGGCCCCTCCACATACACTGCCCCTCTTTCCACACAAGGGGGCAATGTACCATCCACTTACATTTCCCCTACTGTCATGCATGGGGGAAATGTCCCTTTCACCCACACTATCCCTCCCACAACATTTGCGGGCATTGGCCCATCTGCAATGGTGCCACCATAGGCACCCCCAGCCACACAAATGCATTATGTACCTACAAACCCCACCACCATTGCAGCCCCATCCCACATCAACCTGGGGTCAAATATGCCATTCATGACTCATCTTAACTTGCATGTCTTGTCCAGATTAAAAAATGACCCCATTCGCCATCAAGCCTTTTGGCCTCCAATGCAAACTAAGCTGCCATCAGACATCCTCAAGTTTGAAGGAAAAGCAGCGGAATGTCCCCAAAACCACATAATGACATTCCATCTATGGTGCTCATCCAACAGCATTGTAGACGAGTCCATCAGGCTTAGGCTATTCCATTGCACCCTTACAAGTGTTGTGGCTAAATGTTACATTGAGCTACTGCAGGCTAGGTACTCAAACTTCAACTCCAGAGCCTTCATGTTCCTATAGTATTTCCAACTCCCTGTCAGATATGATGAGGGGGTGGAGATCCTATTATCCTATCATCAAAATACTACCACTCATATAACAGACCATATCCATGAGTGGCGGCGACGCCTTAGCCTATGAAAAATTCAAGTTGACGACACGACCTTGCTCCTGTCCATAAAAAAATACGTCGCATCTGAACATCCCCAATATGAATAAGAGGACATATTGAAGGTCCAACAGTTTGACCTTATATATGCTCAGTTTGGATAGCTATACACCATAATTCTAGATGCTCCTCGGTCGAGTACCTCATATCATGATGCACCGGGGGCATCCCATGCTGCGGATGACATCAGAGGATCAGTCTCCCAATAGCCACAGCCTCGATCGACACTTCCTGCCATCACACCACAACCAAGCAACACTGCTAATGTTTCTTACCAAAACCAATCCCCGGACTATGCTAGAATGATGTCCCAGTCCATAGCAACAACTTCCTATGCATGGCCTACGCCACCGCAGTATGCTCAGGCCATGGCTTGGAAAACACAGCAGTATGTGGGGAAAATGCCCACATTTGTAGTACCACCACCCCCACAAATCTACTATGCACTGCCAATGCAACCAGTTCAAGCCCCCGCCCTCGGTCCACCTGCTTCGTTGGGACAAGTGTTTGCACAACAAAACTGTCCCAACCAACCTGCCCCCAAGAATGAACAAGGGAAAGATTGAAATAACCAACCCTGCAACCAAGGCAATAACCAACTGTAGGGAGGCGATCAACAACCAAACCCTCCCAACAATGCCACGGCAAACTAGCCAGCCCAAAACCCCCCACAATAGAATGCACCAAGATGCAACGCGCCGTTGTGCACAAACCAACCGTGCACACTCTGTGATGTTTATGGGCACTACACATTCGAGTGTCCCGTCATGGCTTGCACTAAGAAGGCCATTGAAAACGAGGCCTAGTAGGCTGCCAATTAAGCCCAACCCAACCCAACACCACAAGGAGCTCCGTGCATGGTGCTTCAAAACCTCCTACCAATCCAAGGATTGGTGGGCGGGTGAATCCATGAAGATGAGTGTCTATTTTGGGGGGTCTTATGAGAAAATAAATCTGTTTTTTTCATGTTTTTCAACTTTGGGTGAACAAAAGTGATATTTTTGTTTATAATTTCACTTTTAAGTAAAAACAAAACTTTCATATAATTATGTTGGCTTTCTATTCATAATTTTTTCAATTTTTTTTATTGAGCTTTGATATGTCTTTTTGGAAAATGTTTGATAGTGTGTCCTTATAAAATGAAAGGACTAAAAAATAGTCATGTTTGGTTGCGCCCCTAAAATCATTGTTAAACTTATGTTTTGCAAAAACAAAATATGCTACAACAATATAGACACAATATACTAGAGGATGACTATAATTTTGTAACCAACAGATCTATATACTAATTATAATATTTTTTTGAAATTGATCAATGGGGAAACCTTATCAATTTTCAACACGTTTTTGGTTGCGCTACTTTTCTCTCAATTGACTATAAAACTTTAAAATATACGAACACCATTTTGAAGTAGACACTCCAATTAACGGAACTGTATTTGTTTCAATTTTCTTGGTGGTGTCTTTTTGAAGTTATATATTTTTCATTTCACTGCATTTTGAAAGAGGTGAAATGAAACTTGACACATGTTAAGAAACAAAAAAATTAAAAATATTAGATCTCACCTATACACAACAAAATATATACCTACGGAAAGTAGATTTAATGAAAAAACTAATGCTATCAATTTTGACAGTCGATTTGTAGTGTAAGACATCAATTTTACCTTTTGAAAAAGGAGAAAACTGAAAACTATGCAGGTTTAAGGTCTCAAAGGTTATTCAACCGAATAATTATTCGGCCGAACAATTATTCGGCCAAATAATTGTTCATCCAAATAATAATTTTCCATTACAGAACAACTATTTACAACAAAGTTTGTTCGGCTGAAAAACCAAACGAAAAAAAAAAAAAATTTGATGTCTTCGTCAATTTTAACGCTTCACTGTTAAACATTATTTGGCTGCATAAAGGATCGATTATTCAGCCGAATAACTATAGTTATTCGGTTGAATAAAAATGTTATTTGGCCGAATAAATATAGTTATTCAGTTGAATAACTTTCGCTATGTTTCTCAGGTACTTGATTCTCATGGAAGTGTTACTCAACTTCGTGTTTTCACCATCCAGTCTTGAACTAAGTTGAAAGGGGTTCAGGTTTGTCTTCTTTTCTAGAATAAATGTCACCCTTTCGTCTCATCGGATTTGGAAGATCCACTTGATCTATCTCAGCACCACTTATGTGATGATGGAAAGATTTGTAAGACTGCCTCCAGTTTTACCCCATTCCCTTTAAACCAAAGTGTGGAATCAGTTCTTCCCATGAAATACCACATTCTATCACCCTGCCTTGCTAATGACCTTCATCTTGGCAAGGGGGCATACCTCTTCACTGTCTTAGACAATTTCCTCTTGAATAACCCCGTAACGGTCTCTACCTCAACAAAGTCTATGCTTGATACCACCACTATGAGTCCCTCATAGCATATTTTTTTTCTTTTTTGTATTACAAATTTTTTACCACAAATTAGAAACCCCCATTCAGGGGCAACACCATTAGCTACCAATCCAAAGTCACCTAGAGCTTGTTCAAGACACCTCTCACACCTCCGGGCTCAAATTTCCACCCTTTATGAAAACATCATGTCATGTTTAACAATTAATTTTCAGGACCACTTCCTATAAGTTACCTCAATTTATGAGCCACAACATTGTGAATGTAAGTGTCTCTGGACCTATACTTACATCACGCTTTCCTTCCACCAATTATGCATATTCTTGGGCCACCGCTTGTAAGGACCATCATTTTGATTTTTAACACATAGTTGTCTACTTTGTCCACTGCACCTTATGTGGATCTCTGGACCATCATCCAGAGGATGGATCATTTCCTTTGCATGCATTTTGCATATAACTGCCTATGGACTTGTACTCACATCACATGTAGTCAAGTATCCTTACCTCTATCTAAGATCCACCATGGTTTGCATGCCTCTTCTGCACTGACTCGTGTTCCTCTGCTACAATCTATCCCATCCATGTATTGGTATGATTAAGAGCCACCTGCTCCATCCATACTGCATGGATGACCTCTGGACCACTATCCGTTGTACCAGCATAGGGGCACCATTAGTGTGTCTTTGATCAGTTGGCCATACTAGAGTTTCTTTTAAGCTCTTTTCTGACTCCTAAAAGAATGAAAATATGGTCGAGCACAGCTACTTCCTTTCCCACTCGTTAAAGTATAGAAAAGGGTGTCTAAATTGTCTCGTTTATCTCCTTTTGTAGAATATGTAGACCATCAAATGAAAAACACCACCTTGGCACATTCAATCCAATACTGTTCCCCTTTGCATACTTTTATGCTTTGTTGGGTAGAGGGGCTGAACTTTATGAAAAATCTCACCATGGGTTGTCCTTAAGCTATTTTCCATCCCTCTCATCAAGAAAATATCACTGAGCAAACTTGGTTTCGTTCATGCTCATAAAAGTGTCTGAATGATCGTCTATTAGTATAGGTTTAACCTTTTTTGGCCTGATTGGTCTACCAATGGTAAAGAAGTCTCTCATCCCCTGTATGATGGGTGAGCTCTCCTGTGTATACTTTTATCCTTTTTTGAGCACTAGATACTACCAACAAAAAAGATCCCCCACTGGAGTCTTCTTCATGCTTTCAGACTCTCTAAAAATGAAAGCACCATCGAGCATTTACTTTCATGGGCTCGCCAAAAATCCATGAGATCATACAAGAATTGTGTCTTTATACACCACCCCACAGATAAACGTTTGGAAGCATTCCTACTTTGGGTCACCTTTGCTCAAAGTACTCTGCAATGTGTCTTCCTTGGATCCCATCAACACCAAAAGTATCTACCTTCCACAAGAATTTCCCATCTGTAGTGACATTCCCGGTATTATAGCTATGATCCCTTTCCCATGAGTCAGTTTCATTTGCTTCCTAGTCTGCCCTATCATCATACTCTCAACAAAGGAAGTTTGAGTGTACTACACTCCCTTTCCCCCTATTCAAAATCCTTCCTTTACCTTCCCCATTTAGTGGGTCATTCCTCATATTGTCTCAGATATTTTAGTTATATCCCTCACACATCTGGTCAAGGAAACACCATTGCCTTGACTAGGGGCATGCCTACCTCTATCGACAAAAACACATGTATTCCATAGGATAGACATAGAGGTCCTTGTATCCTGGTTTCATTAACCTCACTGATGAGTTCCTTGGACCACTTGATAGGAGTCCTTAGTGCCTCTCGGGATGGTTGTTTCTCACATGCTTGAATCCAGCTACATCATCGCACCATTGAGATTCGTATAGGGTATTGGTCCGTGAAGTATTTGGTTGAAGACATCAGATGTCACTTGAATCTAGCACATTGATGAGTCTATTTGAGGGACCCCAATAGGTTTGTGTCCCTTGTGATTTCTAGGTTGCTTTGGAGACAATGTTCAGAAACCCCAGTAGTGCTTCTATATATATTTATGATTGATGTAGCATACTTGTACCACAGAGACTCTGACTCTCTCTCTCAGTAAACTATGTGTTGTTCCAGATCTAGCAGACCATTAGTCATGAAGATATAGCATTCCATGAGAATGCCATGGGTCCAATGTAGGAGTTATTCAGATCAGTATTGTATTCAGCCTCTCATTGAGGAAACCACTATTGTAACAACAGTTGTACATGATCGGCTCTTGTATTCTAGAGCTTAGATCACATTATTCTTTTGACATCATTACAAGCATGGGGATTCCCGTGTCGTCCATATACATGTCACACATTATTTGTATCTCACACATTAATGGGAACCACATTAATACAAAAATGAAAAGCCACCATGCCCCACCCCAAGAAGCACCACCTCTCCTAAGAAAATCCTATGATGTTCGTCGGCCATACGATGCGATCCTGCCCTCACACATCAAGGGGCAATCTGTTAACCCAAAAAATCCCATAATGAGATCTACATGACCTACACCACCTAAACACATCTATGTATGACCCTCATTTGACCCCATTTGACCCCCACACCTTCAATAAGGTTTAAAATTATGAAAAATGGCTTAAAAACCCCTAAAAAGAGCCAAAATAGATCTCATAGGGGCTAAAGCCTCCAAAAAGGGGATAAAACCCCTCAAAGGAGCTTCAAGCCTCCAAACAAGCTAAATATTGAGTGAAAGGGGCTAAAATCCCCAAAAAGGGGCTAAATCCCCAACCCGAGGCTTAAAACCCCAAAAATATTGAGAAAAAGTATAAATAAAGGGGTGGGGGTCACTCTCAAGTGACTCCTTCACTCCCTATCATTATGCTACCTATGTGAGTGCCTTGAGACCATTTGACTCTCAATACATTCGTCTGCCCTCTCCTCCATTCCTCCCTTAAGCCATAGCTCCCCATTCCTATGAGAGGTGCTCTCCCAAGCTAGGGGATGGTGGCCCATTCCAACCAAAAGTTATACTTGTCTTTTCATTTTTTTTCTTTGGTATATTGTAGTTTTCTAACATTTTTTGTTTGTGGGTTTATTACTTAACATTCTCTTGCAGGTTTCCATTGATTACTTGCAGGTCTTTTGGTTTCCTAATAGTTGTATGTACAGTTGTGGAGCTTATGTGCAGAGGGGTTTTTCATTTTGTTTTCCATTTATTTATTTCTTTTCTTCCATTCTCATAGGATCCCTACCCTTCCGTTCTATAGATGGAAGGGATCCATTCCTGGTGTCTAGCTAGGGTGAAAGCCCTACTACAAGGGTCTTGCATCACAGCTTGCTCTTTTTTCACAATAGGGAGCAATGGCATTGGTATTTGTTTTGTGGGATCTTCCTACATATTAGTATATTTAGAGCTCACTTGAACCTTTTGTTTCTTAAGATGCGTTCCAGCTGTATCTGTATGAGTTTGCAGTTGGGAACTGATTTTTTCAAGATTCCTCTTGAATTCTACCCCTTTTTGTAATGTGTCTTCCATTGAACCAAGATGAGGAATGGATGGGCCATCAAGTATACCTTTACCTTTTTCCTTGGGTTGAGCAAAAATGGTAGTAGCAAAGCTTGCTTCTTGTTCTTTGGATTCCTTTTATTTTTCCTCCTTCTAAATATTTTGTTTTATCTTAAGTTTATCTTGCCTTTCACGGAGAGTTCTTATCATAAGATCCTTCTGGTACTTGTACAAATGAGACTTGACATTCATATCAATTGTCTTATTCATGGCTTCCTAAAAATATATGGCTTCTCAGAACATGGAATCACATGGTCATTTTCATGAACGTAATGCAATATAACATCCTCATGTGTAAAGAGGTTTTCCAAATAAGACAATGGGTCATGCATTCTCTTGGATTCCTCTCCCAAGTTCATAATATAAATTTCCTTACACAAAAGAGTTGTGTGGCTGATGTTATGTAGCACAGGAGAGTCAAGAGAAACAATAAATTTGGGCCAAGCCCTTTCCTTGTTCTTAGACAACATGGGAAAAACCCCATCGATGACAGTTTGATAGAGAAATTTCTATAGCACCATGTGGTCGGGAACTATCTTGGGAAGCAGGTGAACTGTATTTCTGCCACAAATTTTTATGTAATAGAAATATTCTCCTACATACCAGTCGCCATACAATGAAATTAATTCCATAGCACCTTTAGAGAATGCGAGAGCATCAACCTAAAAAATATAAAATACATTGAACCGATAAATAGGTCACAAAGCTCATAAACCTGAGGGATGAGTTTATCGTCCCACATATTGGATAAATAGATATTTATTGGTGGGGATTCCTCTTTTTGAAACCAATTTAAAGTCAATAAAGGAGAATACACACAGAATGCATCCATAAAAAACTTGGACATATAAAAGGTTGGATTCCAGCTAGACGAGGTTTTCTGATACTTCTCAATTTTGTCTCACAAATTGCATGACACAATTTTCACCCAATTGAATGAATCACCTATAAGTAAAATATTGTGTTCCATAGGAAACCACTTTGCTTTGAACGAGGAATAGTTTGGTAACCCATATAACTGAAAAATCATGGCTTGTAATAATGGGAAAGGTTCTTTGAACCAGGAAATTGGATATGCCAAAATTGAGGCAGGAATTACTAATGTTGGATCTTCCAACCAGGATTTGACTACCTCTTTGTAAATGAACCTAGAGAGAGATTCATTAAAACATTTTGATGTGAGAAGTTGTTTTGGTGGTCCCAAAGCATAATCCCTAGAAAATACATCAGGATGGAAAGAATCAACAAGCGTATTCTTTGTGTCATGAAAGGTGTGCCCCTTAGGGTCGACATGGTCCAATGCCCACTTGACAAGATCTGTATAGGGAATGAAAGGAGGCTTGGAAGCAATGCAAAGAATATGAGTACTACAAATATTGGCAAAAGTGGGCTGGTCGTGGGTAATAGAGGAAAGATCATCATTGTAAAAAGAAGAGTAAATTTTGGACCAGTCTAGATATAGGGTATTAGATACGCACCCACTAGTGTTAGTAAAAACACCGATGTTGGGGTATTTTTTCTTTTTCTCTTGAAGAGTTGTTTTGTACATGGAGTTCCTAGATGTTGTGGGTGCCTTTTCTGATTGGATCTTGGAAACCATGTCTGATAATAATGTGAGTTCAAACATAACAGGAAAAATGGTCAGGCAGTGAAAATGTTCAGAATACTGCAAATCCGTGCGCTGGGACAAAGAGAAAATGCATAGTAAAAAACCTAAGCACAGTGAAAAAGAATAGGTAAAAATGGTAAAACAACACTCGTAACTTTGAACTTTAAAAACCC
This sequence comes from Pseudotsuga menziesii, assembly GCA_001517045.1. NCBI lineage: Eukaryota > Viridiplantae > Streptophyta > Pinopsida > Pinales > Pinaceae > Pseudotsuga > Pseudotsuga menziesii. The sequence continues at coordinate 268,341 of LPNX010395231.1, read as the reverse complement.
AATACCAAACGGATAAAAGAACCTTGGCAGTAGATTTGGTATGCATGGGAGACTGAGATCTAGGTGGCAAAACAATATACATGATTTGAAAAGATTCACTTTTCATGGTTTCTCATGTCTAGTTTTTGAAAATTGAGATTTGAGAATCAAGAAACGAACAATCAATCTAGAAATCATATGGGGTTTTCGATTTCCGAAAGGAAAAGTTAGAAGTTGGAAAGGAGAACATTATTCAAAATTAAAATGATGTTACCAAAATCCCTTATCTGAAATGTTAGAAATCAGAAATTGGGAACTAACCAAATAATCTTAATGAAATCAGAGTTTCCAATTTCCAATATCCAAAAATTAAAAAAAATGAAATGTTCTTTATTTTAAATGATAAGGTTTCCAAGATCCGAAATGTCGAAAATCGAAAATCATGAAACGAACTTCAACTTACCTCCAAAAAAAGGATTTCTTCATTTCGATTTCCAAAAGCAGGGATTGAAAACTCTAAAAGGTATGGAGATAAATAAAAATGTCCCAAAATCCAAAAAAAAATCCAGAAAAACAAGGTTTACCGAAGGAGTTTATTCAATCCACACAAAATAACAAAGAACTTACAACTTCATAACTTCCTTAAGTGAACTAAGGCTATAAAACTAGTCAATGGGGGCCCCTATTTGATGACTCAAAATGGGGATCTCTTACAGGAAGCAATAGGGCCTTACTGTCATGATTGATTTGCAAATAGAGTCATAAGGCCTCTATCAAAATATATTGAGTGTTATCAATTTCTACCAATGTTGTGAGGGTTTTGCTTCTAACTTGATTTTATAGTTCGTTTTTTTTGCAATACTGTACTGTGGCCACAAGGGATTTTTCCCGTTGCATTTGTTTCTTGAAAAGGGCCATAGAGCCACTTGTCAAATAATTTATTATTATTTAACTTTGATAGCAAATTTTATGGGATGTAGCCTGCGAGGTGTTTATATTTATGGTCTTGGATATTATTTTTATTTTTACACAGTCATTTTCCTTAGAACGATAGTTAGCAGGTTTGGGGAAAAAATATTATAAAGGAGAAATTAAATATTTTTAGATGCAGAGGCTTCCACCCTATCATTCTTGTTTAATAAAGAAAAAGGGTCATAATTCCATTGTCAACGATAGTTTCTAGAAAAGGCTTTAGTATTTTTGGAAAGACCCATGAGGGTTTTCAAATTTTCATTTTAGAAACTTATCTTAAGTTTACACTTTGTATTTAAAGAAAAATAGCGTGGTTGTGATGCCTTTACCCTACCGCATTTATTTTAAGAGAAATTTGCAAGGCCATCAATATGTCGTGATAAAGACCATATACTTCCTATTCATAAATATTTAATTTATTAAAAAATACAATGTTATTGTGAAAATAATTAATCCCTAAGGTTGTCACATCTTTGTTATGTAATGATAACATTAGAGATGATAATTCCAAAATGGTTTATAGCCTATAGCTTCATCCTCTCGATAATCTCAATTTGGTATTCAATATTTTTTGTTTTTTCACGAATCTCACCATGTTTCCTTAAAAAGAAAAATTCTTGTAGTGAGATCTGAAACCTAGCCCAATTATTAATTTTATTTAATGATTTTCTTATCTATTGTATCTTGGGTTTTGGATTTGAACAAGATGATTTACTTAAATATTCCATCTTCGAGTTAATAAGTTTAACCTACATATAAACATGTATACTATGTGTATTTTATTACAGGCTTAAACCTTGAGAATGTTTAGCATCAACATTGTTTTTGTTTAAACTAAGAACTATGTAGTTAGCTTATGAAATCTATACAAGTTTTATGTTTATTAGGTTTTGATAGTTATATATATATACATATATGTTTATTTGTATGAATCTGCAACTAGATATATATTTTATAGTAACCTCTGTAATAGGGTTTTATAAAGTTTCTAGCAAAACAATGAATTAAGATAACTAAAATAGAGCAATATGATTAATATAACAAGAAAAGGAAAAGAAACATCATTAAGATAAAACTAATATAACATAAATACTTATATTAGTAAGCCTTAAACCTTCATTTTGATTACTAATTGCAGGTTTCTCCTTTTAAAATAATAAATACTCACTTCCAAATAGAAAGTATGGATCATAGATAATTACCACAATTTATAGCTAAATTGTGCAGCTAGTTAGAATTCATATAAATAAGAAATAAAGCCATATAATTAAATCACAAGTGCATAAAAAGAATTAGAATGTGGATAATTTTGCATAAGGGGACAAACACCCAAAGGAGACTGTTCCACCCAGCCTTGTCCTAAAGCAGCCAAGATTACTTGCTTAGGACCCCCGATCCTATTCACTAAACCACTAAGATGAACAAAAGTAGATAAAATCCCACATAACAATTTTCTACAGCTTAGCACTCAGTAGCATATTTAACTCGACAATTTCACTTTAGCTATCCCCTCATCAAATTCGTTCTCCGCATGACTTTTCAGTTTGCAGCAGTCACAAGGTACATTCACTTGAAACAGAATGAGTAGTGAACCTCCTCCTCAATTTGATGGTATTTACAATATTTCCTAGGTATTTGGGTCAATTTTGGAATTAAATGAGACACCAGCTCTGTTCCCCCTCTCAGGGAACATGAGCACAATTTTAGGGATTATGCTTCCTACAACAACTAGAAAGTGAAATGCTAGTTTTGCCACTTGTAAACCATCCTTCTAAAACTACTCAGTCCTCCTAGTGGGTCAGTGAACACCCATTTAACAGTCTCCCTTGGATCTAAAACTACTCAGTCCTCCTAGTGGGTCAGTGAACACCCATTTAACAGTCTCCCTTGGATAGGTGTCTCTTCTATTTAATTTTTAACATAAATCATTCTTCAATTGCAGTCATCCTTCACCAAATTGGTCATAAAACCTTACAACAAATTTAACATATTTTTTTTTAAATAAATAATAAATATTGATTTTTCAGTTCTAGGTGTGTTACAAAAATGAAGGAAAAACTAAATTACTTGCCACTACTAAAATATATTTTTATTGAGTAGTTTATTATTAGATGTAAATTTATTAAAAATTTAATGTAAAGACATTTCTTTCATAGTAAACAATAAACCATAAAAATCACAGGTTATTTATTTAAAAAATATAAATATGTCTAATGAATTTGATAGCACGTGGAAGAATAAGAAAATGCTAAATGATGTAAGAAAAGGTCAACCGTTAAACTATTCATAGTATATATAAAAAAAATTCCTTCAAATTCCAGAATGGAGGAATGAATTAGCCCAAATCTATGAGATTATGTTGCTCTTTCAAACTTGGAGTGTATCTTTGAGATCATGTTGCTCTTTCACCATTATCTCTAAAAGGAAAACATATTCCAAAAATATTGAGTGGAAAGAAAACCCAAAGCCATACATATGTGAAGTTGTTCGATAACTTATTTTAAGGGCTTGAATCGTTATGTGGATCCTTTTCCATAACCATGGCATCATGCTTAAAATAATGAGAGAGAAGGAAAACAAAATTGAGAGCCATACATACTTGTAACTCAAGTAATCAATGTTGGTATAACACTCTTTGGCTTGCAAACACCACATATGCATAGAAGACACCAAAATGATTAATGAAATTTATCACTACACAAAAAGACCTGTCTGAGGCCATTAAGATAGAAAAAACCCTAATAACTTCTAACTAGGATGATGGTTGGAACTTTAGTCGGTCATTGGTTCCTACCATCAAGATAGAAAGGAAAAAAATAAGTAATAATCATTAATTAGATTACAAAATTAACATACTATAATTGAATATAATTTTAATAATCAAATCAACCATAAAATATTAATTTATCGACCACTTTTTATTTATTCAATAAAAAATTATTTTTTAATAATTTAATTAATGTTTTGGTTATAAAAAAATAGTTTTTTGTGTCCTCTCATCTTTTCTTGAAGTTAAAATCATCAAATTAGGAGTTTTTTCTCTTCTTGAATATATATTATTAATAGACCTCGAGTGAACATGATTCTCTCAAGATTTTTTTGGATCTCTTCCCTTGACAATTAGCTACACTATTTAGTATGAAACGTCGAGTTAAACAATATTACATACGGATTCCATTCTATATTAAACTGAATATAATTTTAAGTTTGTTCAATTCCATCCTTTAAACCATTTATACTCTGAAACGAGAACTCAATAGAGTTCTCATTTTTCTATCTCCTAATTTTTGTAGCTATTATTACCTCTGTTTCAAAAAGGGTTGATATCGGTATCACACGTTTTCATTTTGAGGAATTTCTTTTGGGCCTTTGAATCATCTTTGTCGTAAAATATTTTTAATTTCTATTTTCAAGTTTTCTTTCTAGAAATTTAACAAAATAACATACATTTAGAAGCAAGTTATAATGAAAAACATATACATTTTGCAATATTTTTTTTTTAAATTAAGACACTTTTATGGACAAAATAATAATTTTTTATTGAAAAAATTTATAAAAATCAATAAAATACAGACATTTAAAAACATTTTCAATGGATTTTTATAGATATTTTGTAAAAAATTATATTATTTTATATTATTTTCCAGAAAGTGACAATTCATAAAAATTGAAGATAAACTATACCATATATTTGTAAGTAACATATTAAAAACATTATATATAGAAATTTTATTTCTAAATTAAAGTTTGAAAGTAAAAACATTACTAATATATCTTATCAAAAAGTTGTCAAATTTAACACTTTCTTCAAGACATGAAACTAATCAAAATATCATGAAATTCAAATTCTTCATTGAAATTGGAATTTTTTGAGCTGGTCGTTCTTCATGGACATCAATGCCTCTTCCATTGGGTATTCTATGTCTATACGATTCCCAAACTGCTCTTTTTCCAGGCATCCCTCTTAATGGGGGTTGAGGCCCTTTTGACATATTTGCCAAAAGTGTTTCACTAACATAAAAAAAAATTACATCGATATTACATTAAAAAAAAATTAAACCTCCCCTAACCTCTTGAACCCCTCACAACATTGTATTAAAGAAAATTACATTAAAAAAAAAATCCCCTGGATTAACCACCTAACCCCCCCCTCCCACCCTCCCACCCTCCCACGTCACATTCAAAAAATATTTGAAAAACAATTATACCCCCTAACCCCTGAACTCCGCCCCACACACAACATTACATTAAAAAAATATAAATAATTTTTTTTTTAATAAACCGTCCCTCTAACCCCCACAACATCAAATTTAAAACAATATTAAAAAATAATTTTTTGAACCTACACTACGTATCCTACACTACTCTATTCTAGCATAGCATAGCATATTCTAGCTTATCCTACCCTTATGTGGCTTAGAATACCCTAACCTACTCTTCTTTAGCCTATAGACTACTATTCCTTATCCTATCCTACTCTAACTTATCCTAGATACTCTACCCTTACCTCACCTATCTTAGGTTACTCTATATTAACCTATTCTAGCATAGCCTAACCTATCCTACTCTATTCTAGTTTGCTCTACTGTAGCCTACTCTCTTCTACCTACTCTATATTATCCTTACCCATCCTACTCTAGCCGAGCCTACTATAGCCTACTCTAGCCTAACCTAGCCTAGCCTAACCTAGCCTAGCCTACAATAGCCTAGATTATCCTATCCTAATCTATCTTAACCTAACCTACTCTAGAATAGTCTAGACAACTCTCAAGTAGCGTAGTGTAACATATCCTAGCCTAACCTACTATATACTAGCCTACTCTAGCCTAGCCTAAGCTACTCTGGCCTACTATAGCCTAGACTACTCTACTCTAGTCTAGATTAACCTACTCTCTGCTAGCCACACTATCCTAGCCTAGCCTAGCCTTCCCTACTCCAACCTGAGATACTCTAACCTAATTTACTCTAGCATAACATAGCCTAACATAATCTAGACTGGCCTACCCTTCCCTACTCTACCTTGGAATACTCTAGCCTATCCTACTCTAGCATAGCATAACATAGCCTAACTTAATATAACTTATCCTAGCCTATCATTTCTAACTCTATATAGCATATCCTACTCTATCCTATCCTAGGCTAACATGGCCTACTCTAGCCTAGGGGCTGATGCACAATCATGGACTCCTTTAAAGACACTTTAGATGCCACATAATACTAGAATAAATGGGAAACTCTGACTTTAGGTGACAATTAGGGGTACTTCCCTAACATATTTGAAGATGAAGTAAAAAGAGAAAATACAGGTAATTGAATCATATTTCATAATATATATAATTTAGGCAAAGAAAATGTGTGTAAATGATTAGAAAATTAGATTCCGTGAAAGTGGATTTTCAAATTTTCAGCACATCTTAACATATATGTTTGTGTGGGTGCAACAATATATCAGGTAAATGATCTCCATTTGGCATAAAATCTTGAAGACATATAAAGGACATATGGGCCTAGTGCAACACTATTTATTCAGAAATTTTCATGAATTATTTTTTATTATTATTAATTATTCAAGTCAGAAAAGATTGAAATTAAAACCTTATGTGCAGGTGCAACACTTTATAGGAAAAAAATAATGAAATCCTTGATTTCTTAATATAAGATCATAGAGCTTGATCTCGTCTAGTGCACCATATAGTTTTTTTGGAAAATGGTGATGGGAATCAAAAGTTATATAACAAACAATCGATGTATGTATTTTCAAAAACTAACGTCTGTCATTTAGAAAAATAATTATAAATAAATAAAACATAGTTTTGAAGGAAAAAATTACATATTCAGAATTGTCATTTCGTACTCTACAATATCCTACATTTTCATAAAAAATATTGTGTATGTCATATCAAAACAAGCCATTTAAACTGAGCATATTGATAGAGTTCTAAAAAACAAGCAATAGCCCTGGTGGATTTGTCCTAGCCAATAGGCTTGGTATTCCGAAGCTACTTCCAAACCTAATGCCAAACCTTAATCCTACCAATTATTTAAATTTTAAAATAATGCATATGCGATATAACACATATGCGATATGAATAAGCTATATCACGTATATGTTATATTGCATATGTGCTATATCGCATATGCATTATAGCTTATTCATATCGAATATGCGATATAACGCATATGCGATATGAATAAGCTATAACGCATATGTGATATAGCTTACTCATATCACATGTGCGATATGATAAAGCTATAATGCATATGTGTAAATTATGTTGTGATGACATGAGTACCACTTGAACTTGTAGGGAATAATTAGGCTGTTCCTTTTTTGGAGTCATAACTTTCACCTACAGACTGTGTTTGATAAAAACAAAACATTGTTGGAAAGATATTGGTATGTATAATTCACTGAGGGAACTAAAGACGTATGTGATCCACATCTAAGCCTTAAAATTTTACTACTTTGATCCTCCAAGGAAGGATTTACCATTAGGGTATGTTAATACAATGTTAGGTTCTAACAAAAACTAACCCGTGTATGTCTCATGTTCAATATTAGCAATTCTATAGAATCAATTTAAGGTCATCTAGTAACTATGTAAAATCATTTTGGATAGTCTTCACAATGAAATTAATTTAAATGTTTGTGCAACTTTTATAAATTGATTTTCCTTCCTACTTTTTTGTCCCTTTAGGTGCCTAGTTGAATAACAATTTTATGTATTATTTATCATGTGTAACATCAATTAGATCAAAAACATATTTTGATATTCTCAATTTCTTTAAAAGGTTTATTGTTCTCAAAACTCGACTAAAATTAAAATCACACTCAACTAAGGTGCTTGATAGAATTATGTTCAGAGATAATTTATGTGGCATGGCTTCTAGATTCACAATGTCACTAGCTACTTGGAATTTGTATGGGTGGTGGGTTCCCACTATAGCTTACTTCATGGAAGTTCTCTAATCTTGGTAGCATAATTGAACTAGGTAAATTCTAATGGTCCTATAGGTAAATTTTAACTAATTTTTTTTAGTCCTAATGCATCATTGTTCATCACGCTCATCCTCATCATCATCACCACCCTCATCCTCATCATCATCATAATCACCGTCATCCTCATCATCATCATCATAGTCATCCTCCTCCTCCTCCTCCTCCTCATCATCATCATTGTTCATCATCATCGTCATCACCATCACCCTCATCAGCTTCATCGTCATCATCATCACCCTCATCCTCATCATCTTCATCATCACCCTGATCCTCATCATCATCATCACCCTCATCCTCATCATCATCATTGTCATCACCCTTATTCTCATTAGCATCATCATGGCCATCATCATCACCATCATCATCATCCTCCTCCTCCTCATCATCGCTGTCATCCTCATTAGCATCATCATGGTCATCATCATCATCATCATTATCATCATCATCACCCTCATCCTCATCCTCATCATCATCCTCATCATCCTCATCCTCATCCTCATCATCATCCTCATCATCATCATCACCCTCATCCTCAGCAGCATCATCATGGTAATCATCGTCATCATCATCATCATCATAACCCTCATCCTCCTCCTCCTCCTCCTCATCTTCATCCTCATCCTCATCCTCATCCTCATCATCATCACCCTCATACTCATCAGCTTCATCATGGTCATCATCATCATCATCATGGTCATCATCCTCATCCTCATCCTCATCATCATCATTGTCAACCTCATCATCATCATCACCCTCATCCTCCTCCTCATCATCATCACCCTCATCCTAATCATCATCATCGTGGTCATCATCAGCATCATCATAATCATCATCATCATCATCATCATCATCACCCTCATCCTCATCACCATCATCATCATCCTCATTTTCATCATCATCATCATCATCATCACCCTCATCCTCACCGGATTCATCATGGTCATCCTCATCATCATTATCATCATCACCGTCATCATCCTCATCCTCCTCATCATCATCATCATCGTCAACCTCATCATCATCATCACCCTCATCCTCATCATCATCATCATGGTCATCATCATCATCATCATCATCACTCTCATCTTCCTCCTCCTCCTCATCATCCTCATCCTCATCCTCATCCTCATCCTAATCATCATCATCATCACCCTCATCCTCACCAGCTTCATCATGGTCATCACCATCATCGTCAACCTCATCATCATCATCACCCACTTCCTCCTCCTCCTCCTCATCACCCTCATTCTCATCATCATCATCATGGTCATAATCATCATCATCGTCGTCGTCGTCGTCATCATCATCATCACCCTCATCCTCATCACCATCATCATCATCCTCATTCTCATCATCATCATCATCATCGTCACCCTCATCCACATAAACTTCATCATGGTCATCATCCTCATCCTCATCCTCATCATCATCATCATCACCCTCATCCTCCTCCTCATCCTCATCACCCTCATCCTCCTCCTCCTCCTCCTCCTCCTCCTCCTCCTCCTCCTCCTCTACATCATGGTCATCATCATCATCACCCTCATCCTCATGGTCATCATCACCATCCTCCTCCTCATCATCATCACCATCATCCTCATCATCATCTTCATAGCCATCATCCTCCTCATCATAACCCTTATCCTCATCATCATCATCATGGTCATCATCATCATCATCATCACCCTCATCCTCACCATCATCATCATCTTCATCGACACCCTCATCCTCATCATCATCATCATATTCAACATCCTCCTCCTCATCACCATCATCCTCATCATCATATTCATCATCACCCTCATCCTCATCCTCATCATCACCTTCATCAGCATCGTTCATCACACTCATCCTTACCATCATCATCATCTTCATCCACACCCTCACCCTCATCATCATCATCATCATCACCGTCATCATCATCATGGTCATCATCATCATGATGGTCATCATCATCATCATCACCCTCATCCACATCATCATCATCATAGTCATCATCCTCCTCATCATCACCCTCATCCTTATCATCATCATCATCATCATCATCATCATCATCGGCGTCGTCGTCATCGTCTTCATTGACACCCTCATCCTTAACATCATCATCATCCTCCTTCTCCTCCTCATCATCATCATAATCCTCATCCTCATCATCATCAGCATCATCACCCTCATCGTTATCATCATCATCATGGTCATCATGGTCATCATCATCATCATCACCCTCATCCTCATCATCATCATCATAGTCATCCTCCTCCTCATCATCACCATCATTGTTCACCATCATCTTCATCGTCACCATCATCCACATCATCATCACCAGCCTCGTTATCATCATCATCACCATCCTTGTCATCATCATCATCATCATCATCATCATCACCCTCATCCTCATCATCATCATCACCCTCATCCTCCTCCTCCTCCTACTCCTCATCATCCTCATCCTCATAAACTTCATCGACACCCTCATCCTCAACATCATCAACATCCTCATCATAATCATCATCATCATCATAATCCTCATCCTCATCCTCATCATCATCATCACCCTTATCCTCATCATCATCATCATGGTCATCATTATCATCATCATCATTATCATCACCCTCATCCTCATCATCATCATCATAGTCATCATCCTCCTCATCATCACCATCATTGGTCACCATCATCTTCATCGTCACCATCATCCTCATCATCATCACCATCCTCATCATCATCATCATCACCATCCTCGTCATCATCATCATCATCATCATCATAATCCCTCATCCTCATCGTCACCATCACCCTCATCCTCATCGTCATCATCATCCTCCTCATCCTTATCATCATCCTCATGCTCATCATCATACTCATCCTCATCATCATTGTTCATCAACCTCATCCTCACCATCATCAACACCCTCATCCTCATCATCATCGACACCCTCACCCTAATCCTCATTGACACCCTCATCCTCATCATCATCGACACCCTCATCGTCATCCTCATCGACACTCTCACCCTCATACTCATCATCATCATGCTCATGGACACCCTCAATGTTCATCAACCTCATCTTCATCATATCTAGATAAATGTAAATTGCACATTTTCGTTGAGCACTAAATCGCATATGCGATATATCTCATATGCACTAAATCGCATATGCGATACATCACATATGCGTTATGGAAAACATGTAAAAACCTGCCCTTTCATTAAAAAGATGGAATTCAATATCGCATATGCGATATATCGGAGGTGTGTTATATCGCATATGCGATATGTGTTTTATAGAAAATGTAGGGTGGCATCCTGTTGGCCACCTTTAACGTATCAAAAGACAAAATTCGTCTGAACCCACACATAGAGAACTGTTCGACATGCAATTTTTTATCATTACTTACATAATTCCATAGTTTTGTACAGGTTTGGGTGGATTTCAATGGGGAATGTATGTAATAGAGAATGAAAGTCAGCAAGGAAGGTGCTTACACTGGAAGAAGCAGAAAATAAAAAACAAAAAAAGGAAGATTCAAGAAATCATCGGCATTCATTACATGAGCAAATAGTTCCCATTCCCCCTCAACAGATACCTGATGTAGAGGCTAAGGAAGATAATGCAACTTTAAAAGAAGCTGGTTATATAGAAGTTGATATTATTCTTCCATTAGTAGATGCACAATCTCGTGAAGAGTTCAATAATTATGTTACTCCCGATGTAAATATGACTTAGCAACAACCATGTTCGGTGGTTCAATCTCCTAATCGAAGTTGTGATCTGGTAGTGGATGTAAACGTCACTCCAACATTTCCAACGATAAGAAATTTTTCATCAAAACAAAAGAGAACTCCTAAATGAATACAAGTGGACAAGAGTAGATTGACTTCCATGGAAGGTAAGGTGGCTAAACGCACTATCCTTCGTCATTCTTCTCAAATAATGAAACAATATTTTGATAACAAATCCGAAGCCGATAAATGCCAGCTGTTTTTAGCTTTGCTTAAATCTAGAAATATGGCAACTATTAGAAGAAATTTAGGCATAACAACAATGAATAATATGGAATCAAGTAATCACATTGTTAAATCTCTTGTTGCTACATTCACATCGATTGGTAAAAAACTCGTTCAAAATACTGTAATGTGGCTCGTTGTGTATTGGCTAAATCAATTGTATGTAGATCCACAAGACAATGTCATTTACTTAAATGCACATCACAAATTGTTCCTTTACATCCAAAGACACTTAAAAAATATTCAGTAAGAAGAGACAACCTTAATGTAGAGGGACAAATGGAAACATTATGGGCATTTAGTGGTAGGTTGCCCCGAAAAGACATGAACTTAGTCGAAGCAGTGAAGGGCCTAGTGCAAACGTTTTGGCATGATAACAATAGGCCTTCCTCTAACGTGAAGGATGTGTTAAAACATTGTAGGGATTCTCATCACATTGAACCTCATGTTAAGCGTTATCTTGACATGACACAAACTCAACTTTTCGAGATGTTTAAAGTTGTCAACGTAGAGCTAAGGCTCGGGCAAAGATATTTTGAAAAATGAAATCCTTGGTATGTTAGAATTAATACTGTCTAGAACACTTGTTGTTGTAGGTACCACATAGAGTTTGACCTATATTACCATACATTTGCACATATACATAATTTTTTTCATCCTAACCATGTACATGAATGCTCAAGTACAGTACCGCCAATGTCATCCAGAGATTTTATCCATAGCATCATGTGTCCGAAGCAAGATGGGAATACACATTACTTAAAACAATGTGTTGACAGTTCTTTCAACAATTGTGGCGGGCTATCCTTTTGGTTTGATTTCATCCATGAAAAGTGAAAGATCAAGCATTCAGGAATGCAATTGTTGAGAAGCAGAACTATCAGTATGAGACATATAAGCTAAATTATGGGAAAAATAGAAGGAAGATTAAATTCACGACTTCACAGGTAAATTCTTGAATATTGAAAAATTAATATTCATGTACACATTTTTTTATGTGGTTTATTGACATTAATATTCATGTACCAGGTGTGAGTATGTGATTTTATTCCAGAGTTTCGTGGAAATATCCAATAGTACATTCAACATGTTGATATGGCACGGTGGCAAGATGAGCAATTTAGAATATGTCGAGACACCTTCCCTCTTGGAACAATACTATTAGTGGCTGAATTTGTATAAAATTACACCCTACAACCACAAAATGAAATTCAAAGTCAATACTATCACTTAGAGCAGGTGAGCATAATGGTGCATATCACGTATCAACATGGGCAAGATAGCAATGAAGAGAAATGTGTGATACTGAAAGAAAGTCACTTCTACATAAGTGACGACTGGACCCATGACATCCCTTATGTGTAACATTGCTTTAAAGTATTCTATGATCACGTGATAGCTATGGATATACAATTTTATTGTCATTTCATTTGGTCAGATGGTTGTGCTAGACAGTTCAAGAATGCACGTGTATTTGAATGGTTGTGTTTGTTGCACATAAAATACAATGTGCCACATGTATGGAACTACTTTGAAACTGGTCATGGAAAAGGAGAGCACGATGGTGCTGGTGCATGCATTAAAACTTCCCTTCAAAGGGAAGAGATGAAGTTTATAGGTGCTCGCCTTCGAGACACTGCATCTATAGTCCAATGGTGTGAATCTGTCATGGGAGAACAAGCAACAAGGACACACTTAGTGCAAAGAATATTCAAGGAGGTTACAAATGTGGACCGATCACAAACACCTCGGGTGAACACAGTGCATGGAACTCGGTAGTTTCATTCAATTAGAAGCTTAGACAACTCAGCCCTACAAATTTAGATAAGATTGAAATCTTTCTTTTGCAGTTCCTGTAGCATCGGTGAATGGGGTTATTGTGAGCATATGGATACTGTTGATACATGGGATCGAGTGACATTTGGCACCAATTTCAATGGCGGTAATGAAATAGACCATTTGGAAGATGATCAAACACATTTCTACAGACTATGATCACATATCGGATCTTATACAAGCAGGTACATGAGTAGTACCTAAATAAGAAAATGCATTTATGTATTGTTTACTCGACCTTTGTAGAATTTAATTTATGTAGAAATTAAAAATGAAAGACCTTATTTACAAAATGTATTGTTAACTTGACCTATTTCCTTTCATAGATTAGATATATGCAGTGGTTGCCCCAAAAAATAATGAATGGGGTTCTGACTATTGGTTGGTAGGTTGCTTAGAGGGGAAACAAACCCTTCTAGAACCTGTTACAGATGATGAAAATATTGAATTCCCAACCGGTTCGATGGTTATAAAATGGGAGTACTTGACACTTGTAGCACAACATAAAAGGAAGGGTGGGTATGTATATCAAGATTATAGACCATGAGCTATTGTATACCACTTCACCAACCTAGTATTTGGTATAAACATCAAGCTCCAAACAATTGCTCACAAAAATAAGTCACATGTATGATACTTGATACGTCATATAGAGCACGAAAGATTGATGGACACCATCGGCACCAGAGATGATCTCGATGGCCTACTTGTATGAGTGCATTGTCAGGTGCATTATTTAACCTTTTTAAAAGTGAATTCTGAAGCACAATTTCCATTATTTAGCCTTACTGTATTACCAATGTAATAAACCTGTGATTGACAGATACCAGACACAGACATAATATTATTCATAGGATACTGGACACTATAGACATGATCGTACAACCTCGGGTGAGTTGTCTATAAACCATGTTTGCACATTTTCATTGGGTTCTCTTTTCTTTCTTATGATGTTACTAATGTCTAGCCTTTTGTGTTCCTAGGATACAAACACCATATATAGCACATTGGAGGCCAAGAATGGTGTCTTTAGAAACCACCAAATATAGTTCGGAAAATAACAAGCTCTCGAGTTGTTGAAATTTACATTTATTAATGTTTTTAGTTTAATATACATTTAATTACATTGCCATGTACAAATCAGAATCCAACTATAGGCTTTCATACTTGCATGCACCAATTAGGGTCAATACAAGGTATGAAATCGAACTAGAAACACATGAGATCACCAATACTAGGCTTTCATGAGTCACCAAGTCGCATGCTCCAACTAGGTTCAAGACAAGGTATGAGATGTCCAACTAGGGTTTGGTGAGAAATCATGCAAGTTAGGAGAGGGAACTAGAAACACATGATCACCAATACTTGCATGCATGAACTAGGATTTCATGAGTCACTAAGTTGCATGCTCCAACTAGGCTCAAGACAAGGTATGAGATGGAACTAGGGTTTGTTGAGGAATCATGCAAGTTAGGAGAGGGAACTAGAAACACATGATCACCAATACTTGCATGCACACCAACTAGGCTTTCATGAGTCACCAAGTTGCATGCTCCAACTAGGGTTTTGTGAGCTATCATACAAGTTTGAAGAGTGAACTAGAAACACATGATCGCCAATACTTGCATGCACACCAACTAGGCTTTCATGAGTCACCAAGTTCCATGCTCCAACTACGATCAAGAAAAGGTATGGGATGTCCAAATAGGATTTGGTGAGCAATCATGCAAGTTAGGAGAGTGAACTAGAAACACATGATCACCAATACTTTCATGCACCAACTAGGCTTTCATGAGTCACCAAGTTGCATGCTCCAACTAGGGTTTTGTGAGCTATCATACAAGTTTGAAGAGTGAACTAGAAACACATGATCACCAATACTTTCATGCACCAACTAGGCTTTCATGAGTCACCAAGTTGCATGCTCCAACTAGGGTCAAGACAAGGTATGAGATGTCCAACTAGTGTTTGGTGAGCAAGCATGCAAGTTAGGAGAATGAACTAGAAACACATGATCACCAATATGAGACGGAACAAGGTATGAGATGTGCTTTTATTATGATTGTTAGTGGCATTGGTATGGAAAAAGAGAACT
This sequence comes from Pseudotsuga menziesii, assembly GCA_001517045.1. NCBI lineage: Eukaryota > Viridiplantae > Streptophyta > Pinopsida > Pinales > Pinaceae > Pseudotsuga > Pseudotsuga menziesii. Next base: position 252,450 of record LPNX010395231.1, on the reverse strand, counting down.
AAAAATGTTTAAAGTAATTATTTGTACATGGTCATATGGGGGATTTGGCTAGGGATGAACTTAGTTCTTAATTCTATTTGAGGAAAAAATCATTCTTTTGTTAAATAATTAATCTCTTATTCAAGAATTGTCTAAAAAAGTACACTAAACACATGTATCTAATTCTTTTTCCATGGTAGCTTACATATCAAAGTCATGGGTTTCCTTGATGGTGCATATCAAAGTGATCCAAATTTTAGTATCACATGGCATCTTATTTTTATTTGATATGCATGTCAGTAAGTATAAAGTTGGAACTAGCATTGGAACAAACAATTTTGCATAATTAATGGACTCAATGCTCTTGATGAAATGTGCTTTCAATGGTGGTGTAAAAAATCTCTAGGTTTTTGTTGACTAAGATCTCACTATAAATTGGATTTTAAACAAGACCTAATTGTCAAATACTGCTACTCTTTAGTACATTTATTTTCAGCATGTTTTTGGGAACTAAACATTATTGTTGATTCTCTTCCTAAAGCAAGTCAAATTCTGGAATATATGGAGTTAGAAGAGATAATTGAAGGGACCTATTTGGTTTCTTCCTTGTGATTCAAATAAAGATGACATGTAATATCTATGTATATATTTCACTATTTTGGTTGAGTTAGATAATATTTTGGTTCATAAATTTTTTTGGATGTATAAGACTATGTGTGTTTTTGGATATTTTCTATATTATTATTATTATTATTATTATTGGACAATTTTTTGAGTTGGGATTTTTCTCCCATATAGGAATGGGAGAAATTTTTGGACAATTTTTGAAATTGGCACATTTGCAAAAATCATGTAGTATTTTGTTTGCTGTTATCTATTGGGGTATTTTGATGAGATGGAATTAAAGGCCCATGGTGGAACTAAGGTTACCAAGGTATGATATGGAACTAGGGTTTGGTGAGCAATTTGCAAGTTAAGAGAGGGAACTAGAAACACATGATCACAAATACTTGCATGCACCAACTAGGCTTTCCTGAACAACAATTTGCATGCTCCAACTAGGGTTACCAAGGTATGAGATGGAACTAGGGTTTAGTGAGCAATCATGCAAGTTAGGAGAGGGAACTAGAAACACATGATCACCAATACTAGCATGCACCCACTAGGCTTTCATGAACACAAATTTGCATGCACCAACTAGGGTTTACTTCAACCAATTTAGGGTTTGTAGGGTACATGATGTATGTTAGTATGGTATGATGAACTAGTATCATAGGGTATTGTAGGGTATGGTATGGTATATATTAAACATGCATGCATGACTTAGTGTTAAATGGTACATATTGTTAGTATGTTATGTTATAGTACATGTTATTGTATCATAGTATGCTATGATGTTAGTGTCGTAGGGTAATGTAGAGTATGTTACTGTGTGTTACTGTGTGTAAATTAGGGTATTTTATTGTATGTTAGAATTGTATGATGTTAAGAAGTTGATGAGTCGTTTAAATTATTCCTTTAAGTATTTGAAATTCATTTAAGTTAGAACACATGCACGAACCACACATATCATGTTCTAAGACCAAGTCAACCATGATATCATGTTCCAAGATCAAGTCAACCATATATATGTATAAATTTGAACCTTGATTTATATTATATATGTATAGCAATAATGTTGTACAAAAATTTCCATGCCACATGGCCATAATACAAAATAGTGGATCAAAAAGTACATCTGTGTGCACATATGAACAAAAAGTTACATCTATGTATGCCCCCTTTACATTTTTTATAGTTATCCCCCATTTTGCTGCCACTGCCAGAGTCTTTGGAGAAGTGTAGCTTTATTTTGTGACTGCTCACTGGTGATCCCCATCGATGAACAAGAGGGATAGGTCTCATCAGTGGATATTGCACAAAAACAAAATTTTGTAAGTTAATTTACCAACCTTTAAAAATTCTATGTACATTTGTTCAAATTCCAAAACCAAAATAACATTTCTACTTACCGTGCGTGAGTAAGTAATCACGAGTCCTGGTGCCTCACTAACAACGACCCTGATTGGGTGCTCTTCTTGCACCGCTTGCTCACTATCAGGCTGCATATATATATTCCAATGTCAACAAATATACATGTACCTTGGGGGGGGGAGAGGGTCACCAATTTGGGTCTCTTCAAGCACCAAACCAGAGAAATATATGTACACAAACATACAAAGAAAGCAATCTACATAAACATACTTGTTGGATCGTCAAAGGTGGGCCACTAGTTTGGTGCTCTTCATGCACTGGTGCCTCACTAGGGGCCTGCATATAAAGTAACATATATATGTCAATTTCATATAAAATAGTGAATCAAAGACATATATACCACTTGGAAGGAAAATGAGGAACTACCAAAGAAAGTGAAACATACATACCTGGCTAGGGGGAAGAGGTGAGTTGACAACAACCTCGATTTGGTGCTCTTGAAGCACCACTATCACAATAGGTTCCTGCAAAAAGTAACATATGTCAAAGCGATACAAGTTACAAAATGATTTTTCAAAGAAAATGAAACATAATTAAAAGCATATTTCAAATAATACCTGTGTCTATGAATCTACCTCTGCATGAGAGGGAATAGGATGTGATATAATATAATCATCCTAGTGAACCTACATAAAACATTTTGTATCAAAATTAGGATACATATTGAATGTTACAATCTATACTATAAATATGTAAATAAAGTTTACAAATTAACAAGTATAGTTCTCACCCCTATTGGTGAAGAACCAAACCCATAAGCAATATTGATAGCTGCATCAATGTTCTCAACGTTGATCGGTGGACTATGCGACTGTGGTATGCCATGGCACACCAGCTGTATATTTGTCCACATAATTTGTTAGATAATTAATTAGAATGAAATTGCAAAACAATTGAACATTTTGACATGAAACAAAATATAATATGAAAATAATGAGTTTGACTTACAAAGTGAAGTAATCCATCGTCTCTAAAGTTGGAAGTAGGACCATATCATATTCCTCCACACGATGTGCAAGGGTGTGGAGTAACATGATGCTCTAAAGACTCTGCATCTCCTTTTTGATCTATAGATGGGCCCGCCTTAGAAGTGTCAACCCCTTGGTCTACATTGCCTTCGACATTAGTCCCATGCTGAAGCAATGTATCTGCCATGTTAAATAATCCCTCCTATGTATACTCAATCACATGAAATGTAGGAGGATATACCCAAGGGGGTTTTGGTGTGCATGGTGGGCATGGAACATGGTTAGGATCTGTCCTAGCATCTTCCCTATATTGGGGCATCCCATGACCAATTCCCTAGTTGCCTAAGAGATCGAAGTAGTTAACATGTTTCCCTAGGATGAATTCTGCATACAACTTCCAAAGGAAATAAAATGGGATTTCCCTATTCCCATGGGGGTCTTCATCGAATACCATATACCAACAATCCATCTAATGTGCCTTTATATTTGGTTCAAGGCACTAGCCTAGGGAAATGTGTGCTCGACTGGTGGGTGGAACCAATCCAGTGCTAGGGTCCTGGAATAATGAAAATAACTGGTCTTTTGTAATTTTAAGGGCTTTGATGTCTTTATGAGTCAATCCATTGGAGTAGTATTGCCTCCTGGATTCTCTATACGAGGTAATGTTGTAGAGAGCTCCTTGGGAATCGAAAATCGTGTTTTTTATTGTGTCCAAGGCATCCGCTAAAGCCTCTCTCAAACAATCCCCCCCTCTAATATATGAGCTAAGGTGCCTTAATGATGCCAAGTGCACAATAATCTATGCATTTCTATTGTTCCTCCCTCTGGGTTAGGTTGTGGATTAGGTTTTTGTGGGTTAGGTTGTTGTGGGTTATTAAAGGGTGGGTTTTCCACATTGTGTTGTTCATTTGTCTTTTCTCTTAAGAATTAAACAAAAAACTACAATTTATTTTACTTTTAATCATTATTTGATTGAAAATTCAATTTTTTATTAAAATTTGTTTAAAATAATTATAAAAAAAATGAAATTATGGAAAAATTAAAGAATGGAAGACTAAGTGAAAAGGATAATCTAGGATTTACCTGCCATTGGAGCCTTCCACCTTGAACTCAACCTCAAAAATCAAAAAATCAAATCGCACTTGCGGTTCTTTGCTTTCCCGATCCTGTGCAAATGAAATTTGAGGGGCTTGCGGCCTCTGTTTTTTTTTTTTGCTTTTCAATATGCGATATATCGCACTTGAGATATTGAAAGGTAAGGAACTAATATATATAGAAATATCAAACACATTTTTTTTCTAGAAGATAATATTGAAGGAATCTTTAGAAAAGTGGAATTAAATAATCTAAAAGAATTAGAAGGGAGAAGGGATTTTGTTGGGAAAAAGGAAATAAAATGCAAGTTGAAGAATTAGATCAAATTGGTTAGCAAAAGGGGATCATAATACAAAATTATTTCAAATTTATGCTAAACATATAAAAATAATTTGTACATTTAGGAAGATAAAAACATGGAGGGGTTTGGAGTATTTTTTTTTTGGAGAAATATCATATGTAAGAGTAAATTGTTTTACTAACTTCCAAGAACATTTAAGGGAAAATATTGTTGAAATATTGAATACTGTCTCTTTGTTTTTGAAAATGATGGAGGATAAGGGAAATAAGGATTTCAAAGATGATGTTACAAAGGAAGAACTCAATTTTTTCCTAATATCGCCATTCAAGAAAGAAAAGGATCCAAGCCCAGCTAGGTGGACAATAAAATTTTATTTGTGTTTCTTTGAGATGATAGAAGATTCTAATAAGAAGAATTAAAGAATAGGAAAGTCTTGGGGGAACTATATTATATCTTTATAGAAATTATCTCAAAGAAAAATAACCCATATCTTTGTGTAACCTTGGTATCTAAGATAATAGAACATATTTTTGCTAATGGATTAAAAAGTAAGAAACACTATATTGCATGCTTTTTTATCAAGGGTAATATGTGGTATCATTTGTGTATATTTTATAGGCACATTGTGGAGATCCATTATTAGCCATATGCACTATGCAATGTTAAAAAACTACTTTAAGGAAATAATATCACTATTTTGTTATTATTTAATAGCATTGATCATTATTTCCCTTTGCACATACTGCATTCAACTTACAAGCACTAAATATATTATGGTATGTAAGAAACATTTCTGAGTCCTCTTACATTCCTTGTTTTATCCAGATATAATTTAATTGGAAGAATTCATGATACAATACCAAATGGATTATTGTGTATCAATAGCTCATATGTTAATGAAGAAAAATTTAGGCTTGCCTATCTACTAGTTGATGGAAGGTTGGAAAGAGTAGGAAGGATGAAAAGAGTGGCATTCAAAGATCATTATACTATGGAGGCTATGAGAAATTATATGGTTGATATTGTTCCTTCTGATATTACAATATTGGCACAAATATTCTATTCAAACAAACTCAAATAGAACAATATATATAATTCACATTTTTCATTTATGCCATATTGTTTTGTATGAATAATAAATTCTAGGAAAATCTATAGATATGTTTTGGACCTTGATATTGTATTCCATCCAATGCAAATATCAAAATGAAATTGATTGATTGGGTGTTTTTCAAAGTAGGAAACCTTCATTGGGAAGGTAGTGGAAGAAGAGAGTGAGATGGAAGGGTTGTTGAATGGTTACTCTAAAATCATGGCTTTTGATCTCTACATTTCAAATATCTTTAAGATCATATATCCTCCACAATGGTTTCTTCATAAAACCTAAAAAATCCACCCTACTCGTATCTATAGATATGTTTTGGACCTTGCTATTGTAGTCCATCCAATGCAAATATCAAAATCAAATTGATTGATTGGGTGTTGTTGGAAGTAGTAAAGCTTCATTGGGAAGGTAGTGGAAGAAGAGAGTGAGATGGAAGGGTTGTTGAATGGTTACTCTAAAATCATGGCTTTTGATCTCTACATTTCGAATATCTTTAGATCGTATATCCTCCATAATGGTTTCTTCATAAAACCTAAAAAATCCACCCTACTCATATCATCCCATGAACCATCACCTTTAATGAAGCAAGGAACCAACATGATGTATGGATGCAAGGAGCCAACATGATGCATGGATGGGTATCATTAGTATGGATAGGTATCAACCGTGTCTTCCACATCCATTATGATCATTTAACAATCCTTCCAACAATAATGTTAAATATCGCATACTAATGATACCCATTCATGACTTATTTTAAGGGCTTGAATCGTTACCAGGAGCCTTTTCCATAGGCATGGAATCATGCTTAAAATAATGCAAGAGAAGGAAACATAACCCGGAGCCATACATAGCTGTAACCCAGAAAAGGAAAAATATGGTTAAATCGTATCACATACTCATTTTACCTGCACCATCAAGCTCTTCTTCTCAATGGAAGTTTGCAATAACATTTCAATAAAAATAAAATTGAGATGTGAGATAAAATAGAGGCTATGGATAAGATTTGAGATAAACAGTGATGGGTTAATAATGCTCAATCAATTTACAGAAATGAATATTTCTAAGATTTCAAGAAAAGGGTTTCAAAGGGATTGATATCATTCATATGGAAGATGCAATAAAGGGATTCATTCCATCCGAACAGAATAGAACAGAGACAAAATAAAATATTTGCAATCTGAACAGAATCAAGTCAAATTGATAGGATCAAAGAAAATATATGCGTGAGATTTTAGATAGCAAGAGATTAAGAATGTTGAATGGAGTGATCATGAAAAGTAGGGTTTTGTAGAAGGGTTTTTGTACCTTTTAGTTGTTCAACCGACCTTCTATTGAAGTTGTTTGAAACAATCCAATCCAAACCAGGCTTTTCCATAAGGCATTTTCCCTAGCCAGGGAAACATGTACCTTTGAGTTGTTCAACCGACCTTTTCTTGAGATCCTTTTCCATATCCATGGAATCATGGTAAAATATTTATAGAGAAGGTAACATAACCCAGATCCAGAAAAATTGAGAGAGAAGGTAACATAACTCAAATTTGTTTGTAGAGAAGGGATTAAATTGTATCGGATAATCGTTTGCCCTGATCCATTAATTATTCCAAAGAATAGGCGTCATCAAGCAAAAGCACAGACGTAATCATTTTCCCCGATCCATCAATTCTTCCAAAGAACAGGCGTAATCGTTCACCCTGATCCATCAATTCTTCCGAAGAAGGTTGGCCGTTCGGCATCTATGTTGAAGAACCTGTCGCCGAGGCTCACGAAATTGGAGAAGTGGAGCTTGAGCACTGGATCGTAGACACGGTACATTTGGAATAAAACCAACAGCAGCATGCCCAAAAGTAACCAAATCAGAGGACCCTTCACCTTTCGGAACATAATGGCATACAATGTAGACACAGTACCCTTCACATTTCGGAACATTTAAGCCTGAGTCCTTATAAATTCACAAGGACTCGAAAGGAGGACAACGATATATCTTTCTGCTTCTCCCTTCAACGGATAGTTTTTAGTTTTCATTTTTCCCTTCAAGGGATAGTTTTTTTCTTTTTTCAAGATTTACTTTATTCAAGTTTTGGGTATCATAGTTCTAAGATTTTGTGCTTTTTCTGTTTACTTTGTGTTTTTTTGTTTTTTAGGTTTTGATTTAGTTTTTTATATGATTCAATATCCCACATATCAGTTAGATGTACCTTTTGTTTATTAAATACTTTTATTTATTAGATAATTGATAATTGTATGGGAGATTTTTTTAATTTATAGAAAAAGTTTTACTTTTAATATAGTTTAATTAATGTTTGAATAAAAATATAGTTTAATTTTTAAAGGGTGGAGATAAAATTATTCTACTTTATTGACATTTTTTTCTACTTTAATTCTTGATTTGATAAAGAAATGGTTTAATTCTTAAAAGCAAGGATACAAATATTTCACTTTATTGTCATATCCCTCAAAAACAATTTAGCTTCATATTACACAAAATCTCACAATGTCTTAATACCATAAAATTATCTATTATTAACTACATTAAAGATATTTGATTCTAAAAATCATATTAGTTAATTTGTTTTGATACAATATTTACATTTTCGAATAACTACAAAGAGCATCATATTTTTCATAATAACCATGTCTATATGTATTTTGAATTTTATTTGTTTTTGTTATTACATGAAATTATTATCTATTTATTTATATTTGTATGAAATTACATTATAAGCTAATATATAATAATTGGATCACTTTGAGATAATGAATGAAAAAATATATTTTAGTTTCATTTTCTATGCATAAGGAAGATTAGAAGAAACTCTTCTTAACTCATTTATATTTGACACTTTGTTATTTGATGGAGGATTTGTAAATTATTATTTGAAAAGAGAATTTGAATTGTATAACATATCGTTTGCATGATCCATTTGGGTTTCTCATGTTTAAGAAATTATTCCCTTTGCAAGTTTTTGATATCTTATGATTCTATTCTTTTAAGGTTGGTAATACTTACAACATGGTTGAAGCATTTGAAGTTGCTTCAAATATCTACTAGATTTTATTAAGGATTTAAATATCCCATTCAAATTTTTTTTGGGGGAAATTATAACTAGTTCGCCCATATTTGAAGTGACTTTTTTCAATTAATAGATTTTTTAAAATTATTTTTAATCTTTTAGCAAATGAAATTTATTATGAATGTTTAGGTTACAATTATTAAATGAACATTTACATTAAAAGTAAATATTTATTATTATTATGGTGGTCATTCCAAGATTTGTAATTGGACAAATTCTTCTCATTCTTATGGCACGATTTTTAGTTGAATGTGAGCGTCTAAGGCCATACCGATTTTCCCTATGGATCATGTTCAAAGTGTGATTATGTAGACTGCAACATAGGGCCTACAAACCTAGTCCACATTTTATTTACTAGCGTAGACACAATAAAACATCCTACAGGATCTATAGCTTGAGTTTTGATTCCCAAATCATGATAAAGAACATGAGGAACTGTGTGTTTTTCTTAAAAACTAGAAAGACTCACCTTACATGAAGTTTGTGGTTGTTTTGGATGGTGTGCATGACCTGTGACCTACAAAGCCCTTTTTTACGCCCTAAGATGTGGTGCTCCTCCTCTCACAATTCCCACAACCCCAAGAATCATCATGAATGATAAAAACATTTTAATGGAACCCACACAATAATTGTAGGTGAAATGTTCCTTTGTAAGAATGGTGTGGTGATTCTCGATCATGTCCATAGTCCATAACCCTTAAAATGATTTTTTAGTCCCTAAGATTGTTGGGTTCTTCCTCAAACAATCTACAAGGCCCCAAGAATCATCTACATTCCATAATGTAATACACCTTGAATTAACAATTACTATTAATTCTGTTGGAAAATACTTTATTGATTTTTTATTTATTTTTGACACAAAGGTAAAAAAATAAAACAGTTGTAATAAAACACATTTTTATTTAATAAAATATGTTGAAGGGAGACAAGAGTGGATATAGACATTGAAGAGTGTTTGTTGACCCACAAGAGGAAAAATACAAGTGGAAAAAATCACTATGTGAGAACTCAATATGCAAGAGGCATCATCCCCAAAAATGAGGTTTGCACTCCCTCCTAGTTTAGTGCTAAAGAGCATGAGTCTCATAAATGACCAAGTCATAGGAAAACTACTATATATTATTATGTCCATGAGCATCAAGAGGATAGCATTAGATGGGGATTAATATATCTAAAATGAAAGAGATGGCACATTGAAATATTTTTTTCTTGTGGGTCAATGAACGGGCGAAAGGGTTCTAGAGCAAGTAATTTGGCTGCTCTAGAACTTGGTTGGGAGGAACAAATTCTTCGCTTTTGTTTTCCCATAATTGGTGCCAGGTTCCTACTCTGTTTTCTTATGATTGATTTTAATTGTAGTGGAATGTGAATTTTAATGTTGAGTTGCAGTTATACTTCTAGGAAGTAGTGTTTATGCATTTTTGTAGAACAATTATCCATGCTTTTATGTAGTAAATTAGCTTTTAGTTATGAGCATAATTATTTAGGTATGACTGTTGTTGTTCTGTTATGGTTTCAAATCCAATACTTGAATGATTTAGAATTGATGAGTCTGCATCTAATGGATTTAATCCTCTGTTTTAAACTGTATCATGTATTCCTGCATTTAGCTGTGTTTTCATGTCTCTATCGATTTCACTTAAATATTATGTAATTCTTCTTCTCAAATTTAGAGTGATGATTGAAATCATGATATTGGTCTATGGTATAGATTTGTAATTTTCAACATTATAATTGAAATCCAATTACATAGAGAAAACCTTTATTTATTGTTTAAATCCATAATCAACTTAGTGTCGCTTAGATTCAAGACTATTAAATCATGTACAAGGAAACATAACCAAGAAAAATTCATCATAAATATGATATTTAGATCTAATTAACTTACACTAAACTGAAACCCTAAGTTTTTAAACCAAAACCCTTTAAATCTATATTGTTAAAGAGTTGATCCGCACGGTTACTTGTTGATTCGCAAAGCAAATTAGATCGCCGACTAATATCTAATCCATGATCACATAAAAGGATCACATGAGTTTCGGAAGATGGATTTGTGAAGGATCAATTCCAAAAATTTTAAAGGCAACCCGCAATCTGCAATCCGCAAGGTTGAATGTTGATCTGTAAAGAAATTAGATCAATGATTGGATTGAAGCCATAAGAATATCAATGACTAATAGGAGTTGCAAAAGGTGAAATGAGGAAGGATAATTTTGTAGGCTAAAGTATAAAACCCACATTCCACAATCCGCATTGCGGAAGGTATTGATCTGCAAGGAAGTCATATCAATGGTAGACATTAAATCTGTAGGAATATCAATGGCTCACAAGAGTTGCAGAAGCTTCAGTACATAATGAAAAGGGAGTCAAATCGACAGTGGATATTGAAGCCACAAATCGGTCGATGACTCACAAGAGTTGTGGAATTTTGATTATGGAATATGCACGGAATTCAAATTGACAGATGAGATCAAGGTCGCAAAGGGATAGACGGCTCAAAGAAGTTGCAGAAGCTCCATTACAGAAGTTTATTTTCTTATAATTTGAAATGTGTTTCCACAATATGCAATCTTCAATTTGTGAAAATCTAATTGTGGAAGGGAATTTTATAATGAATTAAAGGGTGATCCATGATCCGCAATATGCATTGGGGAAAGGTTCCTGTGGAGAGCATTTTCTATGGAAGGAAACTTGTGGAAATTTTGTTTTGGAGGGTTAAATACCCACATAAAAAGATTGTTAAATTAAAAAAATAAGGGTAAACAATAAAGTATTTGGACAACTAATTATTTTGGAATTTGATTTTGTTGATGAGGAAAGGTGGATAAAAATTATAATGAGAATAATGTTCATTAAATTCTCAAGGTTCAATAATTCCCTATTACAGTTAGGAACTTTAACAATATGTCTGTATTTATATGGTTATAGAATTTTTTTTTTTTAATTTGAGGTATGTTACATATGGTAACCGAGCACGGTTAAAACACTAGGCCTGAATCGACTCAACACTAAAGTTGCTACAACAGAAAACTAACTTCAAATTTATTTTGGTTAAATTCTCTAATAAACAACAAAGAGAAGAATAAATACATTTTGCAGGAGACATGGAAGATGCAGAGATGTCTGCAGAAGAGGAACATCACCATGAAATCCCTTTAAATAATGAAACGGGTAACTTAAGGGATGGGGAATTTTGGGTATACTTAAATGACAGTTAGGATAATAAATTTGAACTTAAACAAAATGTCCAAGAGTTAAGGTCTGAATTGATAAAAGTTAAAGAAGAAAATGAGTGAATACTAAAGTCTCAGGAATAACTAAATGTTATTATATTAGCTAAGATCCATAATGATGATAAAGGAAAAAGTAAACAATATGAACATCAAATGCCTACAAGTACACCTTACAAACATAAGGGAAACAAGATGGAATTTTCCAACCATAAATATGACACTTCAAGTGAATATTGAGTCAAACACCATAAGAAGGAACAAGATTCAAGAGGAAGCTGTGATGAGAATAAAAAGAAAAATAAATACGAACCCTATGAGGAATTATCTGGGGATTTTAAGAAAATTGAACCAGCCATGTTTAATGGGGAAATTGAGAAGGGAGAAGAGGTAGAGGCATGGTTGGGTGGAATGAAAAAGTGTTTTCAAATACATAACTACTCAGATGAGTTAAACGCTAAAATGGTCATCTATAATTTGACTAGAAAAGAAGATATATGGTGGAAATTCATAAATAAGGTTAAAGGGGAAAAAGAGAGAAATGTAACTTGGAAAACATTTAAGAAACTCTTTAAAAGAATGTGCTTGTCAGAAGAATATTACGAATAAAAAGAAAAATAATTTTATGAACTAAGGTTAGAAGCCATGACGATGAAAGAACTTTGAGTAATTTCTTAAGCTTACTTCCTTATGTTCCCTATATAATAGACGAGAAACCTAAAATAAAATGGTTCCTGAGTTGTTTTCTAATAATGTCTGAGAAATGGATTGAGTACATCAATCCAAAAACACTAGAGGAAACAATGAGGAAGGAAAAATTATGCTATGACCAAAACAAGAATAAAAGGGATAGTATACTAGCTTGAAAAAATCAAAGGAAAAATCATTTTTATTCGAGGAAAAAGAAAAATAAGTTCCATAAACACACGATAAATAACTCTAGAGAGTATCAGGGTAATAATTACAAAATATTTAAACCCCAAGACTCTACTATAAAATAGCATACAACTGTTCTTAATAAAAACCCAGCCCAAAAAGAAATCTTAAAATGTTGGGAGTTTGGAGGGACATGGTACTTTCGATATTGTCGAACAAGAAAAAAGAATTTTAATGTTCACTCTATCCAAGAAGCAGTCACAGTTTGTTACATGGACAGGAGCATGCCCAGGATCTATGTTGCACTGGAAAATTGGCAAGAAGACCATGAGACTTCTATGGTTGAAATTGAAGGTATGATAAACAATCAACCTATCTCTATTTTAATTGATCTAGGTTCAATCCTTAGCTATATATCACCTAGAATAGTTTATTCGTGCAATTTGGTACCTCAAAATTTTGACAAAGCATGGATAGTACAATTAGCCACAAGTACAAAAACAAAAAGTTACTAGCCTTATTAGAAATTATAAAGTGATGATGAATTATTTTATTACGCATGTTAATGTAAATATTATGCCTTTGGGATTCTTTGACTTACTAATAGTAATGGATTGGCTAGAGGAACATAAATTGGTGTTAAATTGTTTTGATAAAACCTTTACTTTTATTGATGATAATGGAAACGATATAAAAGTTAAAAGGGTCCTTAGGAAGGTGAGCCTCCGAGAAATATTTGCATTAAAAATGAAAAGATCAATAAGAAAAATATGTAAAGTGTCTGTATTCTATATAATGAATGGTAAAGAAAATGGTAACAAACTTCAACTAGAAGACATACTACTCTTGAAAGAGTTTGAAGATAGCTTTCCGGAAGAAGTCCCTTGATTTCCTTTGAAAAGAGATATTGACTTCACAATCGATCTCATACCCGTAGTGGTACCAACATCGAAAGATCCATATTGAACAAAGAAAATATAACTTACAAAACATAAATCACAACTAAAATAATTAATCCATAAAAAGTACATTCGAGCAAGTGTCTCTCCCTGGGGAGCACCGATCTTGTTTTTGAAAAAGAAGGATGAAACACTAAGATTATGCATAGATTATCGACAATTTAATAAGATGATTTTTGAGAACCGATACCAAATCCCTCGGATACATGAACTTTTCGATCAATTCCATGGAGAAATTATCTTTTCGAAGATATATTTAAGGTCAAGTTATCATCAAGTATGAATAAATGATGAGAACATATTTAGAACAACATTTAGGACCCGTTACAGTCATTATGAGTTTGTGGTAATGCCTTTTGGGTTAACAAACACACTTGTCGCATTTATGTGTTTAATGAACATTATATTCAATAACTACTTAGATAATTTTTTGGTTGTATTCATCAACGACATATTAGTCTACTCTGAGAACGAACAAGAACATAAAGAACATTTCAGAATAGTTTTTTAAATACTAAGAGAAGAACAACTTTATGCAAATTCAGTAAATGTAATTTCTTTAAAGATAATATTCAGTACCTACAACACGTAGTGTCCAAGGATGGAATCACAATTTATCCATATAAGGTAAAGGCCATCATGGAATGGATGATTCCTAAAAATGTATCTGGCATCATATAATTTATGGGAATTACTGGATACTACAAGAAGTTCATAGAAGTATTTTCTAATATTTCCTACCCCATAAATTCCTTACAAAAGAAAGGAAAAAGGTTCGAATGGACTAAAAAATGGATGGAAAAATTTAACAAACTAAAATACCTATTAACTATCTCCCTGATCTTAAAGATTGTTGATCCATTCAATGATTTTTTCATGTGTACCGACGCTTGCAAAGAAGGGTTAGGCAGAGTTTTATTACAAGAAAATTATGTTGTGGCATATGAATCCAAGAAATTAAAAGATCATGAAAAAAACTATGCAACACATGATTTAGAACTTGCTACTATAATTCACACCTTGAAAATGTGGCGACATTACCTAACTGGAAGAAAATTTACACTTATGTCATATAACATAATTCTTAAATATTTATTTGACCAACATAATTCTAATGCAAGACACGCTAGATGGTTGTCCTTTTTAAGTGAATATTATTTTGAAATCAAACACATAAAGAGAAAATAAAATAAAGTAGCAAATTCTCTAAGTCATCATACAAATTTACTGTTTGAAAGTAGCAACTATGAATCTGATCTAGAAAATAATATTTTAAGTGATGGAAATTCTAATAGGGAATGTTAACCCAAAAATCCTTCACTCAATTCTCGATGGACTACTCCACCCAAGGACACCATCTCACTACCCTCATATCACTCCATTAGACCCCCACACCCTCAAAATAGCTAAAGGATGAAGAAAAGGGCTTAAAACCCCAAAAAGAAGCCCACAATAGTCTCCTAGGGGCTAAAACCCCCAAAAAGGGGCTAAAACCCCCAAAAAGGGGCTAAAACCATAAAAGGAGCTAAAATTAGGGCATAAAGGGATAAAAGTCCAAAAAAGGGGCTAAATCCCTCACTAAGGGCTTAAAACCCTAAAACCCCTTGAAAAACCTATAAAAGAAGGGTGGGGGGTCACTCTCAAAGAACTTCTCCGTTGCATATTGTTATGTTTCCCGTGGATGCCTTGAGACACCTTTGACTCCCAAGCCACCCACTCCCTCTCCTCCATTTCCATTGAGCCAAAAATCCCCATCGAAGAGAGGTGCTTCCACAAGCTAGGGCATGGTGGCCCATTTCCACCAGAGAAAGTATAACTTGTCTTTCATGTCTTATTTATTTGTTTTCTTTGCTTTCTAACCTTTGTTTCCATTTGCAGGTTTTATGTTTAACATTGTTTTATGGCTTTTACTATGGCATAGGATTTGTTTCATGTCTTTGGAGGTAGAACCTTAACTTGTGTTTGTAGAGGGGTTCACCGTTGCTTCTCTCTTCTTTCTGTTCATAGCTTAGTTTACTGTTCTGTCCATTTCCATTTTTGTTTGTGTTTTCTGCATTTACCCACTAGCAGGAACCTACCTTTCTATCGTATAGACAGATCGGAGCCATTCCTACCCCTATAGTAAGGAGAAACCCCAGCTACAGAACTAGAAACCATACCAGGTCAATCCCACAAGATCCTTGGTCAAAATTTTTCATTTTCAAGTTCTTTAATTTTTTGCCCTAGTTTTTAAAAATTTCATGTTAAATTATCTTTAAATCCATTTTATTTTTAGTTATCAGTACTGTCGAAGCCTCTTCTAGGAAAAAGTGAGTCAATTTGGCCACAGTACAAGTTACTGTCGGCCAGATCTCACTGTGCCTCACAAAAAACCCCAAATCATCGGTAGCGCACTCTTATCGGGCACAAAAGTGAGATGAGGGCACACTTAATGGCCAAACAGGTGCGCCCAAGGTGCACTTAATCCCCCTATAAGTGTGAATTTAGCCCAAAAACATAAATCGTGACTGTTTCTGTATTTTGTGTGACCCCCTCGCCTGTTTCTAAAAAAATCTTGCGGCCCCCTCACTAGATTTGATCAGAAATGTGTGGCTTGTCAAAAAAAACTTCAACTCCAGTTTAATAGAGATTAAATTTCAATTTTATAGGACTGTTAGTGCAGTTCAGCCGCCTCTATTCAGCAGACCAGTTCAATTTCAAGTTTATGTTTTTGTTTTCTTCAATTTATTTCAAAAACAATGTGTAAATTCCAAGTAAATCTTAATGGCTTAATCAAATGAATGTAGCCTAATTGAAATAAACCTAAAACAAACTGTCTTGCTTACCCTTCCTCCTCTACCTGGTCATCACCCTCCGGGCTATTCTGGGATACGACAAAGGGAAAGCTCGTATTGATCTAGGCACTCCACTAATATTGTTCCAAACCACTAAAACCAGATGACCTGCAAGGTAGAAGGGGTAGAGAAGGATGACTTCTCATGGTGCTAAGCATCCTCCCTATTGACCAACCTTGCATCTGGGAGGTGTGTTAAATTTTCATATTCTTAGCTAAGACATCAATACTTAATTTCATTTTCATAACAAAAGCATATAAATAGGATCACTGAAAGAGAGACAAGCACAACCATAGAAAAGGAACACAAAGAATTATTCTGGGAAAACCCTAAAGGGAAAAACCCAACAAAAGCTTCCTCAATATAGATTCCCCAAAAATATAAAAGATAAAACCAGCAAGGAGATCAAAGCCTGATCCTCCTCCTTATTCAACTACTTCTCTTCTCCACTAATGCGCTACACAAGTGAGAGTGTGTGTGTTCCAAATGAGGAGCACTACACCTCTATTTATATTCATCTGTTCACTTAAGTTAACTCATCTGTCATGTAGGCTCAAGTTAACCATGTAGGATTGAGTTACACATGTAGGCTCAAGTAACCACACTGGGGTGCTAATGACCCACCTTTACAATTAGAGGGGACTGCCTCATGAATCTTATTATTTTTTTCGATTAGGAGCATTGGGCTACAAATTAATACAAGTGGTTCTCCCAGTAGGACCATCAGGGACCACAAAAGATACATATATAATATTCTTCAAAGTTACAATATTTCAACACTCCCCCTTAACGAGAAGGGTATTCTATAACAACGTCAACAACAACAATAGTAGGAGAGATAGATGACATCATCAACATCAGCAGGGTAACACATCTATAAATCATTGGAATTTTTTCAACATCATGTAGTCTTCATCTTCAATCTTCAGTATTTAGTAACAACAACACTCTGATAGTTTTGATCAGCAACAACTTCTTTAGTATTTTGACTTCTCGAACAGCATCATCATCATCATCATATTCTGATCTTACGATTAGTAACACCAACAACATCACCATCAACACTTTGACCTTTCGATCAGCATCAACATCTTCAATACTTTGACCTCTCGATCAGCAACAACTTCATCAACCTCTTCAGTACTTTGATCTTTTGATCAGCAACATCTTCAGTATTTTGAACTTTCGATCAGCAACAACTTCAGCAACATCTTCAACACTTTGACCTTTCAATCAGCAGCATCCTTCGAAAACATCTTCAGTAGTTTGACCCTTCCTTGATCAGCAACAACATCATCATCATGATCTTTCGATCAGATACATCATCATGAAAACATCATCATCATCAAAACATCATCATTATCAAAATATCATTGTTGTCAAAACATCAACATCATCGTCATCAAAATATTAGCATCAAAATATCATCATCATCACACTCTGATATTTCAATCAAAATCATCATTATCATCAGCCTCTGATCTTTCGATCATAAACATCATCAATCGAACATCATCATACTCTAACATCAACTCATCATCATATTCTAATCTTTCGATCAGTACATCATCATCATCATACATTGATCTTTCGATCAATATGACATCATCATCATCAGGATCTCACCATCATCACATTCTAATCTTTCAATCAGAAACATCATCATCATCATTGCATTCTGATATTTCGATCAAAAAACATCATCATCATCATACTTTGATCTTTCGATCAGTACATCAACATCATAATCTGATCTTTCTATCAGTACGTCTTCATCATCATACTTTTGATCAGTACGGCATCATCATCATCCAGATATCATCCTCATCACATTTTGATCTTTCAATGAGAAACATCATCATAACCATCACACTATGATATTTCGATCAGGAAACATCATCATCATCATACTCTGATCTTTCGATCAGTACGTCTTCATCATCATACTCTGATCTTTCGATCAGTACGTTATCATCATCATCAGGATATCATCATCATCACATCATCATCATCATCACACTCTGATCTTTCGATCAGGAAACATCACCATCAGAATCAGCAGCCCACAGTACAAAGACAAAGAAGTCTTTGGATCTCTTTTGGACTTAAAATCCAAGGATGATGCAATCCTATCACATTCTTGACAACCGAGGTCACTAGATCCATTTTGAACTGAGGTTCAAGGATGATGCAATCCTACCACATTCTCGATGACCAAAGTTACATTGGAACCGTTCTGAACCGAAGTTCAAGGGTGATACAATCCTGCCACATTCTTGATGACCAAAGTTACACCGGATCCGTTCTGAACCGAAGTTCAAGGATGATACAATCCTGCCACATTCTCGATGACCGAAGTTACACCGGATTCGTTCTGAACTGAAGTTCAAGGATGATACAATCCTACCACATTTTCGATGACTGAAGTTACACTAGATCTGTTCTGAACTAAAGTTCAAGGATGATACAATCCTTCCACATTCTCGATGACCAAAGTTACACCAAATCCATTCTGAACTGAAGTTCAAGGATGATACAATCTTGCCACATTCTTGATGACCAAAGTTACACCAGATATGTTCTGAACCAAAGTTTAAGGATGATACAATCCTGCCACATTCTCGATGACCAAATTTACATCGGATTTGTTCTAAACTGAAGTTCAAGGATGATACAATCCTGCCACATTCTCAATGACCGAAGTTACACCAGATCCATTCTGAACCAAAGTTAAAGGATGATACAATCCTGCCACATTCTCGATGACCGAAGTTACACCGGATCCATTCTAAACTGAAGTTCAAGGATGATACAATCCTACCAGTTTAAATTTTAGTTTTATAGGGCTGTTAGTGCAGTTCAGCCGCCTCTGTCCAGCACACCAGTTCAATTTCAAGTTTCTGTTTTTGTTTTCTTCAATTTATTTCGAAAACAATGTGTAAATTCCAAGTAAATATTAATGTCTTAATGAAATGAATGTAGCCTAATTAAAATCAACCTAAAACAACCTGTCTTGCTTACCCTTCCTCCTCTACCTAGTCATCCATCTCCAGGGTATTCTAGGATACGACAAAGGGAAAGCTCGTATTGATCTAGGCACTCCACTAATATTGTTCCAAACCAGTAAAACCGGATGACCTGGAAGGTAGAGGGGGTAGAGAAGGATGACTTCTCACAGCGCTAAGTATCATCCCTATTGACAAACCTTGCATCTGAGAGGTGACTTGAGTATCTACGAATGGGATTAGTTCCATTATGTTGAGAGCCCAACACCTTCTCTTTTGTTGAAGAGGAATATCAGTGTGAGGTAGACATCTAGTTAGGACATACACATTCACGGTTAAAAATTGTATTTTTTCACAATTTTTGATTATTCAAATACATGCATACACAATGACATGAAATCTACCATGATGAATTCATAAAACATTTGCAGCAACCAAATACCAGAAAAACAAACAAACAAATACACCATACCAACTAATTAACCCAACTCAGTTCATGACGTAGAGTGAGCCTTAAAATTTACCAATTTACACTAAGTACAACAAATTTGTAGTCTTTGAGGGCATAAGTCCCCGATCGGTTCAACTGTGGGAAGTACTTGGGCTCTGCCCAAAAACTCATTGTGAGGAGTACCACAAGAACCCCAAAGTAGCTAGCTGTTGAGAGGAATTGCCAAGCGAAATGGGCAATGACCCCTTCTAATTGAGTAGAAATGCCCATGAGGAACAAGCCAAGCGATGTCTTCTGGCAGTCTTGGTGGCCGAGTGACCACCTACAGCCAATAGAAAGCCACTGAAACTAGGGTCCAAACATCATTCCCACCAGTTTCACACATAAAAACATAATTGATCCTCCATGCTCTTTCGCATGCCTAAGAGGAAAACCACCACCATTTTGAACACTCAATCGACAATGTCGAAACCATTCTCAGCGATCTCCCACACCATTGCAAGGCCACACAGCCTCTGATTATTATTCAGACCCATATCAGTCTAAACCAGACCTCCATACTGCACCATCAAGCTCCATGGCTAGTGCAAATCCGGATCCATTTATTGGCATAGCCATAGCATGTAGACCCATGTCCACATCACAACCTATCATCCATAACCTATCAAGTGGCCCAAGCATAGTCATGCAGACTATCATTAGTTAGCTACCACCACCCATAGTGACTAGCCAAGCTGGCCCACTTACAACACACGGGGTCGGTGGCCCCTCCACATACACTACCCCTTGGCCCATCTGTAGTGCTGCCACCACATGCACCCCCAACTATGCAGATGTATTATGCACCTACAAACCCCAACACCATCACAGCCCCATCCCACATCAACCTGGAGTCAAATCTTCCATTCATGGCTCATCTTAACTTGCCTAACTTGGCTAGATTCAAAAATGACCCCATTCGCCATCAAACCTTTTGGCCTCCAATGCCAACTAGGCTACCATAAGACATCCCCAAGTTTGAAGGAAAAGAAGGGGAATGTCCCCAAAACCACATAATGACATTCCATCTGTGGTGCTCATCCAACAGCATCGTAGACAAGTCCATCAGGATGAGGCTATTCCAATGCACCCTTACAGGTGTTGCGGCCAAATGTTACATTGAGCTACCACAAGCCAAGTACCCGGACTTCAACTCACTAGCCTTCATGTTCCTATAGTGTTTCCAACTCCTTGTCAGATATGATGAGGGGGTGGAGATCTTATTATCATGCCATCAAAACACTGCCACTCATATAACTTACCATATCCATGAGTGGCGGCGACACCGTAGCCTATGAAAAATCAAACTTAACGACAGGATCTTCTTGTATTGGTTCCTTAAGATCTTTCTCCTACCCATAAAAAAGACGTCACATTCGAACATACCCAATCCGAAGAAGAGCACATCCTGAAGGCCCATCAGTTTGACCTTATCTATGCTCAGTCTAGGTACTTGTACATCGTAATTCCAGATGCTCCTCGGTCAAGTACCTCATATCGTGATGCACCAGGGGCATCCCATGCTATGGACGACATCATAGGATCAGTCTCCCAATATCCACAGCCTTGACTGACACCACCTGCTATTACACCACAACCAAGCAACACTGCTAATGTTGCTTACCAAAACCAAGCCTCGCACTATGCTAGAATGATGTCCCAGTCCGAAGCAACAACTCCCTATGCATAGGTTGTGCCACTGTAGTAGGCTCAGGCCATGGTTTGGCCAACATAGTAGTATGTTGGGCAAATTCCCACATTTGTAGCACCACCAACCCCACAAATATACTATGCACTGTCAGTGCAACCAGTTCAAGCCTGCGCCCCCGCTCCACCCGCTCTGTTGGGACAAGTGTTTGCATAACAAAATTGTCCCAACCAAACTGCCCCCAACAATCAACAAGGGAAAGCTCGAAATAACTGGCCCTGTAACCAAGGAAATAACCAATTACAGGGAGGCGGTCAACAACCAAATGCTCCCAAAAATGCCACGGCAAACCGGCCAGGCCAAAACCCCCATGATAGAATGCACCAAGATGCAACGCCCCATTGCACACAAACCAACCGTGCACACTCTATGACGTTTATGGGCACTACACATTCAAGTGTCCCTTCATGGATCGTGCTAAGAAGGCCATTCAAAATGAGGCCTAGTACGCTGCCAATCAAGTCCAACCCAACCCAGCACCACAAGGACCTCCCTGCGTGGTGATTCAAAACCCACGAACAGTCCAAGTACTAGTGTCAGGTGAATCCATGAAGATGGGTGTCTATTTCGGGGCGTCTTATGAGAAAATAAATCTGTTTTTTCATGTTTTTCAACTTTGGGCAAACAAAAGTGGTATTTTTTATTCGAATTTCACTTTTAAGTAAAAACAAAACTTTCATAAAATTATGTTAGCTTTCTATTCATAATATTTTCAAATTTTTTTAAATTGAGCTTTGATATGTCTTTTTGGAAAAAGTTTGATGGTGTGTCCTTATAAAATGAAAGGACTAAAAAATAGTCATGTTTGGTTTCACCCCTGAAATCATTGTTAAACTTGTGTTTTTCAAAAGTAAAATATTCTATGACAATATAAACACAATATACTAGAGGATGACTATAAGTTTGTAACCAACGGATCTATATACTAATTATAATATTTTTTTCGATTCGGTCAATGGGGAAACCTTGTCAATTTTCAACATGTTTTTGGTTGCTCTACTTTTCTCTCAATTGACTACAAAACTTTAAAATCTACGGACACCCTTTTGAAGTAGAGACTCCAATTAACGACACCATATTTGTTTCAATTTTTTTGGTGGTGTATTTTTGAAGTTATATATTTTTCATTTCACCGCATTTTGAAAGAGATGAAACGAAACTTGACACATGTTAAGAAACAAAAAAATTAAAAATATCGGATCTCACCTATACACAACAAAATCTAGACCTATAGAAAATAGATTCAATGATGAAACTAATGGTATCAAGTCCGACAGTCGATTTGTAGTGTAAGACATCCATTTTACCTTCCAAAAAGGGAAAAGCCTGAAAACTGTGCAGGTTTCATGTCTCAAAGGTTATTTGGACAAATAATAATTTTCCATTACAAAACTATTATTTACAACAAATGCTGTTCAACCAAAAAACCAAACGCAAAAAAAAATCCGATGTCTCTGTCAATTTTAATGGTTCACCGTTAAACATTTTTCGACCGAAAAAAGGATCAATTATTCGGTCGAATAACTATAGTTGCTTCAATTCTACAATTTAATCACCAGATAAAAAAATACCTCCTCTTTTTACATCTTTGGGATTATACCTTCAATCATGCCACCTTTATTCTCTGCATGCAGGATGCAGTATTCTCAAGCCTTCAATCACATGCAACAACACTACTTTATCACTAGCGCATGCCCCACCATTTTGCTGATAGATGGGATATTCTATTCCAGATCGTAGTGCTTAACAATAGTCAAACAATAACCTCATCTCTTCGAATAATTAGGGGAATCCTGTTTTACAAATCTATGACTTCTCATATTGTTATACACAATAGCTATACACCAACAATTAATCTAAACTCCATTGCATCCTATTTCATTTGTGACATCTATTAACACATCAAACAAACAAGTTTATTCACGATAATGCTGGCTCCATATAGCCATGGTGGTGGAAAATCCTTCATAATGTCTTTATCGAATAGGAATCCCACAAAATATTTCTTCTTGTGGTCTTCTATAGTGGTTCTATCGGCCAATACTTTGGAACAATAAAATAAGACGTGTAGGAAGTTCATTCCTTTACACAATGTGGAGGCCAACAATCTGTAGACCTTGACTCTCCACCATAGAATGAATTGGGATCACCCACAACATGAGTGCAGTGTAATAGCAATTAAAAAAAAAAAATTACACAACACCAAACATTCATGGACGCCAAAACCACTAGACCATGGTGCACAAAAATGATGGCCATGATCACCTGAGAATAATACCACAAGCAACAAAACACCCCATTAAATTGATAGTTCACAGTTACGATGAGAATCTCCAGCAATAAAAATCACATACATCGTCTCTCTCCTATAGTGGGTGAATCATCTGAACCAATCCTCCACTAATAATGACAACAATCTTCAATGGCATTTTCAGGAGATTCTACAATCTTAACTTCCATGGCATAAAGTTCAAGGCTGCCTCCAACAAGCGACTCCTACATACTGAGAATTGCCATTATTGCAACTTCTTCAAACAAGCAACACTTTGTATTCATTGCATCAATATGGGCTTGTCATCCTACAACCCTTCTCAGGTCCATGTGCCGATCACTAGCACAATTCTACTTCTATCAATGAAGCTTGGACATACTACACTGAAACCTCCTGACAACTCTCTACCCCTGACAACTTGCCTCTCCAATATATGGCTTTGATACCTTGTTGATTTTCTTAGACCATGGTAAGCATAATTTTCATGGTAAGAATATCTAACCTACGATATAGTTGAACCTCAAAAATGTTGCTCTGATAATGCTAAAACCTGCTAAAACATACTGTAGACTATATAACTAACATTTGCAAGTCTGTCCTAAATCACATCACTTTTATTAAGCAGGAAAACAAAAGTACAACATACACTTGATAATTCACTGTTAAAATCAAAACAAAAACTGAGTGCATTGACTGCAAAACCTGTTACTGCTTTTACATTAGTTCTAAACTGAAATCTCCTACAGGAAAATACAGTAAACGTTTCCCTGTTCCTGTACAGCTCATACAATCATTAATACAACAACCAAATTGAATTTCACAGTATGTATAACCTGGTTGATGTCCATACAACTTGTTTTGACAAATTGAAGATACAATATAGTCTACAAGCTTGATTTCCTTGCCTAATGCCATCATATAGCCAATATAGGTTATTTAGTTTCACTTGCTACATTAAATATTTTTTTAGCAGATCAAATAAATATATCAGTGTCTTGATTATAATGGAAAAATTTTATCATGCATGTTTGTGTTATTAGAATGAAATTCCAGGTTGTTAGTGTACTTGATAGACCCAGTAGTAGATTTAAGCATTTCTTACATGCACGTGGAAAAATAGTATATGGGCAGTGATCAAATTTGAAGGGTGAGTATTAATTTCAATTGGAAGGCCATTTATTCTTCGATATGAAGGGAAATATAAATAATTTTATTTCAATTCAAAAGTATAAATTAACGAAACCTTTTCACAAAAAAAAATGCAAAAAACAAATATTGCTCTTCCAATGTTTTACAATTTTAAACAATTGAGCATTCTTTAATAACTATATGAAAAAATGATATATTTTCGATAAAATTGATTTTGAACACATTAATTTGTCATATATGTGGCATTAATTTTACAGTTCAGTTACATACCAATTATTCTATTCTATTGTATTTTTTTTAGTTATAGCACACTTCATTATACAGAAAAACTACTTGGACTATGTGATAACCATATTGGGGCATCCACGTGATCTTATGCATAGTGTAGGATGTAGTAACTAGATATAGTCTTGAAGAAAAACTACAACCATGAGATAATTACTTAGTGCTATATGCACAAAAGGAAGCCACTAAGCAAAACGAGGCTATAATAAACCTACAACCTAATATATATATAACCAACCAATAACTCAATTCAATCAGAGAGAGGGAAACAATCCAAGATTGAGAGATGTAAGAATGATAAGGATTGGGAACCTAAGAAAAAATAATACACAACTCATAAAACATTAAAAAAAATCCTACATACCAAGCAAGTTAGCAATGCTAGCATAACCAATGTCCTAGCATCAAATTTTGTTGTTCAACACTTGTTGTAACAGCATACAAGTATTGGATGGAGGGGCAATGGAATCAATCCTAAGTCAACTGAAGCCTTGAAACTCACTCCATGTCTAAGTCTCAATAGTCTACATTTTAAATTGAACCAAAACACGAAAAGAAGTTTATTAATGGCTGGATTTGAGAAAGTTCTAGGTTAGATTAATTAAGGTCTCGAGGCTCTAGAATTTGTTATGTTTTGTACTAGTCCATAATTCATTGAATAGGCAGGCACATGTAGGAAATTTAAGTAATTTAATGAAAAAAATTAATGTGTATATTTCTATGTCGAAACCATCTTCCATGCTGATGGAGGCCACTACCTTCCTTATTGTCTTACCAATAGGCATGATAATGAAGAATATGCCCTAAAATTATGGACTTCACCTTCAAAT
The DNA here is from genome assembly GCA_001517045.1 of Pseudotsuga menziesii. Taxonomy (NCBI): domain Eukaryota; kingdom Viridiplantae; phylum Streptophyta; class Pinopsida; order Pinales; family Pinaceae; genus Pseudotsuga; species Pseudotsuga menziesii. The sequence continues at coordinate 226,256 of LPNX010395231.1, read as the reverse complement.
AAAGCCTTGCAATCACATTGGTAAGGAGTGATAAGAATATCACAACAATCCAACATGTCAAATCTTTGTTGAAAGTTTCAATTCAAGACTTATATAGTAAATTCAATATAAGACTTACTTATAGTTGTCTCTTACTCTTTGCATCTTGACATATTTGATATTTTATGGTTGCCTTTGTGCCTTGACCCAATTGATACAACACTAAGCATATTTGAGAACACAACTTTAACTCAAGTTATCATGGACGCCAAACATGATATTTTCATTTTGAAACCGTTATCCTTAAAAGGAACTCAATATATATGGTTCGTGATCTCTTGTTTTTACTCATGATTATGTGAATGGATATTGCAAGTAACAATGGGGTTCACAAGAGTGCAGAAACTAGTAAGGATGGGCAAATCATACTAACTCTACTCATTGAAGTACCTCAAATTCATATAGAGGAATTGAAAGAAGCAACATATAACTTTAGTCCAAAATCGTTGATTCACGAGGGTTCCTATGGTCAGGTGTACTATTATACTTGTTAGGATTTTGAATTGCTTGACACTGAGGGTTCCTATGGTCAGGTCGTACTGCAGCCATTAAGTAGCTTGACACAAGAAAGCAACTCAATCAAGAATTGCTTGCACATGTAAGACATTCTAATGTTAAACTGAAAGTCTTTTATTTTAAGCTCACATATTTTGTTGTACCTTTTAATTCTATAATGTCAACAAATAAATCTTAAGCCCATATATCTAATTTTACTTTGTCACACGGATTTTGTAATATTCTTTTAAATATGCTTGTAGGTGTCCATGGTCTCAAGATTAAAACATGAAAATGTATTGGAACTTGTTGGATATTGTGTTGAGGGAAGCCTTTGTGTGCTTGCATATGAGTTTGCAACAATGGGATTATTGCATGATATTCTTAATGGTATGTGGGAAAATGCCACACAAGTTTGTGGTAGTATTATTCTTTATTGCATGCACGAATTTTGTAGGGTCAATGGATAGTTTTCAATTTACAATCTGGATCCATATTTTTTTTCATTACCCTAGCTGGAAATAATAAATATGATATATGAAGAAAATTGCGTTTAATGAAAGTCTAGTTTTTTAGTTATGTTTTGACATGTAATCAATCCAACCTAAGTAACCAAGTGCTCATAGGTTTGTCAATAATTTAAATTTTAAAAAAGTGGTGGGTGTGATGAATCCAAAGTCACTTACGCTGATATGTAGAAACATAATTTCAGACTCGGTAGCTCACTTTATATTGAGGTAAAAATATCAATATGAGCTAAATATCTATTAGTTCTAACTTCTAGGCATTGAATTAAGTTTGGGATGAGGTACCATTCTAGATGAGGATAATTTATGATCAGATCAACAAGAATACTAATGTTTGATTTGTCCTAGATGTTCAGAATGAAAATGGTTTACCTGAAGATTATCTAATTCTTTTCAAGCTAACATTTCATGCTTCTGATTGAAATTTCAATATTAAATTATTGGGATAAAAATTGAAATTAAATATACCTTCAATACATTCTTTCCTTGACAATAAAGTTAATTCAATTATATGACGTGTTTTACTTGATTGCAATGTATTCTATACTAGTGACAGTGTACACAAATGGCTAGTCTTGGCCTTATTTGTGAGAAATATGATGATTAATGTGCATAGAATTGTTAGGATTTCGAAGGAAAGAAGTGGAAATACCTTGGTGTACAAACCTATGCATGTTTATATTTACGCAAATAATGTTGTTATTTTGTTTCAACACATTCTATGCAAAGCCTTTCTTATTTTAAAAATTACTTTTATTTTTCCGTTTTAAGGGGTGAGGGGTAGAGCTAGGCAAGGCTATTCATTTCTTATGTTCTCTTAGATGTAGATTTGAAGTAACATAGATCAATGTGAGAAGGTTAGATATTAAAGCTTGTATTTTTTCTATTATGATTGATATTCTTCTCATGGTACATGTTGGTATGGATTTATCCTCCAAAATGCTTATTAACCAATGTATTACCGTTTAAACTTCTCAAGACAATCCTGCAAAGAGAAAATTTGAAAATGAAATGGATGAGTGGATTAGATCTACATGGATATTAATTACATAGTCCCTTTGCTATACATTTCCTTGAATTTGTCAAATTCTGATCGTGCAACAACACCATTGCAAAGAAGTTGGATGGAAGGCAACTGCGTATTCTTGTTGGTCTCCTCATTTCATGAATATTATTCAAATAATACTCTAATTACTCAATTGTTCTATATTTTGTGGAACATTAATCAGCAATATAGTATTTTGTTCTTTTATTAGAAAATTTGGAACTTTTTTAAAAACACTAGTTTTACAAGGCAATGGGAGTAATCTGGGAATGTCTGGCAACCATCTCACATGCATTAAGGTATCTAATATTTGCAGCCATGCATATTGAAGGTGAATTACCAGTTCTATTTTTAGTTAGATGAAGATATAGAACATGTATATTTTCCAAGATTCCACTAGGGTTGTGCTAGTTTAGGCCAGGTTTAAGGAATATGAAGGTTGCTTGGCTGTGCATAAAAGTTGTGGTAAAGGTTACCCAGATCATGCATACTAGGAATATACAAATTTATAAAACTTCTTATTTGTGCTAGGATTTGTGATTTAGAATTTGTGAACTTTTCTTATTTAACAAGTCCAAATGTGGCAATTTGACAATAACTAGTCTGGAGAGTAAAGGCATCAACATAATTCATGTTTCCATTTTCAATTGATCGGACATATATTATGTAATGTGTCTATGATTGCAAAGAATGATAAGGTTGTAGCAGAGAGTAATATTGAAAGTACTTCAGCTTCATCTCTATTGGATTCTATTTACTGAACACTTCGAAGTGGGTGACCAAAAAATCGTTTCCGTAGATGGGTTGATGATAGTCAACAACTTAGAGGAATGAGTGGCACTACAATAGAATCAGGAATTGAGGTGATTTTGTTTCTCAGTTATAGAGGGATTAACCAGTTGATGACACTCAATCATATTAGGCTTATGATACCACCAGATCATAGGGAAAAGGTGATGTTACTGCCTCATAAGCTGTAGATGTTGGTACTGTAATGATAGAAACTTTACAATCATAGGAAAATGATATACAGAGAACCAAGGAATGTAATTAATCCCATGCTGAAGATAATACAATCTATCATCCTTTGTCGACCATTAGATACTCAAAGTTGTGTATTAATCCTTTTTACCATTATAGAGGACTCTATAAGTTAGGTTCTGAAATTCTTAAAGGGTTCTAGCTCAATGAAAGAGCGCATGCCTTACAAGAAGGAGGTTGGTGGTTTTATTCCTCCATGCCTTGATGATATTATAATATCAGTTAAATACTAGAAACAACTAAATTAGTAACCAAAACATGAGAGATGCGAAACTAGGCATTAAAAAGGATGCAACACATGGCATTGATATGGTAGCAAAATAATATGTTACTTTGGATGCAAAACATGGTGCTACATACGAAGCAAAATTTGGTCCAATAATAGAAGAAATATTTGGTGTCATTTTGGTAGCAAAACATGATGCAAAAAAGGCAGAAAAAATTGGTGCAAATTTGGAAGCAACAATTGGCACATGTTTGGAAGTAAAGCATGGTGCAAAATGAGATGCTAAAGTGGTAGAAAAAATGGATGCAATATTGGATGCTAACATGTTGCTATTAAGGATGCAAATATGGCGCTAATGGGGGTGTCATTTAAGAAGTAAAAGTGGACACTTGCTAGGAATCAAAGTAGGATGTTATTTAGGAAGCAAACCTTGACATTGTTTAGGAAGAAAATTTGGGCTCTATTCTGGAAGCAAACATTGACATTGTTTAGGAAGCAAAGTTGGATGCTATTCTGGATCAAAAAAGAGACGCTATTTTGGACATCATAAAGGATGCTATTTAGGAAGAAAAAAAATATGTTTTTTGAGACGCTTCAAGTTTTTTCCATGACGTGTCCCATTTAGCGTCTAGTTTGACCACTCAATGTAAAAAAAAATTCCAGTAAAAAGGGACACTAAATGGGACGCTAATTCCCATATTTGTTGTATTGAAAGACTGCTCCCATCACCAGGCCTGTCCCTCTTCCTCCAATAGGCCACCAAAACCACAACCAATACCATTTACATGATCGTTAACACCTGTCACCCTTTTGTCTCATTGGCAGTGGAAGATCCACTTGATCGATCTCAGCACCACTTACGAGATGATGGAGAAATTTGTAAGACCACCTCCAGTTTTATCCCATTCCCTTTAAACCAAAGTGTGGAATCGGTTCTTCCCATGAAAGACCACATTCTGTCACCCCGCCTTGCCAATGACCTTCATCTTAGCAAGGGGGAATACCTCTTCACTATCTCAGATGGTCGCCTCTTGAAGAACCACGTAACAGGCTCTACCTCAAGAGAGTCTATTCCTAATATCACCACTATGAGTCTCTTATAGCATAGTTTTTAAATTTTTGTATTAAAACATTTTTACCACAAATCAGAAACCCCAATTCAGGGGAAACACCATTAGCTACCAATCCAAAGTCACCTGGAGCTTTTTCAAGACACCTCTCACACCTCCAGGCTGAAATTTCCACCCTCTATGAGACCATCGTGTCATGTTTAACAATTAATTTTCTAGACCACTTTCCAAAAGTTACCTTGATTTACAAGCCACAACATTGTGAATTTAAGTGTCTCTGGACCTGTACTTACATCACGCTTTCCTTCCACCAATTATGCAGATTCTTGGGCCACTGCCTGTAAGGACCATCATTTTAATTTTTAACACATAGTTGTCTACTCTATCCACCGCACCTTATGCAGATATCTGAACCATCATCCAGAGGACCATCATTTCCTTTGCATGCATTTGGCATATAACTACTTCTATACTTGTACTCACATCACATTTAGTCAAGTCTCCTGACCTCTATCTGAGATCCAGATCGGTTTGCATGCCTCTTCCACACTGACTCATGTGCCTCTACCCCAATATATCCTGTGCATGTATTGGTATGATTAAGAGCCACCTGATCCATCCATACTACATGGATGACCTTTGGACCATTGTCTGTTGTCTCAGCATAGGGGCACCATCAATGCCTCTTTGATCAGTTGACCATACTAGAGTTTCTTTTAAGCTCTTTTCTAACTCCTAAAAGAATGAAAAGATGGTCGAGCATGACTACTTCCTTTCCCAGTTGTTAAAGTATAGAAAGGGTGTCTACATTGTCTCATTTATCTCCTTTTGTAGACTATGTAGACCATCAAATGAAAAGGACCACCTTGGCACATTCAAGCCAAGACTATTCCCCTTTGCATACTTTTATGCTTTCTCAAGTAGAGGGGATGAACTTTACGAAAAATCTCACCATGGGTTGTCGTTAAGCTCTTTTCCATCCTTCTCATCAATAAAATATCACCGAGCAAACTTGGTTTCATTAAATCTCATAAAAGTATCTAAATGATCGTTTATTAGTATAGGTTTAATCTTTTTTATCCTGATTGGACTACCAATGGTAAAGAAGTCTCTCATCCCCTATAGGATGGGTGAGCTCTCTTGTGTATACTTTTATCCTTTTTCGAGTGTCAAATACTACCAACAAAAAAGATCCCCCACTGGAGTCTTCTTCATGCTTTCAGACTCTCTAAAAATGAAAGCACCATCGAGCATTTAATTTTGCAGGCTCACCAAAAATCCATTAGATCGTACCACAATGGTGTCTTTAGACACCACCCCATAGATAAAAGTTTGGCAGAATTCCCACTTTGGGTCACCTTTGCTCAGAGTAATATACAATGTGTCTTCCTTGGATCCCATCAACACCAAAAGTATCTACCTTCCACAAGTATTTCCCTTCTGTAGTGACATTCCTGGTATTACAGCTATGATCCCTTTCCCATGAGTCAATTTCATTTGCTTCTTGGTCCGCCCTATCATCATACTCTGAAAAAAGGAAGTTTGAGTATACTACACTCCCTTTTCCCTTGTTCAAACTCCTTCCTTTACCCGTCCCATTTAGTGGGTCAGTCCTCATATTGTATCAAATCTTTTGGGTTATCTCCCTCACGCTTCTGGTCAGGGAAACACTATTGCCTTGACCAGGGGCAGGTCTCCCTCTATCGAATACAACACATGTATTCCATATTATAGACACAGAGGTCCTTGTATCCTGGTTTCATTAACCTCACTAATGAGTTCCTTGGACCACTTAGGAGGAGTCCTTAGTGCCTCTCAGGATGAATGTTTCTCATGTGCTCAACTCCAGCTACATCATCGCACTATTGAGATTCATACAGGGTATTGGTCCATGAAGTATTTGGTTGAAGACCCTAGATGTCACCTAAATCTAGCACATTAATGACTCTATTTGAGGGACCCCAATAGGTTCGTATCCCTTGTGATTTCTGGGTTGCGTTGGAGACAGTTTTCAGAAGCCCTAGTAGTGCTTCTATATATATTTATGATTGATGCAACATACTTGTACCACAAAGACTCTGACTCTCTATCAGTAAACTATGTGTCGTTCCATATCTAGCAGACCATCAGTCATAAATTTATAGTATTCCATGAGAATTCCATGGGTCCAATGTAGCAGTGATTCAGATCAGTATTGTATTCAGCCTCTCATTGAGGCAACCACTATTGTAACAACAGTTGTACATGATCGACTCTTGTATTATAGAGCTTATATCACATTATTATTTTGACATCGTTACGAGCATGGGGATGCCCACCTCGTCCATATACATGTCACACATTATTTGTAATTCAAACATTGATGGAAACCATATTAATACAAAAACCAAAATGCACCATGCCCCAACCCAGGAAGAACCACCTCTCGAAAGAAAATCCTATGATGTTCATCGGCCGTACGATGACATCCTGCCCTCACACATCAAGGGGCAATATGTTAACCCAAAATATCCCATAATGAGCTCTACATGACCTACACCACCTAAACACATCTATGTATGACCCTCATTTGACCCCATTTGACCCCCACACCCTCAAGAAGGTTTAAAAATATGAGAAAGGGCTTAAAAACCCCTAAAAAGAGCCAAAATATCTCTCATAGGGGCTAAAGCCTCCAAAAAGGGTGTAAAACCCCTCAAAGTAGCTTAAAATCCCCAAATAAGCTAAAGATTGAGCGAAAGGGGATAAAATCCCAAAAAGGGGGCTAAATCCCCAACCCGAGGCTTAAAACCCTAAAAATCTTGAGAAAAAGTATCAGTAAAGGGGTTGGGGTAACTCTCAAATGACTCCTTCACTCCCTATCATTATGCTACCTATGTGAGTTCCTTGAGACCATTTGACTCTCAAGCCATTCACCCTCCCTCTCGTCGATTCCTCGCTTGAGTCATAGCTCTCCATTCCTAAGAGAGGTGCTCTCCCAGGCTAGGGCATGGTGGCCCATTCCAACCAGAATGTATACTTGTATTTTCATGTTTTTCCTTTGGTATATTGTAGTTTTCTTACATTTTTTGTTTGTGGGTTTATTTCTTAACACTTTCTTGCAGGTTTCCATTGATTACTTGCAGGTCTTTTTGTTTCCTAATAGTTGTATGCAGAGTTATGGAGATTATGTGCAAAGGGGTTTTTCATTTTGTTTTCTATTTATTTCTTTCTTTTCTTCCATTCTCATAGGAACCCTACCCTTTTGTCCTATAGATGGAAGGGATCCATTCCTGGTCTGTAGCTAGGGTGAAATCCCTACTACAAGGGTCTTACATCACAACTTGCTCTTTTTTCACAATAGGGAGCAAAGGCCTTGGTATTTTTTTTGTGGGCTCTTCCTACATATTAGTTTGTTCAGAGCTCACTTGAACCTTTTGTTTCTTAAGCTGCGTTCCAGCCGTATCTGTATGAGTTTGCAGTTGGGAACTGATTTTTTCAAGAATCCTCTTGATTTCTACCCCTTTTTGCAATGTGTCTTCCATTGAACCAGGACAAAGAATGGATGGGCCATTAAGTATATCTTTACCTTTGTCCTTGGGTTTAGCAGCAATGGTAGTATCAAATATTGCTTCATGTACTTTTCCTTCCTTTTATTTTTCCTTCTTCTAAATATTTTGTTTTATCTTAAGTTTATCTTTCCTTTCACGGAGAGTTCTTATCCTAAGATCCTTTTGGTACTTGTACAAATGAGACTTGACATTCAGATAAATTGTCTTTTTCATGGCTTCCTGAAAATCTATGGCTTCTCAGAACATGGAATCACATGGTCATTTTAATGAACGTAATGCAATATAACATCCTCATGTGTAATAAGTTTTTCCAAATAAGACAATGGGTCATGCATTCTCTTGGATTCCCCTCCCAATTTCATAATAGAAATTTCATTACCCAACAAAGTTACGTGGCCGGTTTTATGTAGCATAAGAGAGTCGAGAGAAAGAGGAAATTTGGTCCAAGCCCTTTTCTTGTTCTTAGTCAACTTGGGAAAAACCCCATCGATGACAGTTTGATAGAAAAACTCCTATAGCACCATGTGGTCGGGAACTATATTTTTGGCACAATTTTTTATGTAATAGAAATATTCTCCTACGTACTGAAATTAATTCCCTAGAACCTTTAGAGAATGCGGGAGCATCAACCTTGAAAAATTTAAAGTACATTGACCTGATAAATAGGTCACAAAGCTCATAAACCTGAGGGATGAATTTATCTTCTGACATATTGGATAAATAGATATTTACAGGTGGAGATTCCTCTTTTCAAAACCAATTTAAAGTCATGAAAGGAGAATACATGTAGAATGCATCCATAAAAAATAGAAACATTTAAAAGTTTGGATTCACACTCGATGAGGTTTTCTGATACTTCTCAATTTCATCTCGCAAATTACAGGACACAATTTTCACCCAATTGAATGAATCACCTATAAGTAAAATATTGTGTTCCATAGGAAAATATTGTCTTTGAATGAGGAACAGTTTGGTAACCCATATAATGGAAAAATCATGGCTTACAATAATGCAAAAGGTTCTTTGAACCATGAAATTGGATATGCCAAAATTGAGGCACGAATGACTAATGTTGGATCTTCCAACCAGGATTTGACTACCTCTTCGTAAATGAACCTAGAGAGAGATTCATTAAAAAAATTTGATGTGAGAAGTTCTTTGGGAGGTCCCAAAGCATAATCCCTAGAAAATACATCAGGATGGAAAGAATCAACAATCATATTCTCTGTGTCATGAAAGGTGCTACCCTTAGGGTCGGCATGGTCCAATGCCCACTTGACAGGATCTGTATAGGGAATGAAAGGAGGCTTTGAAGTAATGCAATGAATATGATAACTACAAATATTGGAAAAAGTAGGGTAGTCATGGGTAACAGAGGAAAGATCATCATTGTAAAGAAAACAATAAATTTTGGACCAGTCTAGATATAGGGTATTAGATACGCACCCACTAGTGTTAGTAAAAACACCAATGTTAGGGTATTTTTTCTTCTGCTCTTGAAGAGTTTTTTTGGACCTAGAGTTCCTAGACGTTGCGGGTGCCTTTTCTGATTGGATCTTGGAAACCATGTCTGATAATGATGTGAGTTCAAACATAACAGGAAAAATGGTCAGGTAGCGAAAATGTTCACAATACTGCAAATCCATGTGCCGGGAAAAAGAGAAAATGCATAATAAAAAACCCAAGCAAAGTGAAAAAGAACAGGTAAAAATAGTAAAACAACACTTGTAACTTTGAACTTTAAAAACCCAAAACCAAATGGCTAAAAGAAACTTGGCTGTAGATTTCATATGCATGGGGGACTGAGATCTAGGAAGCGAAACAATATACATGATTTGAAAAGATTCATCTTTCATGGTCTCTCACATCCGATTTTTGAAAATCAAGAATCGAGAATCGAGAAACGAACAATCAATCTAGAAATCATGTGCGATTTCCATTTTCTGAAAGGAAAAGTCAGAAGTTGGAAAGGAGAACAGTATTAAAAATTAAAATGATGTTACCAAAATACGATATTTGAAATGTCAGAAATCAGAAATCAGGAACTAACCAAAAAATCTTAATGAAATCAGAGTTTCTAGTTTCCAATATCCAAAAATAAAAAAATGAAATGTTCTTTAATTGAAAGGATAAGGTTTCCAAGATCTGAAATGTCGAAAATCAAAAATCATGAAACAGACTTCAACTTACGTCCAAAAAAAGGATTTCTTCATTTCGATTTCAGAAAGTAGGGATCAAAAACTCTAAAAAGTTTGGAAATAAATAAAAATGTGATAAAATCCAAAAAAAAATCCAAAAAAACAAGGTTTACTGAAGGAATTTATCAACCACACAAAATAACAAAGAACTTACAACTTCATAACTTCCGTGAGTGAACTATGGCTATAAAACTAGTCAATGGGGGGCCCTAATTTGATGACCCAAAATAAGGATCTCTTGCAGGAAGCAACAAGGCCTTACTATCGTGATTGATTTGGAAAGAGAGCTGTAAGGCCTCTATCAAAATATATTGAGTGTTATTAATTTCTACCAATGTTGTGAGGGTTTTGCATCTAACTTGAATTTATAGTTCATTTTTTTTGCAATATTGTACTATGGCCACGAGGCCCTTTTCCTCAATTTGATGGTATTTACAATATTTCCTAGGTATTTGGGTCAGTTTTGGAATTAAATGAGACACCAACTTAGTTCCCCCTCGAGGGAACATGAGCAAAATTTTAGGGATTATGCTTCCTACAACAACTAGAAAGTGAAATGCTAGTACTGCCACTTGTAAACCGGCCTTCTAAAACTACTCAGTCCTCCTAGTGGGTCAGTGAACACTCATTTAACAGTCTCCCTTGGATAGGTGTCTCTTCTATTTAGTTGTTAAAATAAATCATTCTTCAATTACAGTCATCCTTCACCAAATTGGTCATAAAACCTTACAATAAATTTAACATAATGTTTTTTTAAATAAATAATAAATATTGATTTTTCAGTTCTAGTTGTGTTACAAAAATGAACGAAAAACTAAATTACATGCCACTACTAAAATATATTTTTATTGAGTAGTTTATTATTAGATGTAAATTTATTAAAACTTTAATGTAAAGACATTTCTGTCATAGTAAACAATAAACCATAAAAATCACGGGTTGTTTGTTTAAAAAATATAAATATGTCTAATGAATCTCATAACACATGGAAGAATAGGAAAATGCTAAATGATGTAAGAAAAAGTCAACTGTTAAACTATTCATAGTATATATAAAAAAAATCCTTCAAATTCCAGAATGCTGGAATGAATTAGCCCAAATCTATGAGATTATGCTGCTCTTTAAAACTTGGGGCTTATCTTTGAGATCATGTTGTTCTGTCACCATTCACTCTAAAAAGAAAACATATTCCAAAAATATTCAGTTGAAAGAAAACCCAAATCCATACATATGTGCAGTTGTTCGATGACTTATTTTAAGGGCTTGAACCATTATGTGGAGCCTTTTCCATAGCCATGGCACCCTGCTTAAAATAATGAGAGAGAAGGAAAACAAAACCGAGAGCCATACATACTTGTAACTCAAGTAAATCAATGTTGGTATAACACTTTTTGGCTTGCAAACACCAGATATGCATAGAAGACGCCAAAATGATTAATGAAATTGATCACTACACAAAAAGACATGTCTCGGAGGCCATTAAGATAGAAAAAACCATAATAACTTCTAACTAGGATGATGGTTGGAATCTTAGTCAGTCATTGGTTCCTACCATCAAGATAGAAAGGAAAAAAAAAGTAATAATCATTAATTAGATTACAAAATTAACATACTATAATTGAATATAATTTTAATAATAAAATCAACCCTAAAATATTAATTTATTGACCACTTTTTATTTATTCAATAAAAAATTATTTTTTAATAATTTAATTAATGTTTTGGTTATAAAAAAAAGTTTTTTTTGTGTCCTCTCATCATTTCTTGAAGTTGAAATCATCAAATTAGGATTTTTTTTCTATTCTTGAATATATATTATTAATAGACCTCAAGTGAACATGATTCTCTCAAGAGTTTTTTGGATCTCTTCTCTTGACAATCGACTACACTATTTAGTATGAAACGTGGAGTTAAACAATATTACATACGAATTCCATTCTACATCAAACTGAATATAATTTTAAGTTTGTTCAATTCCATCCTTTAAACCACTTATACTATGAAACGAGAACTCTGTCGAGTTCTCATTTTTCTATCTCCTAATTTTTGTAGCTATTATTACCTCTGTTTCAAAAAGGGTTGATATCGGTATCACACATTTTTATTTTGAGGAATTTCTTTTGGGCCTTTGAATCATCTTTGTCTTAAATTATTTTTAATTTCTATTTTCAAGTCTTCTTTCTAGAAATTTAACAAAATAACATACATTTAGAAGCAAGTTATAATAAAAAACATATACATTTTGCAATTTTTTCTTTAAATTGAGTCTTTTTTATGGATGAAATAATAATATTTTATTGAAAATTTTGTATAAAAGTCAATAAAATACAGACATTTAAAAACATTTTCAATGGATTTTTATAGATATTTTGTAAAAAAATGGTATTGTTTTATATTATTTTCCAGAAAGTGACAATTCATAAAATTTGAAGATAAACTATACCATATATTTGTAAGTAACATATTAAAAACATTATATATAGAAATTTTATTTCTAAAACAAAGTTTGAAAGTAAAAACATTACTAATATATCTTATCAAAAAGTTGTCAAATTTAACATTTTCTTCAAGACATGAAACTAATCAAAATATCATGAAATCCAAATTATTCATTGAAATTGGAATTTTTTGAGCTTGTCGTTCTTCATGGACATCAATGCCCTCTTTCATTGGGTATTCTATTTATATAAGATTTCCAAACTGCTCTTTTTCCAAACATCCCTCTTAATGGGGATTGAGGCCCTTTTGACATATTTTTCAAAAGTGTTTCACTAAAATTTTTAAAAAATTACATCGATATTACATTAAAAAATAAATTAAACCTCCCCTAACCTCCTGAACCCCCCACAACATTATATTAAAGAACATTACATTAAAAAAAATCCCACCTAACCACCCCCCTCCCACCCTCCCATGTCACATTAAAAAATAATTTGAAAAACAATTATACCCCCTAACCCCTAAACTCCGCCCCACACACAACATTACATTAAAAAATATATATATATATTTTTTATAAACCATCCCTCTAACTCCCACAACATCAAATTTAAAACAATATTTAAAAATAATTTTTTTAAACCTACACTACGTATCCTACACTACTCTATTCTAGCCTAGCATAGCATATTCTAGCTTATCCTACCCTTATGTGGCTTAGAATACCCTAACCTAATCTACTTTAGCCTATAGCCTACTAGTCCTTATCTTAGCATACTCTAACTTATCCTAGATACTCTACCCTTACCTCACCTAGCCTATGTTACTCTATCCTAACCTATTGCAGCCGATCCTAACCTATCCTACTCTATTCTAGCCTACTCTATTATAGCCTACTCTCTCCTACCTACTCTATCTTAGCCTTACCCATCCTACTCTAGCTGAGCCTACTCTAACCTACTCTAGCCTAACCTAGCCTAGCCTACTCTAGACTAACCTAGCCTAGCCTACTCTAGCTTAGCCTACTTCATCTTATTATACCCTACCCAAGCATACCCAAACCTAGCCTAACCTACTCTACCCTAATCTACTCTATCCTAACCTAGCCTACTCTAGCCTAACCTAGTCCCTTGAACTCTAGCCTAACCTAGCCTAGACTAATATAGGTTAACATAGCCTACAATAGGCTATATTATCCTATCCTAATCTATCTTAACCTAACCTACCCTAGACTAGTCTAGACAACTCTCAAGTAGCCTAGTCTAACATGTCCTAACCTAACCTACTCTATGCTAGCCTACTCTAGCCTAGCCTAATCTACTCTAGCCTACTCTATCCTAGACTACTCTACTCTAGCCTAGATTAACCTACTCTCGGCTAGCCTACTCTCGCCTAGCCTAGCCTAGCCTTCCCTACTCTAGCCTGAGATACTCTAACCTAGCCTACTCTAGCATAACATAGCCTAACATAGTCTAGACTGGCCTACCATGCCCTACTCTACCTTGGAATACTCTAGCCTATCCTACTCTAACATAACATAGCATAGCCTAACTTAATATAACTTAGCCTAGCCTATCCTTTCCAACTCTATATAGCATATCCTACTCTATCCTATCCTAGGCTAACATGGGCTACTCTAGCCTAGCCTAGTCTAACCTATCCTACGCTACCCTATTATATTTTAGCTTACTCTATCCTATCTTAACCTACTCTAGGCTAGTCTAGGAAACTATAGATTATGCTACTCTAGCTTAACCTACTCTACAATATCTTACTCTATCCTACCCTACTATAGCCTAACCTAGCCTAACGTGCTCTAGTCTCTCCTTATATAGCATTGTGTATCTTAACCTAGCCTAGTCTAATCTAACCTACCCTATCCTACTTTATCTCTTCCTACTCTAGCCTAACTTAGCCTACTCTAGCCTCATCTAATCTACTCTAGACTAGACTACTCTAGTCTATCCTACTCTAGGTTACCCAAGTATTGCCTAGCCTATCCCAGCCTAACGTAACCTAGCCTAGCTACTCTAGAATATCCTATACTAACCTACTCTAGAATCTCCTATTCTAGCCTACTCTAGAATATCCTATCATAGCCTACTCTAGAATATCCTACCCTACTCTAGGGTATGCTATCCTACTGTACTATAACCTAGCTTAGCATAGCCTACTCTCGCCTAGCATACTCTAGCATACTCTGGCCTAGTCTAGCCTGCTCTAGCCTATCCTCACCAAGCCTATCCTGACCTACTCTACTCTACCCTACCCTACCCTACTTGATCATAGAGCACTCTGGCCTATCCTACTTACCCTAGTCTAGACTAGCCTATCATACTATAGTTTAACCTAGCCTACCCTAGACTGACCCACCCTACCTATCCTACTCTATCCTAGCTTACTCTATCCTACTTTATCCTAGCCTATTCAAACCTAGGATACTCTACCCTACTCTATCCTAGCCTATTCAAACCTAGGATACCCTACCCTACTCTATTTTAGCTTACCCTAGCCTTGCTTAACCTACTCTACCCTAGCCTAACCAACCTAGAATTTCTCTATTCTAGACTACTCTATCCTACCCTACTCTACCCTATCCTACCCTACTCTAGGATTGGCAACCCTACCCTACTATATCTTACCCTACTATAACCTAGCCTAGCATAGCCTACTCTTGCATATCATACTATATCCTACTCTAGCCTAGACTAGCTTATCCTATTCTAAACTAACCCATCCTACTCTAGCTTAACCTAACCTACTTTAGAGTAACCTAGCCTAGTCTACCCTATTCTATATAGCCTAGTTTACTCTATCCTACTCTATCCTATCATATTCCAACCTAGGATTCCCTAGCCTACTCTATCCTAGCTTACCCTAGCTTAGCTTAACCTACTCTACCGTAGCCTAACCAACCCTATACTACCATATTCTACCCTGACCTACTCTACTCTAGCCTACTCTAGCCTAGCCTACTCTAACCTCATGTATTCTATCCTGATATATTCTAAACTATTCTAGCGTAACCTAACCTAGCCTACTCTAGCTTATCCTAGCTTACTATATCCTACCTTAACCTACTCTAGCCTAACCTAACCTACACTAGACTAGCCTACTCTATCATATCCTAGTCTACTGTTCTACCTTAGCCTATCCTTCTCTAGCCTAGCATAGCCTACTCAACCTTAGCATGGCCTACCTCAGCCAAGCCTAGCCTACTCTAGCTGAGCCTAGTTTAGGCTAAGCTACTATACTCTACTCCATCCTAGTCTACTCTATCCTAGCCTACTCTAGCCTAACTTACACTATGCTAGCTTAACTTACTCTACCCTATCCTAACGAGTTGTATACTATCCTAATCTAGCCTAAACTACTCTAGCCTACCCTAACCTAGCCTATTTTAACCTATCCTAACCTAGGCTACTATAGTTTATCCTAGCCTATCCTAGCCTACTCTAGCCTATCTTATCCTACTCTATCCTAACCTACTATAACCTAGACTACTCTAGCCTAGCTTAACCTACTCTAATCTTGCCTAACCTACTCTAGCCTCGCTTAACCTACTCTAAGCTAGCCTAACCTACTCTATCCTACCCTACTCTAGCCTACTCTAGTCTATCCTATCGTGCCTACTCTATCTTAACATACTCCTACCTAGCTTAACCTACTTTAATCTAGCCTAACCTACTCTAGCCTAGCTTAACCTACTCTATCCTACCCTACTCGAGCCTACCATACTCTAGCCTAGCTTAAGCTACTCTAAGCTAGCCTAACCTACTTTATCCTACCCTACTCTAGCCTACCCTACTCTAGCCTACTCTAGTCTAGCCTATCCTAGCCTATTTTATCCTAACATACTCTAACCTAGATCAACCTACTCTAATCTATCCTAACCTAATCTAGCTTAGCCTAACCTACTCTAGCCTAACCTAATCTACCTTAGCTTAACCTACTCTAGCATACCCTACTCTAGCCTACCCTACTCTAGCCTACTCTAATCTAGCCTAACCTACACTAGCCTATCATAGACTGTCCTAACCCCCTCTAGTATTCTATATCTTAGCGCAACCTACTCTATCCTAACCTAGCATATCCTACACTACTCTAGCCTAGTCTAGTCTAACCTAGCCTACCCTTTCCTACTATATCCTAGCTTACTCTTGCCAAGATTATTGTACTCTAGCCTATCCTAAACTGCTCTAGACTATCCTACTCTATTCTACCCTACTAATCTATCCTAACCTTTTGTATCCTAGCCTGCTATGTGTTAGCCTAGCATACTCTAAGATACTCTAGCCCAGTGTAACCTAGCCTACTCTATCCTAGCCTATTATACCCTTCATTAACCTATCCTACTCTAACCTTACCTAGCTTAACCTACTCTATCCTAGCATAGCTTAACCTACTCTACCCTAACCTATCTTAACCTACTCTAGCCTTTCCTAACCTACTATAGAACGTCCTACTCTAGCATAGCCTACTCTTGCCTAACCTATTATGGCCTAGCATACTCTAACCTAGTTTATCCTAGCGTACCCTAGAGAAGCATACCCTATGTTAGCCTATCCTACTCTAGCATAACCTAGCCTACCTATCTTAGCCTACTCTGCGCTAGTCTAGCTTACCAGAGTCTAGTCTACTGTACTCTAGCCTATTTTAGCCTAGCATACTCTAGTCATTCCTAGTGTAGCATACTCTACCCTACTCTACTCTATCCTAGCACATTCTATCCTATCTTAGCCTACTCCACTATAGGATAGCCTATCTTAGCCTAGCCTACTCTAGTCTATCCTAACCTACTCTACTCTACTCTAGCTTAGCCTAATCTAGCCTACACTATTCTAGCCGACTCTATCTTGGCCTAGTCTTTCCAAGCCTATCCCACTCTATCCTAACCTAGCCTAGTTTACTCTAGCCTAGCCTAGCCTAGCCTAGCGTGGCCTAGCCTACTCTATCCTAGCCTAGTCTAACCTAGCCTACCCTAGCCTACTCTATCCTAGCTTACTCTAGCCTAGCTTTACCTCCTATAGCATAGCCTAACCTACTCATGACTAACCTACTCTAGTATATCATACTCTATCCTACTCTACTCTACTCTACTCTAGCCTACTCTACTACTCTAGCTTATTCTATGCTAACGTAGGATAAGCTAGCCTAATCTAACCTAGCCTAGGCTAACCTAACCATACTCTAGCCTAATTTAACCTAACCTTTAACACATTACGTTACCCTAGCATTCATTAACCAAAACTTCCTACATTTTCCTACTCTAAGCTAGTCTATCCTATCTTATCTTATTATATCCTAGCTTACCCTAAGCAAGGATCCTAACCACAATCCTATCTTGAAGAGGTTGAAATAAAAATTACCAAACCACATATCCGTTATTGCATTTGAAATAAAAATTACATATTTTTAATAAAACATACAAAATATTAAATGTACATTACTAAATAAAAAATAGAAAAATCCACATAGAAAATAACTAACATAAATGGTAAATTTAAACAGAGAAATAGAAAATAAATTTTATACACATTGAAATAGCTTTTATATAAAAATATTCAATTTAGAATATAATGCATATCTTACAATTCAATTTTAATTATAAATAGTTATTATATAATCCATATTTATTTTAATGTACATAAAATGAGATAGTGATATACAAATTTTCTATTTATTTAATAATTCATAAAAAGGAAACTGTACACAAATAAACTAATAAATCTTTGATTCCTTGAAAAGAGACTAAATTGCTTGCCACCACTAACATATAGATTTTTATTGAGCAGTTAATAATAATAAATCTTTTATTTTAATAAACTAAAACTAATAAACGTTTGATTCCTGGAAAAAAAGTAATAATTAAATTTTATATCAAAATGAAATATTCTAACAAGATAAAACTAATAAATCTTTGATTCCTCCGAAAACAAATTTTTATTGAGTAGTTTATTATGAGATGTAAATTTATTAAAATTTAATGTAAGAAAAGGTCAACTGTTAAACTATTCATAATATCTATAAAAAGATTCCTTATAATTAAAAAATTAAAACCATTGTTAGCCCGAATCTTTGAGATCATGTTGCTCTTTCAAACATAAAAATAAAAATCATCCTGTATGGAGGAATGCATTAGCCCGAATCTCTGAGATCATTTTGGTCTGTCAAACTTGGGGAGTATCTCTGAGTTTATATTGTTGTTTCCCCGTTAGTTCTTAAAAATTGGCTAAAAAAACCCAAAAATATTGAGATAAAAAAAAACCAGAAAATGAGGACCAAATTGAGGACAAAAAAATGGAAAAAATCCAGAAAGTATTGGGTGGCTCAAATTCTCATACATGTAGCTCAACTTCTCTAACCATGGCTTCCTGACTTATTTTAAGGGCTTGAATAGTTACCTGGAGCGTTTTCCATAGGGCAGGGCATCATGCTTAAAATAATGAAAGAGAAGGAAACATAACCCGGAGCCATACATAGTTGTAACCCAGAGAAGGCAAAATATAGTTAAATCGTATCACATACTCGTGAGATAAAATGGAGATGTGAGATAAAATGGAGGCTATGGATAAGATTTGAGATAAACAGTGATGGGTTAATACTGCTCAATCAATTTACAGAAATGAATATTTCTAAGATTTCAAGAAAAGGGTTTCAAAGGGCTTGATATCATTCATATGGAAGATTGCATCCGAACAGAATAGAACAGAGACAACATAAAATATTTGCAATCTGAACAGAATCGAGTCAAATTGATAGAATCAAAGAAAATATATGCGTGAGATTTTAGATAACAAGAGATTAAGAATGTTGAATGCACTGACCATGAAAAGTAGGGTTTTGTAGAAGGGTTTTTGTACCTTTGAGTTGCTCAACCGACCTTCTCTTGAAGTTGTTTCAGATGATCCAATCCAAACCAGGCTTTTCCATGAGGCCTTTTCCCTAGCCATGGCAACATGTACCTTTGAGTTGTTCAACCGACCTTTTCTTGAGATCCTTTTCCATAGCCATGGCATCATGGTTAAAATATTGAGAGAGAAGGTAACATAACCCAGAGCCAGAAAAATTGAGAGAGAAGGTAACATAACTCAAATTCGTTTGTAGAGAAGGGATTAAATCGTATCGGATAATCGTTTGCCCTGATCCACAGACGTAATCATTTGCCCTGATCCATCAATTCTTCCAAAAAACAGGCGCAATCGTTTGCATTGATCCATCAATTCTTCCGAAGAAGGTTGGCTGTTCGGCGTCCGTGTTGAAGAACCCGTCGCCGATGCTCACGAAATTGGAGAAGTGGAACTTGAGCACTGGATCGTAGACACGGTACATTTGGAAAAAAACCGATGGCAGCATGCCCAAAAGTAACCAAATCAGACCCTTCACCTTTCGGAACATAATGGCATACAATGTAGACACAGTAGCCTTCACGTTTCGGAACATTTAAGCCCGAGTCCTTATAAATTCACAAGGACTCGAAAGGAGGACAACGATATATCTTTCTGCGTCTCCCTTCAACGGATAGTTTTTAGTTTTCGTTCCTCCCTTCAACGGATAGTTTTTAGTTTTCGTTCCTCCCTTCAACGGATAGTTATTTTCTTTTTTTAAGATTTACTTTATTCAAGATTTGGGTATCATTGTTCTAAGATTTTGTGTTTTTTCTGTTTACTTTGTGTTTTTTGCTTTTTTAGGTTTTGATTTAGTATTTTATATGATTCAATATCTCACATTTCAGTTAGATGTTCCTTTTGTTTATTAAATACTTTTATTTATTAGATAATTATATTCGAGAGTTTTTTAATTAATAATTTTTTTTTTACTTCTAATATAGTTTAATTAATGTTTTAATAAAAATATAGTTTAATTCATAAAGGGTGGAGATAAAAATATTCCACTTTATGGTCATTTTTTTCTACTTTAATTCATGATTTGATAAAGAAATGGTTTAATTCATGAAAATAAGGATAGAAATATTTCACTTTATTGTCATATCCCTCAAAAACAATTTAGCTTCATATTACACAAAATCTCACGATGTCTTAATACCATAAAATTATCTATTGTTAACTACATTAAAGATATTTTATTCTAAAAATCATATTAGTTAATTTGTTTCGATACATTATTTACATTTTAGAATATCTACCAAGAGCATCATATTTTTCATAATAACCATGTCTATATCTATTTTGAATTTTATTTGTTTTTGTTATTACATGAAACTATTATCTATTTATTTATATTTGTATGAAATTACATTATAAGCTAAAATATAATAATTGGATCACTTTGTAAGATAATGAATGAAAAAAATATATTTTAGTTTCATTTTCTATGCATATGGAAGATTAGAAGAAACTCTTCTTAACTCATTTATATTTGACACTTTGTTATTTGATGGAGAATTTGTACATTATTCTTTGAAAAGAGAATTTGAATTGTATAACATATCATTTGCATGATCCATTTGGGTTTCTGGTGTTTAGGAAATTATTCCCTTTGCATGTTTTTGATATCTTATGATTCTATTCTTTTAAGGTTCGTAATACTTACAACATGGTTGAAGAATTTGAAGTTACTTCAAATATCTACTAGATTTTATTAAGGATTTAAATATCCCATTCAAATATTTTTTGGGGGGGAAATTATAACTAGTTGGCCCATATTTTAAGTAACGTTTTTCAATTAATAGATTTTTAAAATTATTTTTAATATTTTAGCATATAAAATTTATTATGAATGTTTAGGTTACAATTATTAAATGAACTTTTACTTTAAAAGTAAATATTTATTATTATTATGGTGGTCACTCAAAGATTTGTAATTGAACAAATTCTTCTCATTCTTATCGCATGATTTTTAGTTGAAAGTGAGGGTCTAAGGCCATAACAATTTTCCGTATGGATCATGCTCAAAGTGTGAATATGTCGACTACCACATAGGGCCTACAAACCTAGTCCACATTTTATTGACTAGCGTAGACACAATAAAACATCCTATAGGATCTATAGCTTGAGTTTTGATTTGCAAATCATGATAAAGGACGTGAGGAACCGTATGTTCTTCTTAAAACCTACTAATACTCACTTTACATGATGTTTGTGGTTGTTTTGGATGGTGTGAATGACCCATGACCTGCAAATCCCTCTTTTAGGCCCTAATATGTGGTGCTCCTCCTCTCACAATTCCCACAACCCTAAGAATCATTGTGAATGATAAAAACATTTAAATGGAACCCACACAGTAATTATAGGCGAATTATTCCTTTGTAAAAATGGTGTGGTGATTCTCGATCATGTCCATAGTCTATAACCCGTAAAATGATTTTTTAGTCCCTAAGATTGTTGGGTTCTTCCTCAAACAATCTGCAAGGCCCCAAGAATCATCCACATTCCATAATGTAATACATCTTGAATTAACAATTACTATTAATTCTATTGGAAAATACTTTATTGATTTTTTATTATTATTTTTGACACAAAGGTAAAAAAGTAAAATAGTTTGTAATAAAACACATTTTTATTTAATAAAATATGTTGAAGAGAGACAAGAGTGGATATCGAAATTGAAAAGTGTCTATTGACCCACAAGAGGAAAAATACAAGTGGAAAAAACCACTATATGAGAACTCAATATGCAAGAGGCATCATCCCCCAAAATAAGGTCTGCACTCCTAGTTTAGTGCTAAAGAGCACGAGTCTCATAAATGACCAAGTCATAGGAAAACTACTATATACTATTATGTCCATGAGCAACAAGAGGATAGTATTAGATGGGGATTAATATATCTAAAACGAAAGAGATGGAACATTGAAATATTTTTTTCTTGTGGGTCAACGAACGGGCTCAAGGGTTCTAGACCAAGTAACTTGGTTACTTTGGAACTTGGTTGGGAGGAAAAAATTATTCACTTTTGTTTTCCCATAATTGGTGCGAGGTTCCTACTCTATTTTCTTATGATTGATTTTAGTTGCAGTGGAATGTGAATTTTAATGTTGAGTTGCAGTTATACTTCTAGGAAGTAGTGTTTATGCATTTTTGTAGAACAATTATCGATGCTTTTATGTAGTATTATCATTTAGTTATGAGCAAAATTATTTAGGTATGACTATTGCTGTTCTGTTATGGTTTCGAATACAATACTTGAATGATTTATAATTGATGAGTCTACATCTAATGGATTTAATCCTCTGTTTTAAATTGTATCATGTATTCCTGCATTTTTCTACGTTTTCGTGTCTGTATCGATTCTGCTTAAATATTCTGTAATTCTTCTTCTCAAATTTAGAGTGACGATTGAAATCATGATATTGATTTATGGTATATATTTGCAATTTTCAACATTGTAATCTAAATCCAATTACATAGAGAAAACATTTATTTATTGTTTAAATGCATAATCAACTTAGCGTCGCTTAGATTCATGAATGTTAAATCATGTACAAGGAAACATAATCAAGAACGGTTCATCATAAAGATGATATTTAGATCTAATTAACTTACACTGAACTAAAACCCTTTAAATCTACATTGTTAAAGAGTTGATCTACACAGTTACTTGTTGATTTGTAAAGGAAATAAGATTGACGTCTAATGTCTAAGCCACAATGAGATAAAAGGATCACATGAGTTGCAGAAGATGGATTTATGGAGGAACAATTCCGAAAAGTTTAAAGGCAACCCGCAATCTACAATCCGCAAGGTTAAATGTTGATATGCAAAGAAATTAGATCAATGATTGGTATTGAATCCATAAGAATATCAATGACTAATAGGAGTTGCAAAAGGTGGAAGGAGGAAGGGTAATTTTGTAGACTAAAGTATAAAACCCACATTCCACAATCCGTATTGTGGAAGGTGTTGATCTACAAGGAAGTCATATCAATGGTAGAGATTAAATCCGTAGGAATATCAATGGCTCACAAAAGTTGCATAAGCTTCAGTACATAATGAAAAGGGAGTCATATAGACAGTGGATATTGAAGCCACAGATGGGTTGATAGCTCACAAGAGTTGTGGAAGTTTGATTATGGAATGTGCAAGGAAGTCAAATCGACAGATGAGATCAAGGCCGCAAAGGGATAGGCGGCTCAAAGAAGTTGCAAAAGCTCCATTACAGAAGTTTATTTTCTCATAAGTTAAAATGTGTTTCCCCAATATACAATCCACAATTTGTGAAAATCTAATTGCGGAAGGCTTAATTTTATAATGAATTAAAGGGTGATCCATGATCCGCAATACACATTGCGGAAAGGTTCCTGTGGAGGGCATTTTCTATGTAAGGAAACTTGTGGAAAGTTTATTTTTGAGGGTTAAATACCCACATAAAAAGATTGTTAAATTAGTAAAATAAGGGTAAACAATAAATTATTTGGACAACTAGTTGTTTTAGAATTTGATTTTGTGCATGAGGAAAGGTTGATAAAACTTGTAATGAGAATAATGTTCATTAAACTCTCAAGGTTCAATAATTCCCAATTACAATTAGGAACTTTAACAATATGTTTGTATTTACATGGTTATAGAATGTTTTTTTTAAATTTGAGGTATGTTACATATGGTAACCGAGCACGGTTAAAACACTAGGCATGAATCGACTCAACACTAAAGTTGCTACAACAAAAAACTAACTTTAATTTTATTTTGGTTAAATTCTCTTATAAAAAACAAAGAGAAGAATAAATACATTTTGCAGGAGACATGGAATATGCAGAGGTGTCTGCAGAAGAGGAACATCGCCATGAAATCCCTTTAAATAATGAAAGGGGTAACTTAAGGGATGGGGAATTTTGGGTAGACTTAAATGACAGTTAGGATAAAAAATCTGAACATAATCGAAATGTCCAAGCGTTAAGGTTTGAATTGATAAAAGTTAAAGAATATAATGAGTGAATACTAAAGTCTCAGGAAGAACTAAATGTTATTCTATTAGCTAAGATCCATAATGATGACAAAGGAAAAAGTAAACAATATGAACATCAAATTCCTACAACTACACCTTACAAATGTAAGGGAAACAAGATGGAATTTTCCAACCATAAATCTGACACTTCAAGTGAATATTGAGTCAAACACCATAATAGACAACAAGATTCAAAAGGAAGCTGTGATGAGAATAAAAAGAAAAATAAATACGGACCCTATGAGGAAATATCTGGGGATTTTAAGAAAATTGAACTAGCCATGTTTAATGGGGAAATTGAGAAAAGAGAAGAGGTAGAGGCATGGTTGTGTGGAATGAAAAAGTGTTTTCAAATACATAACTACTCAGATGAGTTAAAGGATAAAATGGCTATCTATAATTTGACTAGAAAAGAAGATATATGGTGGAAAGACATAAAGAAGGTTAAAGGCATAAAAGAGAGAAAAGTAACTTGGAAAACATTTAAGAAACTCTTTAAAATAATGTGCTTGTTAGAACAATATTATGAATAAAAAGAAAAATAATTTTATGAACTAAGGTTAGGAGCAATGACGATGAAAGAACTATATAGTAATTTATTAAGCCTACTTCCTTATGTTCCCTATATAATTGATGAGAAACCTAAAATACAGCGGTTCCTGAGTTGTTTTCCCATAATGTCAGAGAAACAAATTGAGTATGTCAATCCAAAAACACTAGAGGAAACAACGAGGAAGGAAAACGTATGCTATGACCAAAACAAGAATAAAAGGGAAAGTATACTAGCTTGGAAAAATCAAAGGAAAAATATTTTTTATTCGAGGAAAAAGAAGAATAAGTTCCATAAACACACGAGAAATAAATCTAGAGAGTATGAGGGTAATAATTACAAAATATTTAAACTCCAAGACTCTACAATAAAAGAACCTGCATCTCTTCTTAAAAAAAACCCAGCACAAAAAGAACTCTTAAAATGTTGGGAGTTTGGAGAGACATGCTTCTTTATATATTGTCCAACAAGGAAAAAGAATTTTAATGTTCACTCTATCCAAGAAGCAATCACGGTTTGGTACACGGATAGGAGCATGCCTGAGATCTATGCTGCATTGGAAAATCAACAAGAGGACCATGAGACTTCTATGGTTGAAATTGAAGGTATGATAAAAAATCAACCTATCTCTATTTTAATTGATCTAGGTGCAAGTCTTACCTATATATCACCTAGAATAGTTTATTTATGAAATTTGGTACCTCAAATTTTTCACAAACCATGGATAGTACAATTAGCCGCAAGTACAAAACAAAAAGTTACTAGCCTTATTAGAAATTGTAAAGTGATGATGAATGATTTTCTTATGCATGTTAATGTAAATATTATGCCGTTAGGATCGTATGACTTATTAATAGGAATGGATTGGATAGAGTAACATAAAGTGGTGTTAAATTGTTCTGACAAAACCTTTACTTTTATTGATGATAATGGAAATCATATAAAATTTAAAGGGGTCCTTAGTAAGGTTGTAACGTACCTCTTAGTCCTCAGTGCCCATATGGATGAGAAGGGAGGGAAATTTTCATTTTGTTGTTACGACAAAAAGAATCAATCATGTTAGTGGAAGATTTCACAAGGCATTTTAATGGAGAAGGTACAATCAACATTGTGAATGTCAACTATATGAATTGTAAGACAATCAATTGACAGCTTACATAGTAACATCCCCATAAAAATGACAATAATGGATTTCCCAAAGATTTATTTCGATAACATTAGACAACTCTTTAGACAAATATTACGACCCTTTTTAAAACCCATCCTCTAGGGTGCAGTCCTGTTTTTAGGATACCCCTACACTATTGTTAGCCACTCATGACACACATATTTATGTAAAACATAATCCTATGGCAGAATAATTTTCATCATCATTATAGAACAATCATGTACCTTGTAGTTAGAACAGTAATATTCCTACCAGACTAATCTTAATAAGAATCACTGACCCCCCCCCCATGTTCAAAACTCATGCATACTTACATTATAATCTTTCTTATGTTTCCTCCCAACAGAGGATTATATGTTATTATTTGGTGACATACACATTAAGACACACTTCAACGTAAAGAGAACAGAATTCACACACCAAGTGCCTCTAAGTGGTTCGCAATCAGTTAGTTAATTTACGATGTATAATCATGTTGTGTCTACTATCGAAAGTGCTGAGTTATGACATTACCAACTCATTTAGGAAAAGGTGTTATAAATTAAGGACTCTTCATTTTTGGCTTTAACTAAAACCATAAAAGGTACACCTCTTTCTGTATCTGTTTGTAATCTGCAATCATCCGAGTGTTAGATATGATTAAGACCACAAGTTAATTTTGAATTTCCAATAAATTATTGTACATAAGCTGAAAGAGGAGTAGTCCCCAAGGATCTCGTCTTCATGGTGCCTTTTTAAAGTATTAGTGCCCGGACGAGAACATTCATGGTGTCTTCAACAGTACTAGTGTGCATATTAGATTCATTACTATACCAATGACTTTACATGATTATCATTCTCCAATGATTTAATTAATTCAGGAGTTACACATCATAAGAGCAAAATACGAAAAAATGATACCAAAACTTTAACACAAGACAAGAAGACACCAATGTACGTGGTTTGCCCAAGTCCCTGGGCTACATCCACCAAACTGCCACATCTTGTGACCTTATTTTATTAAAGGATTACAACTACGACAACTAGATTGTTGTCATACATTTTTGTTATATCACTCTTCACAGAGTAATTTATCAGATGTTGGTATGCCATCCTATCACTCTACTTTCATGAACATCTCTCATTTTGTTCTACAGAAGATCCTTTGAACACAAGCTAGGATTCATCATTACCTTATAAGGCATTACCCAAAACTACAAAATGTTCGGTGGATAAATAAATACAGGCATAGAGAAATGCTTAACACGTAAATAAAATAAGACTCCCCAGCTCACATGGATTCATGTTGACTCAAGTAGGAAGTTTTTATAAACATATCATGCTAACTATAATTATCCTAAGCTTCAAGCTCTAGAAAGGACAATTTTATCTCAACCGGAATATGAAATCTGCTGTATTGACCCCAAGTATTTTAGGATGGTAGTTTTATATGACGTAGGCATTACTGTATCTTGATGCATTTATAACTATAAATCGATTGGCAATGTTTCTGTGTTTGAAAGGATATAGACATCATGGTAACTATTTAATGTACAGTCTTAAAGAAGACGTTTTGGCAGCGATCATACAACACTCTATTTTATTTAGTTCATAACTATTACACCGATTTGCAAATGATTTCATATCGAAAAGGTTACGATCAGACAATGCTATGCTTCATTTAAGTCAAGACTAATAAAAACCGGATTCGTATTGAAAGGAGAAAATACGATCACACCTCACTCGCTGCTATTTAATTCATAAGTATAAACCGATTTGCAAATGATTTCATATCGCAAAGAAATACGATCACACATTACTGTGTTTTAATATTATACCAAAATACTAGTTCTAAAATAAGTTGCCTATCAAGAAGGGATACGATCTGTATCAGGATGGGGCCACTAAA
The DNA here is from genome assembly GCA_001517045.1 of Pseudotsuga menziesii. NCBI lineage: Eukaryota > Viridiplantae > Streptophyta > Pinopsida > Pinales > Pinaceae > Pseudotsuga > Pseudotsuga menziesii. Next base: position 198,117 of record LPNX010395231.1, on the reverse strand, counting down.
AAATTTATAGATCGAGAACTATGACATGAACATATTTCACTGACCTACAATAAGATGTTGTCGAGTTTCCATATTTCCCTAGCAATTACAAATTTAACTCTTCTAAGTAAATTCAATCTACTTAACACCAGTGTAGGGTAATTTTTTTATTTCCATAACGACCCCTAAATCTTACCAGGCAGATTACGACCCGAGTAGTAAGATCACCCTTTGCCTTTGTGAACTTATAATCTACAAAATGAACAAGGCTAGGTTTCTGCATGATTTTTCATAAATACTAAAATAAAAAAAATAACAACAATTCCAATTTATGCTGCCACCAAAGGTTAACCCTACCGGGGCCATCATTCATCACCCAATCGTAGATAGCCTTCAACATAAGAGGGGGCTCTTTCACGTGCAGACCAGGAAGAAGAAAAAGGCATAATCCTAGATAAATTCTTACGTGGCTTAAATACGGGCCATGATGCAGTCCGACCATCCAGCACAGCAATGGGAAGCATTTTTCCCACTGGGCTTCATTCCTCTTGTTAAGGCTGCACCCTTATAGTTCCCGATGAAGGCTCCATCAAACTCCACTACTTCCTTCACTTCCAAAGAAAATAGTTGGTCGCTACAGATCTTTTTAGATCTGCAAGGGTCGCATGCATTTTCACCCGGATCCTCTGGATTCCCCCCTTCACATAAGCATTTAAAAAATATAAATATCAACTTGTAGGTCACTCAGAGCTCTCATGCAAGGGTCTCCAAGAGCCCCCATTACCAAAAGAAAATCCCTTTCCCTTGTTCCCCAAAGCGTGCCCCTCATTAGAGGAAATTTGGGGTCTAAAATGGGCCTTATAAAAAACGTGCAAAATAAGTTTTTGTGAGTTGGAATTCAAGAACCAATAGATTNAAATACCTGAAAAATGTGATGATGACATCATCATCACATTTTTCAGGTATTTCTTGTTTTTGGGGTAGCGGGGTCCATCAAAAGTATGCAGTGTGGGTACTCATTAGATGCGGAATCAAATTCCACATCCAATGAGCTCTCTCCATTGAAATTTGAGTAAAAACACAGGGAGATATGTCGAAAATACGAACACAAAAAGTAGTTTTTTTCTTTCTTCCTCCAAAATTAATCAATATTATTTTATTATTTTAACTATTATTTTATTATTTTAACTACTATTTTATTATTTTCCTTAGGAGGCCCATTTTAGACCCCAAAATTCCTCTAATGCATATCCCCTTCACAAACAATTAAATAGCTAAAAAAAAATGGTCGTTTCCTTAAACTGTGCCACAAAAGGTGCTTACAAAAATCATGTAACTCCCATCATAGGCCGCCATGCAGCAATGCATGCGTTTTCCCAAAAATTATTTTTCGTCGAGAATGGAAATTTTTTTAAATGAGAACCCTTAGGGTTTCCCAAAAAACACCCGGTGAAAGAGGTTACATGCTCTTTCCTTTTTTTTTACCATGTTTTTTCCTTAAAGTTTCCCTACGTATGGAAATAAGAATCCTATGTTAAAATATATATATGTATAAATCTATGTTTATACAACCATAGTAATGGGATTCACCCCCCCTCATAAATATACATTTTCCACATTTTTCCACTTCAAGTATGTAATTTATACATGTAGGTGGTCTTAAATTATATACAATACCCTTATGTATATAATATACATGTGTAGGGAATAATTGTCTGCTAATATATATAATTCCATTTGTATATATTATACTGCAGGTGGTTTGATTAATATATATATATGGTACCCTTATAATATACACACATTCCCTTCCAATCCCCTTGGTTAAGGTGAGGTGGAATTAAGCACTAGAGTACTTAGGCTCTTGTTGTTTTAAGGAGATTATGACCTAATAAAATTCCTTTAACCATTAGCTCTAATAGGATAATTTTCTCCTTGAATTAGCCCTCATTGATCTTTACTTCTTAATTCTTTTGTGTCGATACTAATATGACTGCAACTTCTTCTATCTTGACTTTATCCTATTAGGGTTTAGTACCGGGTTGCGATGTCTTAGTTGGGATAAGTTTTGACAAAAACATGTATCAAGGTAGGCGGGGTCATTAACTCTAAAGACCCAGTATGTAAGTTAGTCCACTTAGGCGTTCTTCAACCTAGGATGACAATTAAAATCTTATGTCATTCAAAGAAGACGTTCACTCTTCTTCCCATTCATTGTTTTATCTTCTCCAGTGGACTCAATCGCCTATTTAAGTTGTGTCCCGGTCTCACGTCTTTGAGTTCTATAGTTTAGTAAATCACATCACCTAAAATATAAGGTTCCGCTAGTGGGGCCTTGGCCTTGAACTCCTCACTAGAGAACAAATACATTCAGCATTTACAAAATATTTAGAGGCATTTTAAGAATGATGTTACATCCTTCCTCCCTTAAGATAACACCGTCCTCGGTGTTCCATCATTTTATTTGACCAACTTTCCTGCTTTTTATTCGTCATCTTTTCTTCTTTTTATCTCTTCGTTCTGGACACTGGAGATCCTTCGGTCCTTCTCAAGTCCCCATCATTTAGGACCTGCAATCTCCTGCACAAGGTTCAAGTCCAGCCCGAAATTTTACTCAGTAATAGATGTTCAAAATGGTAATTCAATTTAACAATATCTATATATCCCTTTTGCATTGTAACAATATGCAATCTTGGCATCATAATTCCCAATCGTTTGCAACTCATTCATTAATGAAATATAATACTACCCTTTTGGGGGTTGATCCAACCTTTGGATAGTTATGTTGTTCTTGACCTCAGGAAGGATCCAAACATCCTTGAGTTTCTTTTCCATTCTTGGGTGGACTTACGACAATTTCTGAGGTTACTGTCCCTTTTAACCACTATTTAAAAGTTTTCCCCTCAGTGACATCAAACAGCGTCCTGTCTTCCAGATGTCAAATTTTTCCTAGGTATTGGTGGCCGAGTGACCACCTATAGCTAATAATAAGCCACTGAAAATAGGGTCCAAACATCATTCCCACCAGTTTCATATATAAAAAAATAATTGATCCTCCACGCTCTTCCTCACGCCTAGGAGGAAAACCACCACCTTTTCGAACACTCAATCGACACCGTTGAAACCATTCTTAGTGATCTCCCACACCATCAAAAGGCCACACATCCTTTGATTCTAATTCAAACACATATCAGTCTGAACCATACCTCCATACTACACCATCAAGCCCCATGGCTAGTGCAAATCCATATCAATTTTTCAGCATAGCCATAGCAAGTAAACCCATGTCCACATCACAACCTGTCACCCACAACCTAGCAAGTGGCCCAAGCACAGTCATGCAGACAATCATTAGTCATCTACCACCACCCATAGTGACTAGCCAAGCTGGCCCAGTTGCAACACAAGGGGTTGGTGGCCCCTCCACATACACTACCCCTCCTGCCACATAGGGGGGAAGTGGACCATCCACTTACATTGCCCCTACTATCATGCATGGGGGAAATGTCCCTTCCACCCACACTATCTCTCCCACAACATTTGGGGGCATTGGCCCATCCACAATAGTGCCACCACAGGCACCCCCATCCATTCAGATGCATTGTCGACCAGTAATGGAGTGGAGTTCTCTTGTTTTTCTTGCAAATCTGCAAGTATCTTCCTGAGCCATACTATTTAATTCGTTGCTTCAGCTGCAGCCACATATTCTGCTTTTGTTGTTGAATCTATTGGAACTGACTATTTACGTGATCTCCATGAAACAGCTGCTGATCCAAGACTCATAGTGTATCCAGAAGTTGATACTCCTGTCTCCTTATCGCCATCAAAATATGAGTTTGAGTACCCAATAATTTTGAATTCATCCACTTTCGAGTACTTGAGTCCAACGTCTTGAGTCCCCTTCAAGTATCTTAGAACCCTCTTTGCAGCTGACCAGTGTCCTTCACAAGGTTTATGCATGACCCTTGAAAGTATGCCAACAACATAAGAAATATCTGGTCTAGTTGTTGTAAGGTATATAATGCTTCCTACAAGTTGTCGATACTTGGTCGCATCTTCAAATTCTTTTCCTTCGCTTGATGTGAGCTTCATTTTCTGTTCCATAGGAGTAGATATAGGATTGCAATCTGTCATGCAAAATTTGTTTAGTAGTTCTCCAACATATTTTTTCTGACATAGGAATATGTACTTAGGATGTTGAGTGACTTCAATTCCTAAGTAATAGTGGAGATGTCCCATATCTGTCATTTCAAAGATCTTTTTCAAATCTTTCTTTATGGATGATATATAGCTCTCATTGTTCTCTGTCATCAAAAGATCATCTACATACACCACAAGATACACAATATATCTTCCAACTTTCTTTATAAACAGTGTTGCATCATCAAGATCAAAGTGTTCGAAATTTAATTTCAAAAGATGCTCGGTTAACTTTTCATACCATGCGCAAGGCGCTTGTTTTAGGCCATACAACGGTTTGAAAAGCTTGCATACCTTTTGTTCTTTTCCTTTCACAACAAAGCCTTCTGGCTGAGACATGAAGACATTCTCTTTCAAGTCTCCATTCAAGAAAGCAGTCTTCACATCCATTTGATGAACTTTCCACCCTTTCTGAGCAGCTAAAGAGAGTAAGGTACGGATGGTAGCTCATTTTGCTGTAGGAGAAAATGTTTCTTCATAGTCAATTACTTCTTTCTGTGCATAGCCTTTTGCTACAAGCCTCGCTTTGTGCTTGTCAAGTGAGCCATCTGATTTGTATTTTTTCTTGTACACCCACTTGCAGCCAATTGGTTTGGTTCCAACTAGAGGGTCAACCAGCTTCCAAGTTCCATTCTTCATGAGTGCATCATACTCATTTTGTATAGCTTCTTTCCACTCAAATCGAGTAGAAGCTTCTTCAAAGGAAGTTGGTTCAAATTTATCAGATAAATTAAATTCACAATCAAATGATACATCCATGTCATCACCTGAATTATATGCTCCTCCTCCATATTCTTGTCTTTTTGAACTTCTCGTTCCCGTCTTTCCAACTTCATCTGGATGGACACTTTCAAGTGTCTTTGTGGCCCATTTAGGAATCTTCCGTGATGGTCCTGGTTGATCAACTGGTGGTGCTTCATCATTGATTGAGAGTCTTTCAATTCTCTCAATCACATCATCTAGTTGAACCTCTTGTTCAAGTGAAGTAGAAGGAACTTCTTCATGCGGGGGAGTTGGTGCTTCATATGGAAATTCCAAAGGTTGATCCAGAATAGGAATCCCCCCTTCAAGATTTGGAATTTCATATTCATTTTCATAATAGTTCTTTGGATGAGGATAATTTTCCATATGATCAAGCTGTCTCTCAATGTACTGGTCATTTTTATTAGTTTCAAGAAAAATGACATCTCTGGAAATAACAAATTTCTTGTTTACCTCATCATACAAACAGTATGCCTTGGAGTATTCTTCATACCCCAGGAAAATACATCTTCTGCTTCGAGCACCAAGCTTGTTACTTTGCTCCTTCAGAATCAAGGCATAACAGGTGGAACCAAAAACTCTGAGATGCCTGACTGAAGGGAGATGGCCAAACCACATTTCATGTGGAGTCTTGTCATCAAGAACATTTGATGGACTTCTATTTCTCAAATATTCTGCACATTTTACTGCATCACCCAAAAACATTAGTTTTAGATTCTTGAAAAACATCATTGAGTGAACCATATTCATTATGGTTCTATTCATTCTCTCTGCTACACCATTTTGTTGAGGATTGTAGGGAACTGTAGTCTGATGTGCAATTCCATGTTGGAGAAGATAATGTTCAAAAGCATTTGAAGTGTATTCTTTTCCATTATTAGTACGAAGTGTACCAATTTTTTATTGTGCTTATTTTTCAATCAATGCATGAAAGTATTTGAATGTTTGAAATGCTTCTGACTTTGTCTTTCAATAGTAAATCCAGCACATTCGTGAGTAGTCATCAACAAATGTCATAAAGTACTTATTCCCATTTGCTGAAGGAGTTGGCATTGGGCCACATAAATCAGAATGCACTAGTTCTAATTTCCTACTTGCTCTGAAATTAGATTCATGGAATGGCAGCTTACTATGTTTCCCTAATATACATGCATCACATATATTCTTGTCTTTAGGAATGGTGGGAAAGCCAAATACACCATTCTTTCTCAACAAACGAAGATTGTTATAATTTAGATGACCAAATCTTGCATGCCACAATGAACTAGATGACATATTACCTTCTCCATGCTGAGAGAGGTAGGCATAGTTCTGAAATCTTGCGGATGAACCCTTGAGCTTCAGTAGCTTTCCATCTTCGTATCCAGTCATGATGACTTGGTTGTCAGAGGACTTTCTTATTTCAACGATTCCATCAAACATGTGGATGGAATGGCCTTGCTGTCGAATCTTCACGAAGGACAGTAGGCTTCTCTGCAACTCTGGAATATAGAGAACGTTCTTCAACAAGAAATCAGGGAATCCAGGCATCTTCAGTCGAATGGTGCCCATTCCCTTTGGTTTAATACTTGACTTATCTGCAAAGTAAACTATGCCATCTATTGTTTCATTCAGTTCTTCAAAATAGTCTTTTCTAAATGTCATGTGTGATGTTGCACTAGTATCAAGTAGCCAACAATATTTGTAAGATGAAAGAGAAGTCATTTCATTAAATCCATGATTACAATGTGCAACAATACAAGAATTAGAAGATTTACTAGCATCTTGGTCATCTTTCTTCTGGTTATGCTTGTCTTTGATGGAGTCCCATGAAGCCCAACACTGATCTGATGTGTGTCCAGTATTTCCACAACGCTTGCACTTTGATATTTTTCTGGAGTTGTTTCTGCCCCTCTACCTCTCTTGCTGCTTTCTCCTTTGGTGTGGTTCTTTGCTTTTTGAGCAAAGCAAAGTTATTCTCTAGATGCTTTAGATTGCATTTTTGACAACTGTTAGTGTAATTTACAAGAATGAACTTAATATGACAAAGTGAATGAGATAAAAAACAATAACCTTGCAGGTCTACAGTCTTTGCCAAGGTGATTTACAATCTTAATATCTCAAATTCAAGTTTTACAATGACAGTATCAGTTCGCAGCTTTAGTAAACAGCTTCAGAAGATAGAAACTAGAACGCAAACTTTACATCTATATCTTTTCAACTCTTAGGACTGAAATGAAGGTTTCAATACATTCACAAACTTTCCAATTAAAATTCCATGCAAATAACTAGGTTAGAGGTTAGGGTTTTTGTATAGCAAAAAAGCATCATCTATCTCCATGTGAGGCTTCACGCAGTCAGCTCAACGCAGCAAGGCTTCACGCAGTCAGCTCAACGCAGTCTTCAATCACTATGCTTCTCCACTCAATGCACAGCTTCGAATCTCAGAGATGACAAGTCATAGCTACATAATCTCAGTATTCAACAATATATCAGCAATTTTCTTGCAGGTCGCAGCAACTTTAAATATGCCTTCAATCTCCAATGCACCAGTACCAATAATGTAATCAACAGCTAGCAGTTGTATTCAGAAAACTCACAGGCTATTGAAGAGAACAGGCAGCAGTCTCCATGTAGCTCTATCATAATCTTCACATAGTACTCAATGATACTCCAAAAAATTAGGGTTTTTGTATATTGCAACAAACAAAAATGTTTTACCTCCCCTTGGCTGAAGACAGTCTTCAATGCACCATGCACAGCTTCACGCTGATAGATAAAGGGAACTTCGATAGTGTCTTGAGAACAATCTCAATGCAGCACAGTCTTCACTGCAGCTTCAATAGAGTGTCGGGATCAAGGCAGTCACCAACAGAGCAGTCTTCAAGTCGCAGCAAGCATTATATATCACTTCTTCTCAGCTTCCACGCAGGCAGCTCTTCATAGTCTTCAACGTGACCTCATCCTTCAACGCAGTCACGACACAAATTCAATCTCTGAAATCACATCTCATACCATCTCATACCATCTGGAAAGAGTGTAGATGCTGCAATATGCTCTCAGCTTCACCAAGGAGGAGTCACGCAGCTCACACAGCATATAGATATATAGCAGCCAATATTACACGCAGGTAACTCCACCCAGCTGAATGATTGCACGCAGCTTCAATCAAGAGCACCACCGGTTGATCAACACAGTTTTCAGGCAAATCGCAGCAGTCAACAGAAAATTAGGGTTCGTGGCCTTCAACACACATAATGGTTCAACGCAGAGGTCACAACAACCATTTGATATGCAGCAAGAAGGCATCTACTATAGAAATCATAGCCTCTGGCAATGTGGAAGGACGCTACAAGAGGGCGCAGTATTTTTTATGTCTTGATCACCGCACAGCTTTCATGCACAGCATCAAATGAAAGCATCTCACGGGTTCAGTCTTTTTATGTCTTGAACTCATATGATTCATATAAAATCAATACTTCAAATATAACTCGCCACAACTTAATGGACTCAGATTCCAAACAATAGGAACGGCATGTACAACACAATGTACAGACTCCTCACTCAGGATGTGCATGAATCTCCAACACAACACCAAAGAGCAGAATAATACACATACAAAACGCGTCCGGATTAGGGTTTGCAGCACACAAACTCAATCATGAAGGAATTGTAATGCAGGCAATGCATGTGACTCGACTGGCAGACTGATGGAGCAGTCTGGCAATGGACTGGCAAGTAGAATGCCAGGAATGGGTAGACTGGCAACAGGCAGGAGTTATGGCAGCGCTCTGATACCACTTGTTGGTAATAACTCCCGATTTATATTATTCCAATGCAAATGCCTATATTTATACAAATCACATGGCGGTTGGGTTTCACCTTCCGCTCAGCCTGTTTGGCTTCCTACTATTTATTTATTTACATTATATAACCTTAACGGATTATATTCTAACAGTGATCAAGCCTTTTGGCCTCCAATGCCAACTAAGCTACCATCAGACATCCCCAAGTTTGAAGGAAAAGTAGGGGAATGTCCTCAAAACCACATAATGACATTCCATCTGTGTTTCTCATCCAATAGCATCATAGATGAGTCCACCAGGCTGAGGCTATTCCAATGCACCCTTATAGGTGTTGCAGCCAAATGTTACATTGAGCTACTGCAGGCCAAGTACCCGAACTTCAACTCCCTAGCCTTCATGTTCCTACAGTATTTCCAACTACCTGTCAGATATGATGAGGGGGTGGAGATCCTATTATGCCGCTATCAAAACAATTCCACTCATATAACTAATCATATCCATGAGTGGTGGTGACGCTGTAGCCTATGCAAAATCCAACTTGACGACAGGATCTTCTTGGATTGGTTCCTTAATACCTTGCTTTTGCTCATAGAAAAAGACGTCACATCTAAACATCCCCAATTTAGAGAAGAGGACATACTGAAGGCCTAAGAGTTTGACCTTATCTATGCTCAGTCTGGGTACCTGTACACCATAATTCCAGACGCTCCCCGACCGAGCACCTCATATCGTGATGCATCAAGGGCATCCCATGCTATAGAGGACATCACAGGATCGGTCTCCCAACAGCAATAGCCTCGATCGATGCCATCTATCATTACACCACAACCAAGCAACATTGCTAATGTTTCTTACAAAAACCAAGCCCCGGAATATCCTAGAATGATGTCCCATTCTAGAGCAACAACTTCCTACGCACAACCTACACCACCACAGTAGGCCCAGGCCATGGCTTGGCCAACATAGCGGTATGTGGGGAAAATGCCCACATTTGTAGCACCACCACCCCCAAAAATATACTATGCACTGCTAGTACAACCAGTTCAAGCCCCCACCCCGCTCCACCCACTCTGTTGGGACAAGTGTTCGCACAATAAAACTGTCCCAACAAGCCTGCCCCAAACAATCAACAAGGGTAAGCTCTAAATAATCATCCCCGTAACCAAGGCAATAACCAACGACATGGAGGCAGTCAACAACCAAACTCTCCCAACAATGACATGGAAAATCAGCCAGCCCAAAACCCCCCATGATAGAATGCACCAAGATGCAATTCCCCGTTGTGTACAAACCAACCGTGCACACTCTGTGATGTTTATGGGCACTACACATTTGAGTTTCCCCTCATGGCTCGCGCTAAGAACGCCATTCAAAATGAGGCCCAGCACACTACCAAACAAGCCCAACCCAACTTGCCACCTCAAGGACCTCCCCGCATGGTGCCTCAAAACCCACTACCAGTCCAAGGATTGGTGCCGGGTGAATCCATGAAGATGGGTGTCTATTTTGGGGGGTCTTATGAGAAAATAAATCTATTTTTTTCATGTTTTTCAACTTTGGGGGAACAAAAGTGATATTTTTGTTTAGAATTTCATTTTTAAGTAAAAACAAAACTTTCGTAGAATTATGTTAGCTTTCTATTCATAATTATTTCAATTTTTTTTATTGATATTTGATATGTCTTTTTGGCAAATGTTTGATATTGTGACCTTATAAAATGAAAGGACTAAAAAATAGTCATGTTTGGTTGCACCCCTAAAATCATTGTTAAACTTGTGTTTTGCAAAAAGAAAATATGCTACGACAATATAAACACAATATACTAGAGGATGACTATAAGTTTGTAACCAACGGATCTATATACTAATTATAATATTTTTTTGAATTCGATCAATGGGGAAACCTTGTCGATTTTCAACATGTTTTTGGTTGCGCTATTTTTCTCTCAATTGACTATGAAACTTTAAAATTTATGAACACCCTTTTGAAGTAGACACCAATTAACGACACCATATTTGTTTCAATTTTTTTGGTGGTGTATTTTTGAAGTTATATATTTTTCATTTCACCACATTTTGAAAGAGATGAAAAGAAACTAGACACATGTTAAGAAACAAAAAAATTAAAAATATTGGATCTCACCTATACAAAACAAAATATATACCTATGGAAAGTAGATTCAACGACAAAACTAATTGTATCAAGTCCGACAGTCGATTTGTAGTGTAAGACATCCATTTTACCTTCTAAAAATGGAGAAACCTAAAAACTGTGCAGGTTTCACGTCTCAAAGGTTATTCGACCGAATAATTATTTGGCCGAACAATTATTCGGTTGAATAATTGTTCGACTGAATAATAATTTTTTGTTACAGAACTGTTATTTACAACAAAGGTTGTTCGTCCGAAAAACCAAACGCAAATTTTTTTTCGATGTCTTCATCAATTTTAATAGTTCATTGTTAAACGTTATTCAGATGAATAAAGGATCGATTATTCGGCTGAATAAAAATGTTATTCGGCTGAATAACTTCCGCTATGTTTCTTAGGCACTAGAGATTCTCACGAAAGTGTTACCGAACTTCGCGTTTTCACCATCCAGTCCTGAACTAAGTTGGCAGGGGATTTAGGTTTGTCTTCTTTTCCAGAAGCAATGTTATAGGTCATTGTTGCTTCTAACAATGTCTATATCTTCAATTTTCCATTCAGGTAATTGGACCCATTGAGCTTATTTGATTCATTCATGTATGAATCCACCAATTTTTTTTTCATTGTGAACACAAAAAATAATTCCTTCCATGATATTAAAAAGAAAATGTGTTTAGTTGCTTCAATTCTACAATTTAATCATGAGACAAAAAAATACCTCCTCTTTTTACATCTTTGGGATTATACCTTGAATCATGCCACCTTTATTCTCTACATGCAGAATGCGGTATTCTCGAGAATTCAATCACATGCAACAACACTACTTTATCAGTATCACATGCCCCACCATTTTGCTGATGGATGGGATATTCTATTCCAGATCGCAGTGCTTAACAATAGTCAAACAATAACCTCGGCTATTTGACTAATTAGGGGAATCTTGTTTTACAAATATGTGACTTCTCATATTGTTGTACACAACAACTATTCACCAACAATTAATGTAAACACCATTGCATCCTATTTCGTTGGTGACATCTATTAACACATCAAACAAACAAGTTTATTCATGGTAATGCTAGCTCCATATTGCCATGTTGGTGGCAGCTCCTTCATAATGTCTCTATCGAATATGAATCCCATAAAATATTTCTTCTTATGGTCTTCTATAGTGGCTCTACCTGTCAATACTTTGGAACGAGAAAATAAGACTTGTGCAAGAAGTTCATTCCTTTACACAATGCAGAGGCCAATAATCTGTAGACCTCGACTTTCCACCATAGAATGGATTGGGATCACCCCCAACACAGGTGTAGTGTAATAGCAATTAAAAAAAAAATTACCCAACACCAAAGGTTCATGGATGCCAAAACCACTGGACCATGGTGCACAAAAATACTGGCCACAATCACCTAAGAATAATACCACAAGCAACAAAGCACCCCATTAAATTATAGTTCAAGGATACAATGAGAATCTCCAGAAATAAAAAGCACATACATCGTCTCTCTCCTATAGTGGGTGAATCATCTGAACCAAGCCTCCACTAATAATGAAAACAATCTTCAATGGAATTTTTAGGAGATTATACAATCTTAACTTCCATGGCATAAAGTTGGAAACTCCCTCCAACAAGTGACTCCTACATACTGAGAGTTTCCATTATTGAAACTTCTTCAAACAAGCTACAGTCTAAATTCATTGCATCAATAAGGGCTTGTCATCCTACAACCTTTCTCAGGTCCATGTGCCGATCACTATTACAATTCTACTTCTATCAGTTAAGCTTGGACATACTGCACTGAAACCTCTTGACAAATCTCTACCCCCGGCAACTTGCCTCTCCAAAATATGGCTTTGATACCTTGTTTATTTTCTTAGACCATGGTAAGAATAATTTGCATGGTAATAATATCTAACCTACAATATATTTGAACATAAAAAATGCTGCTCTAATAATGCTAAAACACTCTAAAACATACTATAGACTATATAACTAACATTTGGAGGTCTGTCCTAAATCACGTCACTTTTATTATGCAGGAAAACAAAAGTACAACATACTTGATAATTCACTGTTAAAATCAAAACAAAAATTGAGAGCATTGACTGCAAAACCTGTTACTGCTTTTACATTAGTTCTAAACTAAAATCTACTACAGGAAAATACATTAAACTTTTCCTGGTGTTTGTACAGTTTTTACAATGATTAATACAACAAGCAAATTGAATTTCATAGTATGTACAACCTAGTTGATGTACATACAACTTGTTTTGACAAATTGAAGATACAGTACAGTCTACAAGCTCTATTTCCTTGCCTAATGCCATCATATAGCCAATATAGGTTCTTTAGTTGCACTTGCTACATTAAATATTTTTTTTAGCAAATCGAATAAATATATCATTTTCTTGATTATAATGGCAAAATTGTATCATGCATGTTTGTGTTATTAGAATGAAATTCCAGGTTGTCAATGTACTTGATAGACCCAGTAGTAGATTTATGCATTTCTTGCATGCGTGTAGAAAAATAGTATATGGGCAGTAATCAAATTTGAAGGGTGAGTCTTGATTTCAACTGGAAGGGAATTTATTCTTGGAGATGAAGGGAAATATAAATAATTTTACTTCAATTCAAAAGTATAAATTAATGAAACCTTTTCACAAAAAAAAATGCAAAAAATAAATATTGGTCTTCCATTGTTTTACAATTTTAAACAATTGAGCATTCTTTAATAACTACATGAAAAAATGATATTTTTTCAATAAAATTGATTTTGAACACATTAATTTGTCATATATGTGGAATTAATTTTACAGTTAAGTAACATATGAATTATTCTATTCTATTGTATTTTCTTGAGTTAGAGCACACTTCATTATACAGGAAAACTACTTGGACTATGTGACAACCATATTGGGCCATCCACGTGATCTTATTCATAGTGTAGGATGTAGTAACTAGATATAGTCTTGAAGAAAAACTAGAACCATGAGAGAATTACTTAGTGGTATATGCACAAAAGGAAGTCACTAAGCAAAACCAGGCTATAGTAAACCTACAACCACACACACACACACACACACACACACACACACACACACACACACACACACATATAACCAACCAATAACTCAATTCAATCAGAGAGAGGGAAACAATCGAAGCTTGAGAGATGTAAGAATGATGGGGATTGGGAACCTAAGAAAAAATAATACACAGCTCAGAAAACATTAAAAAAAAATCCCACATACCAAGAAAGTTAGAAATGCTAGCATAACATGGGTCCTAGCATTAAATTTTGTTGTTCAACACTTGTCATGATAGCATACAAGTATTGGATGGAGGGGCAATGGAATCAAGCCTAAGTCAACTGAAGGCTTGAAACTCACTCCATGTCTAAGTCTCAACAATCTGCATTTTAAATTGAACCAAAACACCAAAAGAATTTTATTAATGGCTAGATTTGAGAAATTTCTAGGTGTGAGTAATTAAGGTCTTGAGGCTCTAGAATTTGTTATGTTTTGTACTAGTCCATAATTCCGTGAATAGGCAGTCACACATAGGAAATTTAAGTAATTTAATGAAAACAATTAATGTGTATACCTCTACGTCGAAACCATCTTTCATGCTGATGCAGGCCAGTACCTTCTTTATTGTCTTACCAATAGGCATGATAATGAAGAATATGCCCTAAAATTATGGACTTCACCTTCAAATAATGCCTTGCAATCAGATTGGTAGGGAGTGATAAGAATATCACAACAATCCAACGTGTCAAATCTCTATTGAAAGTTTCAATTCAAGACTTATATAGTAAATTTAATATAAGACTTACTTATAGTTGTCTCTTACTCTTTGCATCTTGACATATTTGATATTTTATGGCTGTCTTTGCACCTTGACCCAATTGATACAACACTAAGCATATTTGAGAACACAACTTTAAATCAAGTTCTCATGGACACCAAACATGAGATTTTCATTTGGAAACCGTTATCCTTAAAAGGAACTCAATAGATATGGTTCATGATCTAATTTTTTACTCATGATTATGTGAATGGATATTGCAGGTAACAATGGGGGTCACAAGGGTGTAGAAACTAGTAAGGATGGACAAATCATACTGCCTCTACTCATTGAAGTACCTCAAATTCCTATAAAGTAATTGAAAGAAGCAACAGATAACTTTGGTCCAAAATCATTGATTGGAGAGGCTTCCTATGGTCAGGTCGTACTACAGCCATTAAGCAGCTTGACATAAGCAAGCAACTCGATCAAGAATTCCTTGCACATGCAAGACATTCTAATGTTAAACTAAAAGGATTTTATTTTAAGCTCACCTATTTTTTTGTTCCTTTTAATTCTAATAAGTCAACAAATAAATATTAAGCCCATATATCTACTTTTACTTGGTCACATGGCTTTTGTAATATTATTTTAAATATGCTTGTAGGTGTCCATGGTCTCAAGATTAAAAAATGAAAATGTATTGGAACTTGTTGGATATTGTGTTGAGGGCAGCCTTCATGTGCTTGTATATCAGTTTGCAACAATGGGATAATTGCATGATATTCTTAGTGGTATGTGGGAAAATGCCACAGAGGTTTGTGGTGGTATTATTCTTTATTGCTTGCATGAATTTTGTAGGTTCAATGGATAGTTTTCAATTTACAATCTCGCCCCATTTTTTTTTCATTACCCTAGCTGGAAATATAAAATATACTATATGAAGAAAATTGTGTTTAATGAAAGTTTAGTTTTTCAGTTATGTTCTGATATGTAATCAATGCAATCTGAGTAACCAAGTGCTCACAAGTTTGTCAATCATTTAAACTTTAAAAAGGTAGAGGGTGTGATGACTCCAATGTCACTTACGCTGATATGTGAAAACTTGAAAAGTAATGGAAGAGTAGAAACATAATTTCAGACTGGGTAGCTCACTTTAGATTGAGGTAAAAATATAAATATGAACTAAATCTCTATTAGTTCGAACTCCTAGGCACTGAATTAAGGTCGGGATGGGGTACCATTTCAGATGAGGATAATTTATGATCAGATCAACAAGAATACAGATGTATGATTTGTTCTAGATGTTCAGAATGAAAATGGTTTACCTAAAGATTATCTAAGCCTTTTCAAGCTAACATTTCATGCTTCTGATTGAAATTTCAATTTTAAATTATTGGGCTAAAAATTGAAATTAAATTTACCTTCAATAAATTCTTTCCTTGACAATAAAGTCAATTCAATTATATTATGCATTTTCCTCGATTGCAATGTATTTTATACTAGTGACAGTGTACACACATGGCTATTCTTGGCCTTATTTGTGAGAAATATGATGATGAATGTGCATAGACTTGTTAGGATTTTGAAGGAAAGAAGTGGAACTAACTTGGTGTACAAACCTATGCATGTTTATATTTACGCAAATAATCTTGTTATTTTGTTTCAACACATTCTATGCAAAGCCTTTCTTATTTCAAAAATTACTTTTATTTTTCTGTTTTAAGGGGTGAGGGGTGGAGCTAGGCAAGGCTATTCATTTCTTACATTCTCTTAGATGTAGAGTTGAAGTAACAGAGATCAATGTGAGAAGGTTAGATATTAAAGCTTGTATTTTTTCTGTTATGATTGTTCTTCTTCTCATTGTACATGTTGGTAGGGCTTTATCCTCCAAAATGCTTATTAACCAATGTATTACTGTTTAAAATTCTCAAGACGATTCTGCAAAGAGAAAATTTGAAAATGAAATGGGTGAGTGGAATAACTCTACATGGATATTAATTGCATAGTCTCTTTGCTATACATTTCCTTGAATTTGTCAGATTCTGATCATGCAACAACACCATTGCAAAGAAGTTGGATGGAAGGAAACTATGTATTCTTGTTGGTCTCTTAATTTCAAGAATATTCTACAAAGATTACTATAAGTACTAAATTTTTCTATCTTTTGTGGAACATTAATCAGCCATACAGTATTTTTTGCTTTTATTAGAATATCTGGAATTTTTTTAAAAACACCAGTTTTACAAGGCAATGGGAATAATCTGGGAACGACCGGAAACCATATGATATGCATTAAGGTATCTAATATTTGCATCCATGCATATAGAAGGTGAAATACTAGTTCTGTTTTTAGTTAGATGAAGATGTAGAACATGTAACTTTTCCAAGATTCCACTAGGGTTGTGCTAGCTTAGGCCAGGTTTAAGGAATATGAAGGTTGTTTGGCTGTGCATAAAAGTTGTGGTAAAGGTTACCCAGATCATGCATACTAGGAATCTGTAGATGTATAAAAAAATTTATTTGTGCTAGGAGTTGTGATTTAGAATTTGTGAACTTTTCTTATTTAACAAGTCCAAATGTGGCAATTTGACAATAACTAGTCTGGAGAGTAAAGACATCAACATAATTCCTATTGCCATTTTCAATTGATCAGACATATATAATGTAATGTGTCTATGATTGTAGAGAATGATAGGGTTGTAGCAAAGATTAATATTGAAATTACTTCAGCTTCATCCCTATTGGATTCTATTTACTGAACACTTCGAAGTGGGCGACCAATAAATCGTTTCAGTAGATGGGTTGATTATAGTCAACAACTTAGAGGAATGAGTAGCACTACAATAGAATTAGGAATTGAGGAAATTTTGTTTCTCAGTTATAGAGGGCTCAACCAGTTGATGACACTTGATCCTATTAGGCCCATGATACCACCCGATCACAGGAAAAAGGTGATGTTACTGCCTCACAAGCTGTAGATGTTGGTACTATAATGATAGAAACTTTACAATCATAGGAAAATGATATACAAAGAACCAAGGAATGTAATCAATCCCATGTTGAAGATAATACAATCTATCATCCTTTGTAGACCATTAGATACCCAAAGTTATGTATTAATCCTTTTTACTATTATAGAGGACTCTGTAAGTTAGGTTCCCAAATTCTTAAAGGGTTCTAGCTCAATGAAAGAGCGTCTGCCTTACAAGCAGAAGGTTGGTGGTTTGATTTATCCATGCCTTCATGATATTATAATATCATTTAAATACTAGAAACCACTAAATTAGTGACCAAAACATGAGAGGCGTGAAACTAGACATTAAAAAGGATGCAACACATGGCGCTAATGATGAACCAAACATGGTGTTGATATGGTAGAAAAATAATATGTTACTTTGGATGCAAAACATGGCGCTATGTAGGAAGCAAAATTTGGTGCAACAATAGAAGAAATGTTTGGCGTCATTTTGGTAGCAAAACACGATGTAAAAATTGGTGCAAATTTGGAAGCAACAACCGACACATGTTTGGAAGTAAAACATGGTGCAAAATGAGATGCTGAAGTGGTAGAAAAAATGGATGCAATATTGGATGATAATTTGGATGCTAACATGGTGCTATTAAAGATGCAAATATGGTGCTAACAAGGGTGTCATTTAAGAAGTAAAAGTGGACACTTGCTAGGAAACAAAGTAGGACTTTATTTATGAAGCAAACCTCGACATTGTTTAGGAAGCAAAGTTCGATGCTATTCTAGAAGCAAACCTTGACGTTGTTTAGGAAGCAAAATTGGATGCTATTCTGGAGCAAAAAAAGAGACGCTATTTTGGACATCATAAAGGATTCTATTTAGGAAGCAAAAAAGATGTTTTTTGAGACACTTTAATATTTTTCCATGACGCATCCCATTTAGCGTCTAGTTTTACCACTCAATGTAAAAAAAATTATAGTAAAAAGGGACACTAAATGGGACGCTAATTCCAGGATTTGTTGTTGATAGGTAATAACTCCCGATTCGTTATTATTCATGGCTAATGCATACATTTATATATTACATGTGATGGTTGAGCTTCATCAACCTTTTCACCTTCCTATGTAACTGTTCAGCTAACTATTTATTTATTTATTTACAATATTATAATCCCGACGGATTATATTCTAACAATCCCCCTCTTAATCCGAAGGGGTGTTCGTAAGTCCGAGCATGTTTCTGAATCTTTCAAACTTTTCTCATCCAAGCGCTTTGGTGAAGATGTCTGCAACTTGATCATTTGTGGAAAAATGTCGAAGATGGATTTTCTTGGCCTCTACATGATGTCGAATCAAATGATACTTTGTGTTGATGTGTTTGGTTCGATCATGGAATCTAGGATTCTTAGCCAGCTTGATTGCAAAAGTACTGTCGACCAATAATGGAGTGGAATTTTCTTGTTTTTCTTCCAAATATTCAAGTATATTCCTGAGCCATACTATTTCTTTCGTTGCTTCAGCTGCAGCCACATATTCTGCTTCTGTTGTTGAATCTGTTGGAACTGACTGTTTGGATGATCTCCATGAGACAGCTACTGATCCAAGACTCATAGTGTATCCAGAAGTTGATACTCGTGTCTCCTTATCGCCATCAAAATCTGAGTCTGAGTACCCAATAAGTTTGAAGTCATCCACTTTAGAGTACTTGAGTCCAACATCTTGAGTCCCCTTCAAGTATCTTAGAACTCTTTTTGCAGCTGACCAGTGTCCTTGACAAGGTTTATGCATGAACCTTGAAAGTATGCCAACAACATAAGAAATATCTGGTATAGTTGTTGTAAGGTAGATAAGACTTCCTACAAGTTGTCGATGCTTGGTCGCATCCTCAAATTTTTTTCCTTCGCTTGATGTGAGCTTCATTTTCTGTTCCATTGGAGTAGATATAGGGTTACATTCTGTCATGAAAAATTTGTTTAGTAGTTCTCCAACATATTTTTTCTGAGATAGGAATATGTACTTAGGATGTTGAGTGACTTCAATTCCTAAGTAATAGTGGAGATGTCCCATATCTGTCATTTCAAATATCTTTTTCAAATATTTCTTTATGGATGATATATAGCTCTCATTGTTCCCTGTCATCAAAAGATCGTCTACATACACCACAAGATACACAACACATCTTCCAACTTTCTTTATAAACAGTGTTGCATCATCAAAATCAAAATGTTCAAAATTTAACTTCAAAAGATGCTCGGTTAACTTTTCATACCATGCACGAGGTGCTTGTTTTAGGCCATACAAAGATTTGACAAGCTTGCATACCTTTTGTTCTTTTCCTTTCACAACAAAGCCTTCTGGTTGAGACATGAAGACATTCTCTTTCAAGTCTCCATTCAAGAAAGCAGTCTTCACATCCATCTAATGAAATTTCCACCCTTTCTGAGCAGCTAAAGAGAGTAAGGTATGGATGGTAGCCCATTTTGCTGTAGGAGAAAATGTTTCTTCATAGTCAATTCCTTATTTCTGTGCATAGCCTTTTGCTACAAGCCTCGCTTTGTGCTTGTCAAGTGAGCCATCTGATTTGTATTTGTTCTTGTACACCCACTTGCAGCCAATTGGTTTGGTTCCAACTGGAGGGTCAACCAGCTTCCAAGTTCCATTCTTCATGAGTGCATCATACTCATTTTTCATAGCTTCTTTCCACTCAACTCGAGTAGAATATTCTTCAAAGGAATTTGGTTCAAAGTTAGAAGATAAATTAAATTCACAATCAAATGATACATCCATGTCATCACCTGAATTATCTCCTCCTCCTCCATCTTCTTGTCTTTTCGAACTTCTCATTCCCATCTTTCCAACTTCATCTGGATGGACACTTTCAAGTGTCTTTGTGGCCCATTTAGGAATCTTCCGTGATGGTCCTGGTTGATCAGCTGGTGGTGCTTCATCATTGATTGAGAGTCTTTCAATTCTCTCAATCACATCATCCAGTTGAACCTCTTGTTCAAGTGAAGTAGTAGTAACTTCTTCATGTGGGGGAGTTGGTGCTTCATATGGAAATTCCAAAGGTTGATCCAGAATAGGAATCCCCCCTTCAAGGTTTGGAATTTCATATTCATTTTTAGAATATGTCTTTGGATGAGGATAACTTTCCAAATGATCAAGTTGTCTCTCAATGGACTGGTCATTTTTATTAGTCTTAAGAAAAATGACATCTATGGAAATAACAAATTTCTTGTTTACCTCATCATACAAATGGTATGCTTTGAAGTATTCTTCGTACCCCAGGAAAATAAATTTTCTGCTTCGAGCACCAAGCTTGTTTCTTTGCTCCTTTGGAATCAAGGCATAACAGGTGGAACCAAAAACTATGAGATTCCTAACTGAAGGGAGATGGCCAAACCACATTTCATGTGGAGTCTTGTTATCAAGAGCATTTGAGGGACTTCTATTTCTCAAATAGGCTGCACATTTTACTACATCACCCCAAAACATTAGTTTTACATTCTTGAAAAACATCATTGAGCGAACCATATTCATTATGGTTCTATTCATTCTTTCTTCTACACCATTTTGTTGAGGATTGTAGGAAACTGTAGTCTGATGTGCAATTCCATGTTGGTGAAGATAATCTTCAAAAGAATTTGAAGTGTATTATTTTCCATTATCAGTACAAATTGTACCAATTTTTTATTGTGCTTGTTTTTCTATCAATGCATGAAAGTCTTTGAATGTTTGAAATGCTTCTGATTTTGTCTTTAAATAGTAAATCCAACACATTCTTGAGTAGTCATCAACAAATGTCATAAAATACTTATTCCCATTTGGTGAAGGTGTTGGCATTGGGCCACATAAATCAGAATGTACTAATTCTAATTTCCTACTTGCTCTGAAATTAGATTCATGGAATGGCAACTTACTATGTTTCCCTAATATACATGCATCACATTTGTTCTTCTCTTTGGGAATGGTGGGAAAACAAAATACACCATTCTTTCTCAACAAATGAAGACTGTTATAATTTAGATGACCAAATCTTGCATGCCACAATGAACTAGATGAAAAATTACCTTCTCCATGCTGAGAGAGGTAGGCATAGTTCTGAACTCTTGCAGATGAACCCTTTAGCTTCAGCAGCTTCCCATCTTCGTATCCAGTCATGATGACTTGGTTGTTAGAGGTGTTGGGAAATAGGTCAGACCCGGGTTTAATCCTTTAATGCGCACCAACAAAAGACCCACAGAGTTGGCCCTTTCGGAAACAACCTGCGCACAGGTTGCAGTCTCACCCGAAACAGCTATGGGGGTGCCGTAGAATTAGGTTTCTGCAAGTAGAAAGGGGGATTACTATACCTTATCCTTTTAATAACCTTATTAATCAATAATTACAAGCTTTACCATCCATTCACATACAACTTCGCAAATAAATAGATAGTCGTGACTTGCTCAACCCACTATAGGGAATTCACAGCGAAGCTAAATGTTAGAAGCAAACTAACTTATCATATGTATACAGTTATTAATGCATAAAAGAAACAGAAACAGAAACAGCACAAGAAACCACAACACCAGATTTAACGTGGTTCACCCCCAGTGTAGGGGCTACGTCCACAAACTGTGTTTTATTCAACTTGCTACAAAACCACAGTTTGATCTGTGCACTCAGCTGCAGGTCGTTCCTCAATCTTCGTTACAAAAACCCTCTGCGCACACAGCTGCAGAGGTCATCCACGCACACAGCTGGGACTTAACCTTTTTCCACAAAACCAATCTTAGCTTCGCCTTAATCTTTCTTTCAACATAAAACCTAACCTATCTTCTTTACACAAGAGCTTATTTATACTGCGCATTTTTACAAAACCATGGTGTTAAACCATGGGCACCCAAAAAAACCCTAAACCCTAGATTTAAACCATGGGTTTATTACAAAAAGGGGGTTTTGACTTACCCTGACACTCCTAAGACTATCTTGACCCATAACTCCGCTTACCAACAGCCGCGAAGTTACCAAAACTAGTAATCCTAAGGGTACGTGCCCCAACAGGTCCCTAAGACTCACTAGTGGCCCGTCCCGGGACACTCTGCGAGGACTCTGGTGGGAGAATATTCTGCGCGAGGGTCTGGAAGCGACTGATGAGATTATGCAGTATATCATCAGCGGCTTTCTCCTTTTCCACCAATTCCTATAATACTGAAGATGAGTCTGTGTCAGCCTTTTCCTGCGCAAAAGTGTCATAGGTCTTCAAAAGTTTGAGCTGGCTTTCCGCAGTATTGCTCAATTCTAATGCTTCATCAACCAGGGGCTGTAACGCATTTTCTAGCATCGTTACCTTCATCCTACAGGACTCGATTTCCTGCTGAAGTTCCTTGCTGTGCTTCACTTTAGCCATCTTCTGCATAGGTGGCATCGTCTTGATTTCTATTCTGACTGCGTCTAATTCATCCTGGCGCAGCTTGATGGTTTCCTGGATCTTACCTACATCTGGATGGTCCTGTAGGTTCACCCATGCTTCTATGCTGTCTTCCATTAGTTTTGCGACGCTGGCCACATTATCTGATATTTTTTCTGCTGAAGCCTTGATGTCCTGCTGGCGCTGTTCTCGGACCTCTGGTGGAGTCTCAGGAGGAATGCGTAGTTGGAGTTCTTCTATTTGGTGCTGGTGTTCTATCTTCATCCTTTCAACCTCGCTGCGGGACTGCTGAGCATAGTCTCACAGCTTAGCGATTCTCTGCTCTGGTTCCTCTGCGCCCTGTATGTCGGAGTCAGAAAGACTCCGACATGCCTCGTACAATGCTCGCATCAACGTAGTTGTTGTATGTTCAGCCTCTTTCTTCTTTTGTGTGATTTCTTCCAGGCGTGCTGCAAAGGTTTTTTTTTGTTTGATGGTGTCTTCCAATTGGATTTGGGACAATTGGGTTTGGGCATGGATCTCCTTTGTAATCTCGAGCTGGCAGAAGTGTAGCTCTAACATAGAAATCTTTGTATAATCAAGCCCCGCGGTAATATCCGTCTGGGGTCAGGAATCCGTGTCAGGCTATATCAGAGTTGCGCTTGGTACCTGTGCCTGGTGATCTCTGGGTGGCCATTGCCTAATATCCTACTGCATGGGTGTTGTAGTGCTACTTGTCGTCGTACTGTGCGCTGATTTTGCTGCTAGCTCTTTTAGCTCTGATACCCTGTTTGCGATACCTGAGAGCCCGGCAAGATGCAGTTCCGCAAACTCTGACCATTTTTTAGTAAGCGCTGACGTAGACTATTCTAGAGAATGATCCAGTGCATCGAGCGTAACAGTGGCTTCTTCCTCAATATCTTTGTCCTTCGACGCTTTTGCCTTTTTGCGAGACTACGGCTTGGTTACCTCGGCTACTTCTGGTGACTTGCACTTCGTTTGTGGGTTAGGATATGATATGGTCTTGACCGAATCCTCATCCTATCCATCCTGTTCATCCTACCCATCCTGTTCATCCTGTCTGCCGGCTCCATCCTGGCCATCGTCATCCCTCTGCGAATCACTTAGGTCTTCGCTATATTCCAATGGGCTTTGCTGCTGCGCCTGACTAGTACCTGCGCCAATATTGGATGCTGGGGGAACTGGAATAGAGGGTTTTTTTCCTAAATCTTTCAGCCATTTGGCCGGCCAGTGCTGAACTATCCGCCTGATATCTGGTTCGGTGACTACATATGGTAATTTGAAGCATTGTCGTTGTGGATCTGCACGAGCTTGAATGAAAACATGATGCATATCGGCACTGAAGTGCGCGACGCCCTCGTATTGAGAGAACACTTCGTTGGTAGGTCGAGGTGTTCACACAATCTCATAGTGAATACTCATAGCATAGAAGACAAACACAGTGTTCGTCATCTGCTGGGCTTCCTTATCTGAGGATATCCATAGGGAGGCATACCTCACTGCCCCTGGTGTGCCGGGGTTTATTTCTACAAACTGGGCTTCAGTGGGTTCTTTCCACCCAACTAATGCAATAAGGATTATAAGCCAGGAATAATGAAAAGGTATACCTTTTTCTTGCGCATCGCGGGCATCCTCCAAAAACTCCTTCGCAAGATATCCAGCCCAATTATAAGTATACCCCTCAGCGCAGTTCATAGCAATCCGGATAACCAGGGCAGGTACTTCAGTTGGCCTGCATTTCCGTATGAGTTTGTAGGCTAAGAGTTCAGCTGCAAATTGAATGGGCTGCTCCTGGATCGCAAAAGTGTGATACCCCCGTTTCCCTTTTGTCAAGCCAAACCGTTCCTTCATGGTTTGCGCGAGCTTTGTATCGTCATGTTTGGATGGAAATTCGGTTCCCGGATCGGGTCCTGCCATGGGTAAACCTGTGATCCTATGGATGAGGGCAGCATCAATAGGAATTTGCTGGTCCCCTATCCATAAATAGCCGTCATGCACCAGGGCTAGTAACTGCTTGGCCACTACAGTCACATGTATGCCGCGTTTGAAATGGGGAATGTTAAGTATCTTAAGTAGGCCAGCTTTGTCCAGGCCCGCAGCCCATGTTTGCACTTCCAGTAGTGTGAACCTATGATCTGGGTACTTGACACGGTGCAAGTATTCTACTGGTTCAAACTGTGGGAACTTGCCATGGTCATTGGTGTCGTGATCGCTGTACTTAAGTCGATCAATCTTCCCTGTCATACTTTCGATCAAGTGTACTCCTGGTGGCAACGAGGGTGTGGCTAATGTAAATTGCTTTGTGCGATGGGGAAACATGGTTCCTAGGCGAACAGGTGGTAGATATGGTGGCCGTGGTGGTGGAATATTCTCCCTTCCCCCGGCTGGGGCCTGTGCAGAGCCAAAGGGCTCCTTAGGATTAGCTGCTGGTGTTTTCCCTATTTGTTGCTGCCGATCTTGGTTGCGCTTGGTGCGAACTTTAGTTCTAGACTTTTTCCTGGTAGACCATGTCTGCATCGGCCATGGTGGTGCTAGGGGAGTGTCTTCACAGTGAGCTAGGGCAGGCGGCCGATTAGAGCAGGTAATCAGACCCTCTTGCTTGAATTCTCTAACCAAAGCGTCAATCTCATGTTCGGTGGTCATGGGTTCGCTCAGAAATCTTGAAGAAATGCTAGATGCAATTTCCCCTAACTTAGGCGTCTTCTTATACACGCCATCAATCAAATCGGGCAGGACAGTGCATTGAAGGCACCAAATCTGACGAAAATCTTGTCCAGCCCGATTGCCGGTACTGGTCTTAGTACAGTCATTTAAAGCAATTAAAATCCCGCTGCCGCCAAATTGGCTGCCTCCCAACAGTCAAATTTTGATCCTCGCTACATTTTTGGGCCACGGCAGAATCATGGTTGAAGCCTCGGGGCAATAAGCAACCTTGGCCCAATAGTGCCCTTCGACCCGACCGGGTAGTATCTGCGATAGGACTATCAGGTTTGAGGCACTAGCGTCTTGGCTCTGCCCCTTGATTTGGTATCCAATTCCTGGATGATCAACATTTGCCTTGTCGTGGTTGGATTGGAAAGCTATATCTAAAACAAGACCACTTTTATTAATGGAAAATGTGATCAAAAAGTGATCCACAAGATCATCCCCACTTACAGTACTGTGGCGGAGCTCAACCTTCATATGCCCATTTTTCGCTATAGGGTCCAAGATATGTATGAACATATGCATCCACTCCTTACGAGGTGTGTTTTCCATTGCTGTATATTTCTGCCTCAAATGTCCCTGAAGGCTATTCCGCACCTTGAACTTACTTCACACTTCTTGCGCTTGCCTTATGACTCTGGGGCGCAGGAATTTCTGGCAGGTTCCGTGACGGGGTTGAGAATTTGTATGATCGGTCCCCCATGCTGCTGTAGCTTCGACTGCTATTTCCAGACTCTGGGTGTTTTGTGACTGAGGTACTTGTTCCGACATAGGTGCAATAAATTCTCTAGGGTCTGTCATCCCAACCGGTGCAGGCAATTCTCTAGGCTGTGCACGAAGGCATCGAAGAGACTGAGTGATATGCGTGCATCTATGGCCATGTAGCTCGTACAGTCGATTCTACCAATTCTCCAGACCATCATCTGAATCAGACATGCAGGAGCTATCACATTGTCAATCCATTACACCATCATCATTAGGCTTGACATAATCTGCATCCTTGGCTGTGATGTTGTAGATGTGGTCTAGAGTATCCTGCTCCCCTTCATCTCTAAGTGGTTCTGTATATCTTTCTCCTTAGGATGGGTCGAGGGGTATAATAACGCGCAGGACATTTCCTTCGAAGGTCATCTGTCTCCTTTTAAGGTTGATGATTGCAGCATTGGCCATGGCCCACTCAATTCCCAACAGGGCTGGGTAAGGGTTGCTGTCATCAATGATTTCAATAAATTCAAAATCTGCTAGAGTACTGACCCCATCGATGTCGATTGGAACACTAAGAAGTCTCCCTAGTGGTACAATCCTTTGCTGGTTAGCTAGTCGTAGTTGTATAGGTGACCAAACCAGGGAAGGCTTTCCCATTTGTTCCCGGGTCTGCTTGGGTAGGACATTAACATCTGATCCAAGGTCCAAAATGACATCAATCATATCATATTCTCCTATCTGAACGTTCAATCTCATTTCCCTTCCTGTTCTTCTGACACGACTAACAGTTTTCTCCTGATCAATTCCTCTCTGAGGGTCTGTGACAGCAAGAACTTTTTGCAGCTCTTTTAGAGCATTCTGATTCTGCAAGAGTTTCATACAGCTCTGCAAGAAAGAGGATAGTG
Source organism: Pseudotsuga menziesii (assembly GCA_001517045.1). NCBI lineage: Eukaryota > Viridiplantae > Streptophyta > Pinopsida > Pinales > Pinaceae > Pseudotsuga > Pseudotsuga menziesii. The sequence continues at coordinate 170,752 of LPNX010395231.1, read as the reverse complement.
TACTTACTTTATCCACCGAGGCCTCCTGTGTCTATGACACCTGCTGAGGTTGCCGCGCAGGTACTTCTACAGCGTCAGGGTCAACACTATCGCACAGGGCCTCCTGGACTGGGACTTTCTTGGAGGCCTTTTGTATGCACACCATGGTAGGTTGCTTTGGCAAGTCTTGAGTATGCATCGTAGCTCCACTTTGGGTGACCACATTGAGGGCTGGGGCAGGTCTTTGCTCCATGAAAATCAACTGAATATTTGGAGTAGGGCCACGGTTGTTTTCCTTAATCTTTTCCAGGAGCTGGGGGCACTGTTCAATCACGTGGTCCACTGCGCAACAATACCGACAGGTCGTAGTGGGGTTCCGACAGTCGCGAGCCAAGTGACCAGCTTGGTTAAAATTGTAACACACAACCTAGCCTCTACCTCTTCCGATCATTCCACCACGGCCACGACCGCCAAAAGCACCTCTTCCGGAGGCGCCGCCGTGGTAACCATAGACATCATTATTCGGAAATTCATTGTGGACTCGGTAGGCATCCGAGGTGCACTCTTCCATAAGGTCGTAGCTACGACACTCATCTTCATTATGCCCTACGGACTTACAGAACTGGCAGTAGGAGTTTTTGGGAACTTGAACATATCTTTGAAGAAGATGGCAGTGCTCAGGGCGATGCTGGCCAGAGGTTCGGAAAATCTCACAATATAGAACACCGGCATTGAATTGGTTGGGCGTGCCCGTATTTAGGTATGTTCTGACCACGGGGCACTGGTCCCTATCGTGACCCTTAGAACGACATTGCGTACACCAGACCTCCTCTCGACTGGTTTTAGCTTTCTTCATGTCACGAAGCTCCAGGGCCATCGCTGCCAGCTGCGCTTGGATTTGGGCAATACTAGACTCATCTCCGACGGGAGCTGTCTCTAGCTTCATTGCGATTTCCAGAGCCTCTTGCTGGTCAGCAACCTTCTGTTGCATGAGCGGAGTTCTGATATGCGGCAATAACGCTGCGATGAACCATTCCTTGTGCTGCGCAGGACTAATGGTGAAGCTGACTTGGTCTAATAGAACTTTGAATCTTTGGTCAAAGTCCCAAACGAATTCGCCGCGCCACTGTTGAATCTCTTTGAGTTCAGTGATGCTTTGTGATTTCGACTTTGGTTTCTTAAATTCCTTAATGATGGCGGCCTTGATTTCATCCAAAGTGGGGTGCTGATTACTGGAGAATTTCATAAACTAGGTCAAAGCCTGGTCGCGAAAGGAAGTAATGAGCTGTGCGGTTCTCACATCCAGGTCGGTAATACTCTTCGCGTTCCATATGGCCTCACATAAAAACTAGAACTGTTCTGGATCTTCTGAGCCCGTTCCTTTGAATATGGGCAAATTAATGTCATCAGCTAGGTGGGCCATGGTGGTTCTGAGAGGGTTGGGAGGGGGACAGGATGTTGATGGAGGGGGATTTAAGGGGCAGATTGACCTGTGGCCGGAATACTTGGACTTGGTTTCCTGTCACACTTCGACCGAACTTTAGTGGTAACAAAGCGATGCTGGGGGGTAATAGGAGGGTTTCCTACCGAAGGGTTTTCTTCAGTGTCTGGCTGTGGAGGGTTTATAGGGGGAAATGTGATGGTCTGTCCTGACGAGTAGGACTCAAAATCTCTTTTGTACCATTGCTCACTTCGCGGCAACCCACTTTGTGCGTCGAGAATATTCTCACTTGCAAACATATGTTAGTACTACTAAACTAACAATCTGATTCAAACAATAATATACCCTTTTCAACCAATAGTATTTTAATCTTCAAGCTTAAGGAATTTAAAAACTTACCACGGGGCCCTTTGAAAAACTGCCATTTAGCTTCAGTGAAAGAAGTGCTTGTATCAATGGCAAACTCTGTCACGAAGGCTTCCAACGTTCGCGTCATCCAGAAATCGATAGCGCGGGATACCTCGTTGTTCACGTGTGGCACAATATTGACCCTTGCGGGGGTCCACACAGGAATCCGTCGAGCTTGAAAGTTCGTCCTCCTTTCCGTTAACCTAGACAACCACTGGTGCAACTCTATGTGGAAACTACCAAACTAAATTTCATAAGCATCACAAAAAACATACCTTTGTAAAAAGTCACTTGCGCTTCAACACGGATTCGTATTCTCTTGCTGCACAAATTTCAGACAAGTCTCAGCAAACCAATCCCCGATTTCCTTCACAGAGGGCCTCCAGATCATAGCCCCTGAGGTACAATGTAAACCCCTTCTTGAGCAGATACTGAGTTCAACCGGCAACGAAACCAATTTGTTGGGCAATAGGGCAGACCCGGGTTTAATCCTTTAATGTGCACCAACAAATGACCCATAGAGTTGGCCCTTTCAGCAACAACCTGCACACAGGTTGCAGTCTCACCCGAAACAGCTATGGGGGTGCCGTAGAATCAGGTTTCTGCAAGCAGAAAGGGGGATTACTGTACCTTATCCTTTTAATAACCTTAGTAATCAATAATTACAAGCTTTACCATCCATTCACATACAACTTCGCAAATAAATAGACAGTTGTGACTTGCTCAACCCACTACAGGGAATTCACAGTGAAGGTAAATGTTAGCAGTGATCTAACTTATCAGATGTATACAGTTATTAATGCATAAAAGAAACAGAAATAGAAACAGCACAAGAAACCACAACACCAGATTTAACATGGTTCACCCCCAGTGTAGGGGCTACGTCCACAAACTGTGTTTTATTCAACTTGCTACAAAACCACAGTTTGATCTGCGCACTCAGCTGTAGATCCTTTCAGTCCTCAAAAAGCCATGCACACAGCAGCAGGCCCCTGCGCACACAGCTGCAGGTCGTTCCTCAATCTTCCTTACAAAAACCCTCTGCGCACACAGCTGCAGAGGTCGTCCACGCACACAGCTGGGACTTAACCTTTTTCCACAAAACCAATCTTAGCTTCACCTTAATCTTTCTTTCATCATAAAACCTAACTTATCTTCTTTACACAAGCGCTTATTTATACTACGCATTTTTACAAAACCATGGTCTTAAACCATGGGCACCCAAAAAAACCCTAAACCCTGGATTTAAACCACGGGTTTATTACAAAAAGGGGGTTTTGACTTACCCTGACACTCCTAAGACTATCTTGACCCATAACTCAGCTTACCAACAACCGCGAAGTTACCAAAACTAGTAATCCTTAGGGTACACGCCCCAACAAGAGGACTTTCTTATTTCAACGATTCCATCAAACATGTGGATGGATTGGCCTTGCCGTCGAATCTCCACCATGGACAGCAGGCTTCTCTGCAACTCGAGAAGATAAAGAATGTTCTTCAACAAGAAATCAGGGAATCCAGGCATCTTCAGTCGGATGGTTCCCATTCCCTTTGGTTTAATACTTGACTTATCTACAAAGTAAACTATGCCATCTGTTGTTTCATTAAGTTCTTCAAAACAATCTTTTATAAATTTCATGTGTGATGTTGCACCAGTATCAAGCAGCCAACAATCTTTGTAAGATGAAAGTGAAGTCATTTCATTAATTCCAAGATTACAATGTGCAACAATACAATGAGCAGAATCAGAAGATTTACTAGCATCTTGATTTTTATTATCATCTTTATTCTGGTTATGCTTGTCTTTGATGGAGTCCCATGAAGCCCAACACTGATATGATGTGTGCCTAGTCTTTCCACAACGATTGCACTGCAGATTTGATCTTTTGTTGAAGTTGTTTCTACCCCCTCTGCCTCTGAATTTTCTTCTTCCTCATCTTCTCTTGCTACAATCTCCCTTGGAAGGGTCTTTGGTGTGGTTCTTTACTTTTTGAGCAAAGAAAAGTGATTCTACAGATGCTATAGATTGCATCTTTTACAACTGTTAGTGTAACTTACAATAATGAACTTGATATGACAAAGAGAAATATAAAAACAATAACCTTGTAGGTCTACAGTCTCTGCCAAGGTGAATACAATACAAGCTTCAGGTGAGCATACACAAGCTTCTTCAATATACAAAATATATCAATCATGAGCTTCAAATACACAGCAACATTCCTTTTTATACAATATATACTCTACATACTATGTTATGCATGGAGGCACCATAAGATAATATATTAGTGTGCAAAGGATATAAGTGCACAAAAAATCAAGCACCAGACTATATACTCCTACAAAATCAAGTGATTAGCAGCAGCAATTATCAGTAGCAATTGTCTGGATCACAGCAACAATATTCACACGGAAATCATAGCTCATCCAACAAGCTCAGGCTCATACAATAGACTCACTCTATTCAGGCTCATACATCAGTCGTATCACCTCTTTTTCTGCATATGAAAAACATTCACAAACTTTCCAGTTAAACTTCCATGCAAATAGCTAGGGTAGAGATTAGGGTTTGTGTATTCCAAAACGCATTATCTCCATGTGATTGAGCAACCTCTCATCTCACTCCACGCATCTTCAATCACACATTCAACTCCACGCATCTCCACTCAGGTAGCTCTTTCCACCAACGCAGGAAGCTCTTCAACTTCAGTCATAGCAATGGTTCAAACAGCTCAAAATGCCAGCAACATGTATCATTCAAAGGGTCCAGCAACAACATATATCTTCCACATAGTATCAAGTTTCATATATCTTCCATATAGATATAGGTTCTATCTCATAGATCCAATACAACACTCACTCCATTCAGGCTCATACTCCACACTTCCATGCTCATACTCCATGCTCTGATATTACACGCAGCATATAGATATAGACTCTGATATTACACACAGAAAGCATGTATACAGTAGCCAATATTACACGCAGCATATACAACTCCAATACTCAGCATCTACAACAACAAACAGGATATGGGAAAGAGTGTAGATGAGAGGTCATGTCAATATTAAACATAGAAAGCAATAGGTTGCAGTCTGTGTACAGAGGTGAGTTCACGCGATATCTGTGGTGGTGATCATTTTGAAACCAGTCACTATATTTATCAGTCTTCAAGCAATCTTCAACAGTCTTCAATGCAGTCTCCACAGTGTTCACTCAAAAAATTAGGGTTTCCTTCCTCAACTCTATTACAACGTTCAACGCAGTCTTCACGCAGGAAGCTTTCATTCAATCTCCAATGTAGCTTCAGGATCGGTCTCCATTCATACTCCTTCACGCAAACAATAGAATGAATTGCCTCTCAAATCGCAGTCTCAAATTTCACTTGAGGAGGCTTGAAGGGATTATCCATTGGAAAACGCAATGAAATCTTATACGACAGACCTTCATAAATACTATCTTTTCCACCATTTATTGTGCCAACCCAAGAGAACATGTTATCTGAATCTGGAAAAGATGAAATTCCAGGATCACCAATAGATATCAACGCAGATATCAAGAGATATCAACGCAGTCTCAAACAATGAAGAGAACTATCTTCACAATGGCAAGAATATGGCCTCAAGCATAGAAGAAAAAAATGCTCAGCACACAAAGAGCAAATTTGACCAAAATGCAGGTTTGGCATTTTGACAGGACTGTTCAAATTAGGGTTTACTCCACAATATTCACGCACAACATTCTCTTTCTCATCAACTGTCAAACAAAGAAGGATGGGAGGACTGGGAAAATGGGGAATGGCTGAACACACAGCCAAATACACAACAAAATACCAGCCACAAAGACAAATGGAAGTCACAGCTCCAATGCATAGTTAGGAATTATCACATCATGCAGAGGATGGATGGGGCTGAGCGGAGTGTTAGAACAGCCAGCGCATGCACAAATGCATGCAATCTACAGACTAAGGAAAATGAGTGAGCAATCTGGCAGCCAGGAGGGGCAAGGATAAAATGCAGCCATGATTTATGACAACACTCTGATACCACTCATAGGTAATAACTCCCAATTCGTTATTATTCATGGCTAATGCATACATTTATATATTACATGTGATGGTTGAGCTTCATCAACCTTTTTACCTTCCTATGTAACTATTCATCTAACTATTTATTTATTTATTTACAATATTATAATCCCAACGGATTATATTCTAACAGTTGTAGTGAAAGAATCCTCTCGTCTCTAGGCCTTCCCCTCTTCCTCCAATAGAGTTTGGGGGAAAGGCCACCAAAACCACAACCAATACCATTTACATGATCGCTAACACCAGTTTCCCTTTCGTCTCATCAACTGTGGAAGATCCACTTGATCTATCTCAGCACCACTTACATGATGATGGAGAGATTTGTAAGACTGCCTCCGGTTTTACCTCCTTCCCTTTAAACCAAAGCATGGAATCGGTTATTCCCATGAAATACCACATTATGTCACCCCGCCTTGCCAACGACCTTCGTCTTGGCAAGGGGGCATACCTCTTCACTATCTGAAATGGTCGCCTATTGAAGAACCACATAATGGGCTCTACCTCAAGAGAGTCTATGCCTGATACCACCACTATGAGTCCCTTAAAGCATAGTTTTTTTCTTTTTTAGAATCCTGAGTCATGCTTCTATATATATTTATGATTGATGTAGTATACTTGTACCATAAATACTCTTACTCTTTGTCGGGAAACTATGTGTCATTCCAGATCTAGCAGACCATTAGTCATGAAGATATAGCATTCCATGAGAATGCCATGGGTCCAATTTAGTATTTATTCAGATCAGTATTGTATTTAGCCTCTCATTGAGGCAACCACTATTGTAACAACACTTGTACATGACCAGCGCTTGTATTATAGAGCTTAGATCACATTATCCTTTTGACATCGTTACGAGCATGCGGATGCCCTCCTCGTCCATATACATGTCACACATTATTTGTATCTCACACATTGATGGGAACCATATTAATACAAAAACCAAAATCCACCATGCCCTAGACCAAGAAGCACCACCTCACCCAAGAAAATCCTATGATGTTCGTCGGCCACACGATGAGATTCTTCCCTCACACATCAGGGGGAAATATGTTTACCAAAAAAATCCCATAATGAGCTCTACATGACCTACACCACCTAAACACATCTATGTATGACCCTCATTTGACCCAATTTGACCCCCACACCCTCAAGAATGTTTAAAAATATGAAAAAGGGCTTAAAAACCCCTAAAAAGAGCCAAAATAGCTCTCATAGGGGCTAAAGCCTCCAAAAAGGGTCTAAAACCCCTAAAAGTAGATTAAAACCCCCAAATAAGCTAAAGATTGAGTGAAAGGGGCTAAAATCCCAAAAAAGGGGCTAAATCCCCAACCCGAGGCTTAAAACCCTAAAAATATTGAGAAAAAGTATAAATAAAGGGGTTGGGGTCACTCTCAAATTACTCCTTCACTCCCTATCATTATGTTACCTATGTGAGTGCCTTAAGACCATTTTACTCTCAAGCCATTCACCCTCCCTCTCCTGCATTCCTCCCTTGAGCCATAGCTCCCCATTCCTAAGAGAGGTGCTCTCCCAAGCTAGGGCATGGTGGCCCATTCCAACCAGAAGGTATGCTTGTCTTTTCATGTTTTTGCTTTCGTAGATTGTAGTTTTCTAACATTTTTTGTTTGTGGGTTTATTTCTTAACACTGTCTTGTAGGTTTCCATTGATTACTTGCAGGTCTTTTGGTTTCTTAATAGTTGTATGCATAGTTATGGAGCTTATGTGTGGAGGGGTTTTTCATTTTGTTTTCTGTTTATTTCTTTATTTTCTTCCATTCTCAAAGGAACCCTACCCTTTTGTAATATAGACGGAAGGGATCCATTCCTGGTCTGTAGCTAGGGTGAAAACCATACTACAAGGGTCTTGCATCACAGCTTGCTTTTTCTTCACAATAGGGAGCAAAGTCCTTGGTATTTTTTTTGTGGGCTCTTCCTGCATATTAGTTTGTTCAAAGCTCACTTGAACCTTTTGTTTCTTAAGCTAAGTTCCAGCCATATCTGTATGAGTTTACAGTTGGGAACTGATTTTTTCAAGAATCCTCTTGAATTCTACCCTTTTTTGCAATGTGTCTTCCATTGAACCAGGATGAGGAATGGATGGGCCATCAAGTATACCTTTACCTTTGTCCTTGGGTTGAGCAACAATGGCAGTGGCAAATATTTCTTCCTGTTCTCTGCCTTCCTTTTATTTTTTCCTCCTTCTAAATATTTTGTTTTATCTTAAGTTTATCTTTCCTTTCACGGAGAGTTCTTATCATAAGATCCTTCTGGTACTTGTACAAATGATACTTGACATTCAGATCAATTGTATTTTTCATGGCTTTCTAAAAATCTATGGCTTCTCAGAACATGGAATCACATGGTCTTTTTAATGAACGTAATGCAATATAACATGCTCATGTGTAAAGAGGTTTTCCAAATAAGACAATGGGTCATGCATTCTCTTGGATTCCTCTCCCAAGTTCATAATAGAAATTTCATTACCCAACAAATTTGTGTGGCCAGTTTTATGTACCACAAGAGAGTCGAGAGAAATAGGATATTTGGTCCAAGCCCTTTTCTTGTTCTTATTCAACTTGGGAAAAACCCCATCGATGACAGTTTGATAGAAAAATTCCTATAGCACCATGTGGTCGGGAACTATCTTGGGAAGCAGGTGAACTATATTTCTACCCCAAATTTTTATGTAATAGAAATATTCTCCTACGTTCAAGTCGCCATACAATGAAATTAATTCCCTATAACCTTTAGAGAATGTGGGAGCATCAACCTTGAAAAATTTAAAATACATTGACCTGATAAATAGGTCACAAAGCTCATAAACCTGAGGGATGAATTTATCTTCCCACATATTGGATAAATAGATATTTATAGGTGGATATTCCTCTTTTGAAACCAATTTAAAGTTAGGAAAGGAGAATACACACAGAATGCATCCATAAAAAAACCAGACATAACAATCAATCTAGAAATCATGTGGGGTTTCTGTTTTCTGAAAGGAAAAGTCAAAAGTCATAAAGGAGAACAGTATTATAAATTAAAATGGTGTAACCAAAATACGATATCTGAAATGTCAGAAATAAAAAATCAGGAACTAACCAAATAATCTTAATGAAATCAGACTTTCCAGTTTCCAATATCCAAAAATAAAAAAAAATGAAATGTTCTTTATTTGAAAGGATAAGGTTTCCAAGATCCGAAATGTCAAAAATCAAAAATCACAAAACGGACTTCAACTTACCTCCAAAAAAGGATTTCTTCATTCCAATTTCAGAAAGTAGGGATCAAAGACTCTAAAAAGTTTGGAAATAAATAAAATGTCTTGAAATCCAAAAAAAATCCAAAAAACAAGGTTTACTGAAGGAATTTATTCAATCCACACAAAATAACAAAGAACTTACAACTTCATAACTTCGCCCAGTGAACTATGGCTATAAAACTAGTCAATGGAAGGCCCTATTTTGATGACTCAAAATAAGGATCTCTTACAGGAAGCAACAAGGCCTTACTGTCGTGATTTATTTGGAAAGAGAGTTGTAAGGCCTTTATCAAAATATATTGAGTGTTATTAATTTCTACCAATGTTTTGAGGGTTTTGCATCTAACTTGATTTTATAGTTCATTTTTTTTGCAATATTGTACTCTGGCCACGAGGCCCTTTTCCTGTTGCATTTGTTTCTTGGAAAGGGCCATAGAGTCACTTGTCAAATAATTTATTATTATTTAACATTGATAGAAAATTTTATGGGATGTAGCCCGCGAGGCGTTTATATTTATGGTCTTGGATATTATTTTGATTTTTACATAGTCATTTTCCTTAGAAAGATAGTTAGCAGGTTTGGGGAAAAAATATTATAAAGGAGAAATTAAATATTTTTAGATCGAAAGGCTGCCACCCTGTCATTCTTGTTTCATAAAGAAAAAGGGTCATAAGTCCATTGTCAACGATAGTTTCTAGTAAAGGATTTAGTATTTTTGGAAAGACTAGTGAGGGTTTTCACATTTTCAGATTAGAAACTTATCTTAACTTTACAGTTTGTATTTAAAGAAAAATAGCGTGGTTGTGAGGCCTTCACCCTACCACATTTAGTTTAAGAGAAATTTGTAAGGCCATGAGTCTGTCTTGATAAATACCATATACTTCCTATTCACAAATATTTAGGTTATTAAAAAATACAATGTTATTGTGAAAATAATTAATTGCTAAGGTTGTCACGTCTTTGTTATGTAATGATAACATTAGAGATGATAATTCCAAAATGGTTTATATCCTATAGCTTCATCTTGTCGATAATATCAATTTGGTATTCAATAATTTATGTTTTTGCACAAATCTCACCATGTTTCCTTAATAAGAAAAATTCTTGTAGTGAGATCTGAAACCTAGCTCAGTTATTAATTTGATTTAGTGATTTTCTTATCTATCCTATCTCAGGTTTTGGATCTGAACAAGATGGTTTACTTAAATATTCCATCTTCGAGTTAATAATTTTAAACTGCGTATAAACGTGTATATTATGTGTATTTTATTACAGGCTTAAACATTGAGTATGTTTAGCATCAGTATTGTTTTTGTTTAAACTAAGAACAATGTAGTTAGCTTATGAAATTTGTACAAGTTTTATCCTTATTAGGTTTTAATAGTTATATATATATATATATATATATATATATATATATAGCGAGAGAGAGAGAGAGAGAGAGAGAGAGAGAGAGAGAGAGAGATATGTTTATTTGTATGAATCTACAACTACATATATATTTTATAGTAACCTCTGTAATAGGGTTTTATAAAGTTTCGAGCAAAACAGTGAATTAGGATAACTAAGATAAAGCAATATGATTAATATAACAAGAGAAGGAAAAGAAACATCATTAATCTAAAACTAATATAACATAAATACTTATATTAGTAAGCCTTAAACCTTCATTTTGGTTACTAATTGCAGGTTTCCCCTTTTAAAATAATAAATACCCACTTCCAAATAGAAAGTATGGATCATAGATAATTACCACACTTTATTACTAAATTGTGCAACTACTTGGAATTCATATAAATAAGAAATAAAGCCATAGAATTAAATCACAAGTGCATAAAAAGAATTAGAAAGTGGATAATTTTGCAGAAGGGGACAAACACCCAAAGGAGACTATTACACCCAACCTTCTCCTAAAGTAGCCAAGATTACTTGCTTAGGACCCGTGAGCCTATTCACTAAACCACTAGGATGAACAACACTAGATAAAATCCCACACAACAACTTGCTACAGCTTACCACTCAGTAGCATAATTAACTCGACAATTTCACTTTAGCTATCCCCTCATCAAATTCCTTCTCTACATGACTTTTCAGTTTGCAATAGTCACAAGGTACATTCACTTGAAATAGAATGAGTAGTGAGCCTCCTCCTCAATTTGATGGTATTTACAATATTTCCTAGGTATTTGGGTCAGTTTTGGAATTAAATGAGACACCAACTCAGTTCCCCCTCCGGGGGAACATGAGCACAATTTTAGGGATTATGCTTCCTACAACAACTAGAAAGTGAAATGCTAGTACTACCACTTGTAAACCAGCCTTCTAAAATGACTCAGTCCTCCTAGTGGGTCAGTGAACACTCATTTAATAGTCTCCCTTGGATAGGCATCTCCTATATTTAATTGTTAAAATAAATCATTCTTCAATTACAGTCATCCTTCACAAAATTGGTCATAAAACCTTACAATAAATTTAACATAATGTTTTTTTAATAAATAATAAATATTTATTTTTCAGTTCTAGGTGTGTTACAAAAATGAAGGAAAAACTAAATTACATGCCACTGCTAAAATATATTTTTATTGAGTAGTTTATTATTAGATGTAAATTTATTAAAACTTTAATGTAAATACATTTCTTTCATAGTAAACAATAAACCATAAAAATCATGGCTTGTTTGTTTAAAAAATATAAATATGTCTAATGAATCTCATAACACATGGAAGAATAAGAAAATGGTAAATGATGTAAGAAAAGGTCAACCGTTATACTATTCATAGTATATATAAAAAAAATTCCTTCAAATTCCAGAATGGAGGAATGAATTAGCCCAAATCTATGAGATTATGTTTCTCTTTAAAACTTGGGGCGTATCTTCGAGATCATGTTTCTCTTTCACCGTTCACTTTGAAAAGGAAACATATTCCAAAAATATTGAGTGGAAAGAAAACCCAAAGCCATACATATGTGCAGTTGTTCGATGACTTATTTTAAGGGCTTGAATCGTTATGTGGATCCTTTTCCATAACCATGGTGTCATGCTTAAAGTAATGAAAGAGAAGGAAAAAAAACAGAGAGCCATACATACTTGTAACTCAAGTAAATCAATGCTAGTATAACACTCTTTGGATTGCAAACAACACATATGCATAGAAGATGCCAAAATGATTAATGAAATTGATCACTACACAAAAAGACGTGTCTCAGAGGCCATTAAGATAGAAAAAACCATAATAACTTCTAACTAGGATGATGGTTGGAACCTTAGTCGGTCATTGGTTCCTACCATCAAGATAGAAACGGAAAAAAATAAGTAATAATCATTAATTATATTACAAAATTAACATACTATAATTCAATATAATTTTAATAATCAAATCAACCCCAAAATATTAATTTATCGACCACTTTTTATTTATTCAATAAAAATTTATTTTTTAATAATTTAATTAATGTTTTGGTTATAAAAAAATAGTTTTTTTGTGTCCTCTCATCTTTTCTTGAAGTTGAAATCATCAAATTAGGATTTTTTTTCTATTCTTGAATATATATTATTAATAGACCTACAGTGAACATGATTCTCTCAAGATTTTTTTTGGATCTCTTCTCTTGACAATCGGCCACACTATTTAGTATGAAATGTGGAGTTAAACACTATTACATACAAATTCCATTCTACATCAAACTAAATATAATTTTAAGTTTGTTCAATTTCATCCTTTAAACCATTTATACTATGAAACGAGAACTCGACAGAGTTCTCAGTTTTCTATCTCCTAATTTTTGTAGCTATTATTACCTCTGTTTCAAAAAGGGTTGATATCGGTATCACACATTTTCATTTTGAGGAATTTCTTTTGGGCCTTTGAATCATCTTAATCATAAATTATTTTTAATTTGTATTTCCAAGTCTTCTTTCTAGAAATTTAACAAAATAACATACATTTAGAAGCAAGTTATAATGAAAAACATATACATCTTGCAATTTTTTTTTTTAAATTGAGACATTTTTATGGACAAAATAATAATTTTTTATTGGAAAAATTGTATAAAAATCAATAAAATACAGTCATTTAAAAACATTTTCAATGGATTTTTATAGATATTTTGTAAAAAAGTGATATTGTTTTATATTATTTTCCAGAAAGTGACAATTCGTAAAATCTGAAGATAAACTATACGATATATTTGTAAGTAACATATTAAAAACATTATATATAGAAATTTTATTTCTAAAACAAAGTTTGAAAGTAAAAACATTACTAATATATCTTATGAAAAAGTTGTCAAATTTAAAATTTTCTTCAAGACATGAAACTAATCAAAATATCATGAAATCCAAATTCTTCATTGAAATTGGAATTTTTTGACCTTGTTGTTCTTCATGGACATCAATGCCCTCTTCCATTGGGTATTCTATGTCTATAAGATGCCCATACTGCTCTTTTTCCAAACATCTCTCTTAATGGGGTTGAGGCCCTTTTGACATATTTTCCAAAAGTGTTTCACTAAAATTCAAAAAAATTTACATCGATATTACATTAAAAAAAATTAAACCTTCCCTAACCTCCTGAACCCCCCACAACATTATATTAAAAAACATTACATTAAAAAAAAAAATCCCATGGATTAACCAGCTAACCCCCCCAATGTCACATTCAAAAATAATTTGAAAAACAATTATACCCCCTAACCCCTAAACTCTACCTCACACACAACAATACATTAAAAAAATATAAATAATTTTTTTTTTATAAACCATCCCTCTAACTCCCACAACATCAAATTTAAAACAATATTTAAAAATAATTTTTTTAACCTACACTACTCTATTCTATCATAGCATAGCATATTCTAGATTATCCTACCCTTATGTGGCTTAGAATACCCTAACCTACTCTACTTTAGCCTATAGCCCACTAGTCCTTATCCTAGACTACTCTAACTTATCCTAGATAGTCTACCCTTACCTCACCTAGACTAGGTTACTCTATCTTGACCTATTGTATCCTAGCCTAACCTATCCTACTCTATTTTAGCCTACTCTAATGTAGCCTACTCTCTCCTACCTACTCTATCTTAGCCTTACCCATCCTACTCTAGCCAAGCCTACTCTAACCTACTCTAGCCTAACCTAGCCTAGACTACTCTAGACTAACCTAGCCTAGCCTAATTCAGCTTAGCCTACTTTAGCTTATTATACACTACCCAAGCATATACAAACCTAGCCTAACCTACTCTACCCTAACCTACTCTATCCTAGCCTAGCGTACTCTAGCCTAACCTAGCCTAGACTATTATAGCTTAACCTAGCCTACAATAGCCTAGATTATCCTATCCTAATCTATCGTAACGTAACCTACTCTAGACTAGTCTAGACACCTCTCAAGTAGCCTAGCCTAACATATCCTAGCCTATCCTACTCTATACTAGCCTACTCTAGCCTAGCCTAATCTACTCCAGCCTACTCTAGTTTAGACTACTCTACTCTAGCCTAGGTTAAACTACTCTCGACGAGCCTACTCTAGCCTAGCCTATCCTACACTTCCCTACTCTAGCCTGAGATACTCTAACCTAACCTACTCTAGCATAACATAGCCTAACATAATCTAGACTAGCCTACCCTGCCCTACTCTACCTTGGAATACTCTAGCCTATCCTACTCCAACATAGCATAGCATAGCCTAAATTAATATAACTTAGCCTAGCCTATCCTTTCCAACTCTATATAGCATATCCTACTCTATCCTAACCTAGGATAACATGTCCTACTCTAGCATAGCCTAGTCTAAACTATCCTACGCTACCCTATTATATTTTAGCTTACTCCATCCTATCTTAGCCTACTCTAGGCTAGTCTAGGAAACTATAGATTATGCTACTCTAGCTTAACCTACTCTACAATATCTTACTCTATCCTACCCTACTCTAGCCTAACCTAGCCTAACCTTCTCTAGTCTCTCCTTATATAGCATTGTCTATCTTAGCCTAGCCTAGTCTAATCTAACCTACCCTATCCTACTTTACCTTTTCCTACTCTAGCCGAGCTTAACCTACTCTAGCCTCATCTAACCTACTCTAGACTAGACTACTCTAGTATATCCTACTCTAGGTTACCCAAGTATAGCCTAGCCTATCCCAGCCTAACGTAACCTAGCCTAGCCAGTCTACAATATCCTATCCTAACCTACTCTAGAATCTCCTATTCTAGCCTACTCTAGAATATCCTATCCTAACCTACTCTAGAATATTCTACCCTTCTCTACGGTAGGCTATCCTACTGTACTATAACCTAGCTTAGCATAGACCACTCTCGCCTAGCATACTCTAGTGTACTCTGGCCTAGTCTAGCCTAGTCTAGCCTATCCTGACCTACTCTACTCTACCCTACCCTACCCTACTTTATCATAGAGCACTCTAGCCTATCCTAACTTACCCTAGTCTAGACTAGCCTACCATACTATAGTTTAACCTAGCCTACCCGAGACTGACCCAACCTACCTATTCTACTCTATCCTATCTTACTCTATCCTACTTTATCATAGCCTATTCAAACCTAGGATACCCTACCCTACTCTATCCTATCCCATTCAAACCTAGGATACCCTACCCTACTCTATCCTAGCTTACCCTAGCCTAGCTTAACCTCTCTACCCTAGCTTGACAAACCTAGACTTGCCTATTCTAGACTACTCTATCCTCCCCTACTCTACCCTAGCCTACCCTACTCTAGGATTGGCTACCCTACCCTACTATATCTTACCCTACTATACCCTAGCCTAGAATAGCCTACTCTTGCATATCATACTATATCCTACTCTAGCCTACCCTAGCCTACTCTAGCCAATCCTAGCCTAGTCTATCCTAACCTACTCTACTCTAGCCTATCCTACTCTAGCCTAGCCTAGCTTATCCTATTCTAAACTAAGCTATCCTACTCTAGCTTAACCTAGCCTACTCTAGACTAACCTAGCCTAGCTTACTCTATCCTACTCTGTCCTATCCTATTCCAACCTAGGATTCCCCAGCCTACTCTATCCTAGCTTACCCTAGCTTAGCTTAACCTACTCTACCGTACCCTAACCAACCCTATACTACCCTATTCTACCATAAGCTACTCTACTCTATCCTACTCTAGCCTAGCCTACTATAACCTCATGTAGCCTATCCTAATATATTTTAAACTACTTTAGCATAACCTAAGCTAGCCTACTCTAGCCTATCCTAGCCTAGCCTAGACTACTCTATCGTGGCTTACTATATGCTACCTTAACCTACTCTAGCCTAACCTAACCTACGCTAGACTAGCTTCCTCTATCATATGCTAGTCTACGGTAACCTACTTTTCTCTACCTTAGCCTATCCTTCTATAGCCTAGCATAGCCTACTCAACCTTAGCATGGCCTACCTCAACCAAGCCTAGCCTACTCTAGCTGAGCCTAGCTTAGGCTAAGATACTCTACTATACTCTATCCTAGTCTACTCTATCCTAGCCTACTCTAGCCTAACTTACACTATCCTAGCTTAACTTACTCTACCCTAGCCTAACGAGCTATATACTATCCTAATCTAGCCTAAACTACTCTATTCTTTCCTACTCTAGCCTACCCTAACCTAGTCTATTTTAACCTATCCTAACCTAGGCTACTATAGTTTATCCTAGCCTATTCTAGCCTATCCTAGCCTAATCTAGCCTCTCTTATCCTACTCTTACCTAACCTACTCTAACCGAGCCTACTTTAGCCTAGCTTAACCTACTCTAATCTACACTAATCTACTCTAGCCTAGCTTAACCTACTCTAAGCTAGCCTAACCTAGTCTATCCTACCCTACTCTAGCCTACTTTAGTCTATCCTACCCTGCCTACTCTATCCTAACATACTCTAACCTAGCTTAACCTACTTTAATCTAGCTTAACCTACTCTATCCTACCCTACTCCAGCCTACCATACTCTATCCTAACCTACTCTAGCCTAGCTTAAGCTACTCTAAGCTAGCCTAACCTAGTCTATCCTACCCTAGTCTAGCCTAAGCTACTCTAGCCTAATCTAGTCTAGCCTATCCTAGCCTACTTTATCCTAACATACTCTAACCTAGATCAACCTACTCTAATATAGCCTAACCTAATCTAGCTTAGCTTAACCTAGTCTAAGCTAGCCTACCCTACTCTAGCCTACCCTACTCTAGCCTACTCTAATCTAGCCTACTCTAATCTAGCCTAACCTACTCTAGCCTATCGTATCCTAGCCTAACCTATCCTACCCCCCTCTAGTATTCTATATCTTAGCCCAACATACTCTTTCCTAACCTAGCATATCCTAGACTACTTTAGCCTAGTATAGTCTAACCTAGCCTACCCTTTCCTACTATATCCTAGCTTACTCTTGCCAAGATTAATGTACTCCAGCCTATCCTAAACTACTCTAGACTATCCTACTCTATTCTAGCCTACTATACTCAAGCCTAATATTGCATATCGAAATCTATCCTAACCTTTTGTAGGCTAGCCTACTATATGCTAGCCTAGCATACTTTCACATACTTTATCCTAGCATGACCTAGCCTACTCTATCCTAGCCTACTATACCCTAGATTAACCTATCCTACTCTAGCCTTACCTAGATTAACCTACTCTATCCTAGCGTAGCTTAACCTACTCTAGCCTAGCCTATCTTAACCTACTCTAGCCTTTCCTAACCTACTATAGAACGTCCTACTCTAGCATAGCCTACTCTAGCCTAACCTATTCTAGCCTAGCATACTCTAACCTACTTTATCCTAGCCTAGCCTAGAGAAGCATACCCTATCTTAGCATATCCTACTCTAGCATAACCTAACCTACCTATCTTAAGCCTACTCTGCCCTAGTCTAGCTTACTCGAGTCTAGTGTACCGTACTCTAGCCTATTTTAGCCTAGCTTACTCTAGTCTATCCTAACCTACTCTACTCTACTCTAGCTTAGCCTAATCTAGCCTATACTATTCTAGCCGACTCTATCTTGGCCTAGTCTTTCCTAGCCTATCCCACTCTATCCTAGCCTAGCCTAGTTTACTCTAGCCTAGCCTAGCCTAGCCTAGCGTGGCCTAGCCCACTCTAGCCTAGCCTAGTCTAACCTAGCCTACCCTACCCTAATCTATCCTAGCTTACTCTAGCGTAGCTTCACCTCCTATAGCATAGCCTAACCTACTCACCACTAGCCTACTCTAGCTCAACCTACTATATGATATCATACTCTATCCTACTCTACGCTACTCTACTCTAGCCTACTCTACTACTCTAGCTTATTCTATGCTAACGTAGGATAAGCTAGCCTAATCTAACTTAGCGTGGGCTAACCTAACAATAGTCTAGCCTAATTTAACCTAGCCTTTAACACATTACCTTACCCTAGCATTCATTAAGCAAAACTTGCTACATTTTCCTACTCTAAGCTAGTCTATCCTAGCTTATCTTATTATATCCGAGCTTACCCTGAGCAAGGATCCTAACGACAATCTTATCTTTAAGAGCTTGAACATGACAATTGTAATGATACTATGCCTAACTTAATGAAAATCCATTTTTTAATGTCAAATACCGAACCACATATCAGTTATTGCATTTGAAATAAAAATTACATAAATTTAATAAAACATACAAAATATTAAATATTAAATGTACATTGCTAAATAAAAATTAGAAAAATCCACATAGAAAATAACTAACATAAATGGTAAATTTAAAAAAAAAAAATAGAAAACAAATTTTATACACATTGAAATAGCTTTTATATAAAAATATTCAATTTAGAATATAATGCATATCTTACAATTCAATTTTATTTATAAATAGTTATTATATAATCAATATTTATTTTAATGTACATAAAATAAAATAGTGATATACAAATTTTCTATTTATTTAATAATTCATAAAAAAGAAACTACACACAAATATGCTAATAAATCTTTGATTCATTGAAAAGAGACTAAATTGCTTGCCACCACTAACTTATAGATTTTTATTGAGCAGTTAATTATAATAAATCTTTTATTTTAATAAACTAAAACTAATAAACCTTTGATTCCTGGAAAAAAAGTAATAATTAAATTTTATATCAAAATGAAATATTCTAACAAAATAAAACTAATAAATCTTTGATTCCTCCGAAAACAAATTTTTATTGAGTAGTTTATTATGAGATGTAAATTTATTAAAATTTTAATGTAAAAATATTTCCAGAGTAAACAATAAAAATCACTAGTTGTTTGTTTAAAAAATATAAATATGTCTAAAGAATCTGATAATGACTGTGATAACCCATGGGAGAATAATAAAACGCTCAATGATGTAAGAAAAGGTGAACTGTTAAATTATTCATAATATCTATAAAAAGATTCCTTAAAATTAAAAAATTAAAACCATCGTTAGCCCAAATCTTTGAGACCATGTTGCTCTTTCAAACTTAAAAATAAAAATTATCCTGCATGGAGGAATGCATTAGCCCGAATCTCTGAGATCATTTTGGTCTTTCAAACTTGGGGAGTATCTCTGAGTTAATATTGTTGTTTCCCCGTGAGTTCCTAAAAATTGGCTTTAAAAAAAACCCAAAAATATTGAGGACAAAAAAAAATCGAAAAAACCTCGAAAGTATTGGGTGGCTCAAATTCTCATACATGTAGCTCAACTTCTCTAACCATGGCTTCCTGACTTATTTTAGGGGCTTGAATCGTTACCTCGAGCCTTTTCCATAGTCATGGCATCATGCTTAAAATAATGAAAGAGAAGGAAACATAACCCGGAGCCATACATAGCTGTAACCCAGAGAAGGCAAAATAAGGTTAAATCGTATCACATACTCGTTTTACCTGCTCCATCAAGATCTTCTTCTCACTGGAAGTTTGCAATAACATTTCAATAAAAAGAAAATTGAGATGTGAGATAAGATTTGAGATAAACAGTGATGGGTTAATAATGCTCAATCAATTTACAGAAATGAATATTTCTAAGATTTCAAGAAAAGGGTTTCAAAGGGCTTGATTGCATCCGAACATAATAGAACAGAGACAACATAAACTATTTGCAATCTGAACAGAATCGAATCAAATTGATAGAATCAAAGAAAATATGTGCGTGAGATTTTAGATAACAAGAGATTAAGAATGAGCATGAAAAGTAAGGTTTTGTAGAAGGGTTTTTGTACCTTTGAGTTGTTTAACCGACCTTCTCTTGAACTTGAAGTTGTTTGAGATGATCCAATCCAAACCAGGCTTTTCCATGGCAACATGTACCTTTGAGTTGTTCAACCGACCTTTTCTTGAGATCCTTTTCCATAGCCATGGCATCATGGTTAAAAAATTGAGAGAGAAGGTAACATAACTCGAATTCATTTGTAGAGAAGGGATTAAATCGTATCGGATAATCGTTTGCCCTGATCGATCAATTCTTCCAAAGAACAGGCGTCATCAAGCAAAAGCACAGACGTAATCATTTGCCCTGATCCATCAATTCTTCCAAATAATAGGCGTAATCGTTTGCCCTGATCCATCAATTCTTCCGAAGATGGTTGGCCGTTCGGCATCCGCGTTGAAGAACCCGTCGCCGAGGCTCACGGAATTGGAGAAGTGGAGCTTGAGCACTGGATCGTAGACACGGTACGTTTAGAATAAAACCGATGGCAGCATGCCCAAAAGTAACCAAATCAGAGGGCCCTTCACCTTTCGGAACATAATGGCATACAATGTAGACACAGTACCCTTCACGTTTCGGAACATTTAAGCCTGAGTCCTTATAAATTCACAAGGACTCGAAAGGAGGACAACGATATATCCTTCTGCGTCTCCCTTCAACCGATAGTTTTTTGTTTTCGTTTTTCTCGATAGTTTTTTTTTTTTTTTCAAGATTTACTTTATTCAAGATTTGGGTATCATAGTTCTAAGATTTTGTGTTTTTTATGTTGACTTTGTGTTTTTTTTGTTTTTTAGGTTTTGATTTAGTTTTTTATATGATTCAATATCCCACATTTCAGTTCTTTCAGTTAGATGTACTTTTTGTTTATTAAATACTTTTATTTATTAGATAATTGTATTGGAGAGTTTTTTAATTTATAAAAAAAGGTTTTACTTTTAATATAGTTTAATTAATGTTTTAATAAATATATAGTTTAATTCATAAAGGGTGGAGATAAAAATGTTCCACTTTATTCACATCTTTTTCTACTTTAATTCATGATTTGATAAAGAAATGGTTTAATTCATCAAAGTAAGGTTACAAATATTTCACTTTATTGTCATATCCCTCAAAAACAATTTAGCTTCATATTACACAAAATCTCTCAATGTCTTAATACCATAAAAGTATCTATTATTAAATACATTAGAGATATTTGATTATAAAAATCATATTAGTTAATTTGTTTTGATACAATATTTACATTTTAGAATAGCTACAAAGGGCATCATACTTTTCATAATAACCATGTCTATATCTATTTTGAATTTTATTTGTTTTTGTTATTACATGAAATTATTATCTATTTATTTATATTTGTATGAAATTACATTATAAACTATTTTATAATAATTAGATCACTTTGTAAGATAATGAATGAAAAAATATATTTTAGTTTCATTTTCTATGCATAAGGAAGATTAGAAGAAACTCTTCTTAACTCATTTATATTTGACACTTTGTTAGTTGATGGAGATTTGAAAATTATTATTTGAAAAGAGTATTTGAATTGTATAACATATCATTTGCATGATCCATTTGGGTTTCGTGTGTTTATGAAATTATTCCCTTTGCAAGTTTTTGATATCTTATGATTCTATTCTTTTAAGGTTGGTAATACTTACTACATGGTTGAAGCATTTGAAGTTGCTTCCAATATCTACTAGATTTTATTGAGGATTTAAATATCCCATTCAAATATATTTTTTTGGGGGAAATTATAACTTGTTGGCCCATGTTTCAAGTAACTTTTTTCAATTAATAGATTTTTAAAATTATTTTTATTATTTTAGCATATAAAATTTATTATGAATGTTTAGGTTACAATTATTAAATGAACTTTTACTTTAAAAGTAAATATTTATTATTATTATGGTGGTCATTCCAAGATTTGTAATTCTACAAATTCTTATCATTCTTATGGCATGATTTTTAGTTGAAAGTGACGGTCTAAGGCCATACCAATTTTCCATATGGATCATGTTCAAAGTGTGATTATGTCGACTACCACATAGGGCCTACAAACCTAGTCCACATTTTATTGACTAGTGTAGACACAATAAAACATCCTATAGGATCTATAGCTTGAGTTTTGATTCCCAAATCATGATAAAGGACATGAGGAACCATATGTTCTTCTTAAAACCTAGAAAGACTCACTTTACGTGAAGTTTGTGGTTGTTTTGGATGGTGTGCATGACTCGTGACCTACAAAACCCTCTTTTAGGCCCTAATATGTGGTTCTCCTCCTCTCACAATCCCCACAACCCCAAGAATCATCGTGAATGATAAAAACATTTAAATGGAACCCACACAGTAATTATAGGGGAAATATTCGTTTGTAAGAATGGTGTGGTGATTCTCTATCATGTCCATAATACATAACCTGTAAAATGATTTTTTAGTCCCTAAGAATGTTGGGTTCTTCCTTCGACAATCTACAAGGCCCGAAGAATCATCCAAATTCCATAATGTAATACACCTTGAATTAACAATTACTATTAATTCTGTTGGAAAATACTTTATTGATTTTTTTATTATTTTTGACAAAAAGGTAAAAAAATAAAATAGTTTGTAATAAAATACATTTTTATTTAAATGACCAAGTCATAGGAAAACTACTATATATTATTATGTCCATGAGCAGCAGGAGGATAGCATTAGATGGGGATTAATAGATCTAAAATCAAAGAGATCACACATTGAAATACTTTTTTCTTGTGAGTCAACGAATGGGCTCAAGGGTTCTAGAGCAAGTAATTTGGCTACTCTAGAACTTGGTTGGGAGGAAAAAATTCTTCACTTTTGTTTTCTCATAATTGGTGCCAGGTTCCTACTCTGTTTTCTTATGATTGATTTTAGTTGCAGTGGAATGTGAATTTTAATGTTGAGATGCAATTATACTTCTAGGAAGTAGTGTTTATGCATTTTTGTAGAACAATTATCTATGCTTTTATGTAGTATTAGTATTTAGTTATGGGAATAATTATTTAGGTATGACTGTTGTTGCTCTGTTATGGTTTCGAATCCAATACTTGAATGATTTATAATTGATGAGTCTGCATCTAATGGATTTAATCCTCTGTTTAAATTGTATCATGTATTCCTGCATTTTGCTACGTTTTCGTGTCTGTATCGATTTTGCTTAAATATTTTGTAATTCTTCTTCTCAAAATTTAGAGCGACAATTGAAATCATGATATTGTTTTATGGTATATATTCGTAATTTTCAACATTATAATTGAAATCCAATTACATAGAGAAAACCTTTATTTATTGTTTAAATCCATAATCAACTTAGCGTCGCTTAGATTCACGACTTTTAAATCATGTACAAGGAAACATAATCAAGAACGATTCATCATAAAGATGATATTTAGATATAATTAAATTACACTAAACTAAAACCTTAAGTTTTTAAACCAAAACCCTTTAAATATACATTGTTAAAGAGTTGATCCACATGGTTACTTGTTGATTCAGAAAGGAAATCAGATCGATGACTAATATCTAAGCCACACTGAGATAAAAGGATCTCATTAGTTGCGGAAGATGTATTTGTGGAGGAACAATTCCAAAAAATTTAAAGGCAACCCGTAAACCGCAATCCACAAGGTTAATTGTTGATCTGCAAGGAAATTAGATCAATGATTGGGATTAAAGCCATAAGAATATCAATGACTAATAGGAGTTGCAAAAGGTGGAAGGAGGAAGGATAATTTTGTAGGCTAAAGTATAAAACCCACATTCCACAATCCACATTACAGAAGGTGTTGATCCGCAAGGAAGTCATATCAATGGTAGAGATTAAATCCGTAGGAATATCAGTGGCTCACAAGAGTTGTGGAAGATTTAGTACATAATGAAAAGGGAGTTAGATCGACAGTGGATATTGAAACCGCAAATGGGTCAACAGCTCACAAGAGTTGTGGAAGTTTGATTATGGAATGTGCAAGGAAGACAAATCAATAGATGAGATCAAGGCCGCAAAAGGATAGACAGCTCAAAGTAGTTGTAGAAGCTCCATTACAGAAGTTTATTTTCTTATAAGTTAAAATGTGTTTCCACAATATGCAATCCGTAATTTGTGAAAATCTAATTGTAGAAGGATTGATTTTATAATGAATTAAAGGGTGATCCATGATCTACAATATGCATTGCAGAAAGGTTCCTGTGGAGGACATTTTCTATGAAAGGAAACTTGTGGAAAGTTCATTTTGGAGCATTAAATACCCACAAAAAAATATTGTTAAATTAGCAAAATAAGGGTAAACAATAAAGTATTTGTACAACTAATTGTTTTGGAATTTGATTTTGTGTATGAGGAAAGGTTGATAAAACTTGTAATGAGAATAATGTTGATTAAGCTCTCAAGGTTCAATAATTCCCTATTACAGTTAGAAACTTTAACAATATGTCTGTATTTATATTGTTATAGAAAGTTTTTTTTTTTAATTTTAGGTATTTTACATATGGTAACCGAGCACAGTTAAAACACTAGGCCTGAATCAACTCAACACTAAAGTTGCTACAACAGAAAACTATCTTCAATTTTATTTTGGTTAAATTCTTTTATAAACAACAAAGAGAAGAATAACTATGTTTTGCGGGAGACATGGAAGATGCAGAGATGTCTGTAGAAGAGGAACATCACCATGAAATCCCTTTAAATAACAAAAGGGGTAACATAAGGGATGGGGAATTTTGGGTAGACTTAAATGACAGTTAGGATAATAAATCTGATCTTAAATGAAATGTCCAAGAGTTAAGGTATGAATTCATAAAAGTTAAAGAACATAATGAGAGAATACTAAAGTCTCGGGAAGAACTAAATGTTATTATATTAGCTAAGCTCCATAATGATTATGTAAACAATATGAACATCAAATGCCTACAACTACACCTTACAAATGTAAGGGAAACAAGATGGAATTTTCCAATAATAAATCTGACACTTCAAGTGAATATTGAGTCAAACACCAAAAGAAAAAACAAGATTCAAGAGGAAGCCATGATGAGAATAAAAATAAAAATAAATACGGACCCTATGAGGAAATATCTGGGGATTTTAAGAAAATTGAACCAGCCATGTTTAATGGGGAAATTGAGAAAGGATAAGAGGTAAATGCATGGTTGTGTGGAATGAAAAAGTGTTTTCAAATACATAACTACTCAGATGAGTTAAAGGCTAAAATGAGCATCTATAATTTGACTAGAAAAGAAGATATATGGTGGAAATACATAAAGAAGGTTAAAGGGAAAA
The DNA here is from genome assembly GCA_001517045.1 of Pseudotsuga menziesii. NCBI lineage: Eukaryota > Viridiplantae > Streptophyta > Pinopsida > Pinales > Pinaceae > Pseudotsuga > Pseudotsuga menziesii. The sequence continues at coordinate 145,109 of LPNX010395231.1, read as the reverse complement.
CAAAGATAAATGTAACTTGGAAAACATTTAAGAAACTCTTTAAAAGAATGTGCTTTTCCGAACAATATTATGAATAAAAAGAAAAATAATTTTATGAAATAAGGTTAGGAGCCATGACGATGAAAGAACTCTGTTGTAATTTCTAAGCCTACTTCCTTATGTTCCCTATATAATTGACGAGAAACCTAAAATACAATGGTTCCTGAGTTGTTTTCCCATAATGTCCGAGAAACATATTGAGTACGTCAATCCAGAAACACTATAGGAAACAAGGAGGAAGGAAAACTTATGCTATGACGAAAACAAGAATAAAAGGGAAACTATACTAGCTTGGAAAAATCAAAGGAAAAATAAATTTTATTTGAGGAAAAATAAAAATAAGTTCTATAAACACATGAGAAATAACTCTAGAGATTATCACGGTAATAATTACAAAATATTTAAACCCCAAGACTCTACAATAAAAGAACCTGCAACTGTTCTTAATAAAAACCCAGCACAAAAAGTACTCTTAAAATGTTGGGAGTTTGGAGGCACATGCTACTTTAAAGATTGTCGAACAAGGAAAAATAATTTTAATGTTCACTTTATTCAAGAAGCACTCACAGTTTGGTACATGGACAGGAGCATGCCCAGGATCTATGTTGCATTTGAAAATCAACAAGAAGACCATGAGACTTCTATGGTTGAAATTGAAGGTATGATGAACAATCAACCTATCTCTATTTTAATTGATCTAGGAGAAAGCCTTAGCTATATATCACCTAGAATAGTTTATTTATGCAATTTGGTACCTCAAAACTTTGACAAAGCATGGATAGTAAAATTAGCCACAAGTACAAAACAAAAAGTTACTAGCCTTATTAGAAATTGTAAAGTGATGATGAATGATTTTCTTATGCATGTTAATATAAATATTATGCTGTTAGGAGCCTATGACTTATTAATAGGAATGGATTGGCTAGAGGAACATAAAGTGGTGTTAAATTGTGTTGATAAAACCTTTACTTCTATTGATGATAACGGAAACGATATAAAAGTTAAAGGGGTCCTCAGGAAGGAGACCCTCCGAGAAATATTTGCATTAAAAATGAAAAGATCAGTAAGAAAAATATGTAAAGTGTTTGTATTCTATATAATTAATGGTAAAGAAAATGGTAACAAACTTCAACTAGAAGACATACCAGTATTGAAAGAGTTTGAGGATAGCTTTCTAAAAGAAGTCCCTCGAATTCCTTTAAAAAGAGATATTGACTTCACAGCCGATCTCATACCCAGAGTGGTACCAACATCAAAAGCTCCATATTGAACGAATAAAACAGAACTTACAAAACATAAATCACAACTACAATAACTAATCGATAAAAATTACATTAGACCAAGTGTCTCTCCCTGGGGAGCACTAATCTTGTTTTTTAAAAAGAAGGACAGAACACTAAGATTATGCATAGATTGTCAATAATTAAATAAGATGACTTTTGAGAACCTATACCAAATCCCCTCGATACATGATCTTTCCAATCAATTCCATGGAGGAATTATCTTTTTGAATATATATTTAAGGTTTTTGAAGATAGATTTAAGGTCAGGGTATCATCAAGTATGGATAAAAGATGAGAACATATTTACAAGAAAATTTACGACCTGTTACAGTCATTATGAGTTTGCCGTAATTCCTTTTGGGTTAATAAACACACTTGCTTCATTTATGTCTTTAATGAACATTATCTTCAACAACTACATAGATAAGTTTTTGGTTGTATTCATCAATGACATACTAGTCTACTCTAAGAACGAACAAGAACATAAAGAACATGTCGGAATAGTTTTGTAAATACTAAGAGAAGAACAAATTTATGGAAATTCACTAAATGTAATTTCTTTAAAGATAAGATTCAGTACCTACGACACATAGTGTCCAAGGATGGAATCACAATTGATCCATATAAGGTAAATGCCAACATGGAATGGTTGATTCCTAAAAATGTATCCGGCATCATATACTTTATGTGAATTACTGGATACCACAGGAAGTTCATAGAAGTAATTCTAAGATTTCCTAACCCATAAATTCCTTACAAAAGAAAGGAAAAAGGTTTGAATGGACTGAAAAATGGATGAAAAAATTTAACAAACTAAAATACCTATTAACTGCCTCCCTGGTCTTGAAGATTGTTGATCCATTCAATGATTTTTTCATATGTACCGACGCTTGCAAAGAATGGTTAGGCGGAGTTTTATTACAAGAAAATTATGTTGTGGCTTATGAATCCATGAAATTAAAAGAACATGAAAAAAACTATGCAACACACAATTTAGAACTTGCTTCTATAATTCACACCTTGAAAATGTGGCAACATTACCTAATTGGAGGAAAATTTACACTTATGTCATATAACAAAAGTATAAAATATTTATTTGACCAACAAAATTATAATGCAAGACATGCTAGATGGTTGTCCTTTTTAAGTGAATATGATTTTGAAATCAAACACATAAAGGAAAAATAAAATAAAGTAGCAAATTCTCTAAGTCATCATATGAATTTAATGTTTGCAAGTAGCAACTATGAATATGATCTAGAAAATCATATTTTAAGTGCTGGAAATTCTGATAGGGAATGTTAACCCAAAAATCCTCCACTCAGCTCTCAATGGCCTACACCACCCAAGGACACCATCTCACTACCCTCATATCACTCCATTAGACCCCCACACCCTCAAAATAGCTAAGGGAAGAAGAAAAGGGCTTGAAACCCCAAAAATGATCCCAAAATAGTCTCCTAGGAGCTAAAACCCCCAAAATGTGGCTAAAACCATAAAAGGAGCTAAAATTAGGGTGAAAGGGGCTAAAAGTAAAAAAAATGGGCTAAATCCCTCACCAAATGCTTAAAACCCTAAAACCCCTTAAAAGAGCTATAAAAGAACAGTGGGGGGTCACTCTCAAAGAACTTCTCCCTTGCATATTGTTATGCTACCCGTGGATGCCTTGAGACACCTTTGCCCCTCAATCCACCCACTCCCTCTCCTCCATTTCCATTGATCCAAAGCTCCCCATCCAAGAGAGGTGCTTCTACAAGCTAGGGCATGGTGGCCCATTTCCACCAAATAAGGTATAGCTTGTCTTTCATGTCTTGTTTATTTTTTTTCTTTGCTTTCTAACCCTTGTTTCCATTTGCAGGTTTTATGTTTAACATTGTTTTGCATGTTTTACTGTATCTTAGGATTTGCTTGTAGGTCTTTGGAGGCAGAACCCTAACTTGTGTTTGTAGAGGGGTTCACCATTACTTCTCTCTTCTTTCTGTTCGTAGCTTAGTTTACTATTCTATCCATTTCCATTTTCATTTGTGTTTTCTAAATTTACCCACTAGTAAGAACCTACCCTTCTATCCTATAGATAGAAGGGAGCCATTCTTACCCCTGTAGCAAGGAGAAACCCCTGCTACAAAATTGGTGACCATACTAGGTCAATCCCACACGATCCCTGGTCCAAATTTTTAATTTTCAAGTTCTTTAATTTTTTTCCCTAGTTTTGAAAATTTTCCTATTGAATTCACTTTAAATCCATTTGATTTTTAGTTATTAGTACTGTCAAAGCCTCTGCTAGGCAAAACCGAGTCAATTTGGCCACAATACAAGTTACTGTTAGCCAGATCTGGCTCTGCCTCATAAAAAACCCCAAATTTAGGGCAGGGAACTCTTATTGGGCCCAAAAGTGAGGTAAGGGTGCACTTAATGTCCAAAGAGGTGATCACAGGGTGCACTTAATCCCTTGATAAGTGTGACTTCAGCCCAAAAACATAGATCATGATTGTTTCTTCATTCTATGTGTCCCCCTCACCTGTTTCTAAAAAAATCTTGCGCCCCCTCGCCAGATTTGATCAGAAATGTGTGGCCTTTCAAACAGAACTTCAATTCTAGTTTAATAAAGATTAAATTTCAGTTTTATAGGAATGTTAGTGCGTATTAGCTGCCTCTTTCCAACACACCAGTTCATTTTCAAGTTTATATTTTTTTTTTCTGCAATTTATTTCACAAACAATGTGTAAATTCCGAGTAAATATTAATGGGTTAATCAAATGAATGTAGCCTAATTAAAATCAACCTAAAACACACTGCCTTTCTTACCCTTCCTCCTCTACCCAGTCATCACCCTCCAGGGTATTTTGGGATACGACGAAGGGAAAGCTCGTATAGATCTAGGCACTCCACTAATATTGTTCCAAACCACTAAAACCAGATGACTTGGAAGGTAGAGGGGGTAGAAAATGAGGGCTTCTAATGGTGCTAAGCATTCACCAAATTTGACCAACCTTGCATCCAGGAGGTGACATGAGTATCTACAGATGGAATTAGTCCCATTGTGTTGAGATCCCAACACCTTTTCTTGGTTGAAGAGGAGTATCAATGTGAGGTAGACATCTAGTTAGGCCATACACAGTCACGGTTAAAAATTGTATTTGTTCACAATTTCTGATTATTCAAATACATGCATACATAATGACATGAACTCTACCATGATGAATTCATAAACCATTTGTAGCAACCAAATACCAGAAAAGAAAAGAAAAAACAAATACACCATACCAACTAATTAACCCAACTTAGTTCATGACGCTATGTCAGCTTTAAAATTTTCCAATTTACACTAAGTACAACCAATCGGCAGTCTTTGAGGACATAAGTCCCTGATCACTTAAATTGTGGGAAGTACTTGGGCCCCACCCAGAAACTCATTGTGAGGAGTACCACAGGAACCCCAAAGTAGTTGGCCACTGAGAGGAATTGCCAAGCGAAATGGGCAACGACCCCTTCCGATTGAGTAGAAACACCTATGAGGAACAAGCCAAGCGTTATCTTCTTGTAGTCTTGGTGGTTGAGTGACCACCTACAACCAATAGGAAGCCACTAAAACTGGGGTCCAAACATCATTCCCACCAGTTTCATACATAAAAACACAATTGATTCTCCACGCTCTTCCTCATGCCTAAGAGGCAAACCACCACCATTTCCAAGACTCAATCGACACCGTTGAAACCCTTCTTAGTGATCTTCCACACCATCATAAGGCCACATAACCTCTTATTCTGATTCAAACCCATATCATCTTGAACTAGACCTCCATACCGCACCATCAAGCCCCATGGATAGTGCAAATCCAGATCCATTTTTCATCATAGCCATAGCAAGTAGACCCATGTCCACATCACAAACTGTCAACCATAACCTGGCAAGTGGCCCAAGCATAGTCATACAGACTATCATTAGTCAGCTTCCACCACCCATAGTGACCATCCAAGCTAGCCCACTTGCAACACACAGGGTCAGTGGCCCTTCCACATACACTACCCCTCCTACCACATAGGGGGGCAGTGGACCATCCACTTACATTGCCCCTACTATCATACATGGGGGCAATGTCCCTTCCACCCACACTATCCATCCCACAACATTTGGGGGCATTGGCCCATCCGCAATGGTGCCAACACAGGCGCCCCCAACCATTCAGATGCATTATGCACCTACAAACCCCACCACCATTGTAGCCCCATCCCACATCAACCTGGGGTCAAATATGACATTGATGGATCATATTAACTTGCTTGACTTGGCTATATTAACAAATGACCCCATTCGCCATCAAGCCTTTCGGCCTCCAATGCCAACTAAGCTGCCATCAGACATCCCCAAGTTTGAAGGAAAAGCACGGGAATGTCCCCAAAACCACATAATGAGATTCCATCTATGGTGCTCATCCAACAGCATTGTAGACAAGTCCATCAAGATAAGGCTATTCCAACACACCATTATAGGTGTTGCAGCCAAATGTTACATTGAGCTACCCCAGGCCAAGTACCCATACTTCAACTCCCTAGCTTTCATGTTCCTACACTATTTCCAACTCCTTGTTAGATATGATGAGAGGGTGGAAATCCTGTTATCCTGCCATCGAAACACTGCCACTCATATAACTTACCATATCCATGAGTGGCGGTGATTCCGTATCCTATGAAAAATCCAACTTGACAACAGGATCTTCTTGGATTGGTTCCTTAAGACCTTACTCATGCCCATAGAAAAATATGTCACATCCGAACGTCCCCAATCCAAAGAAGAGGACATACTAAAGGCCCAATAGTTTGACCTTATCTATGCTCAGTCTGGATACCTGTACACCATAATTATAGATGCTCTCCGGTCGAGTACCTCATATCATGATGCATTGGGGGCATCCCATGCTATAGACAACATCATAGGATCAGTCTCCCAACAACCACAGCCTTGACTAACACCACCTATCATTAGAGCACAACCAAACAACACTGCTAATGTTTCTTACCAAAACCAAGCCCTAGACTATGCTAGAATTATGTCCCAATCCAGAACAACTTCCTATGCACATCTTGCGCCACTGTAGCAGGCTCAGGCCATGGCTTGGCCAACACAGCAGTATGTGGGGAAAACTCCCACAAATCTACTATGCACTGCCAGTGAAACAAGTTCAAGCCCCCACCCTTACTCCACCTGATCCATTGGGACAAGTGTTCGCATAACAAAACTATCCCAACCAGCCTACCCCCAACAATCAACAAGGGCAAGCTCAAAATAACTGGCCCCGAAACCAAGGAAATAACCAACCGCAGGGAGGCGGTCAACAATCAATCCCACCCAAAAATGCCATGGAAAACTAGCCATCCCAAAACCCTCCATGATAGAATGCACCAAGACGCAACGCCTCGTTGAACACAAACCAACCATGCACACTCTATGACGTTTAGGGGTACTACACATTTTAGTTTCCCCTCATGGCTCGTGCTAAGTAGGCCATTCAAAACGAGGCCCAGTAGGCTGCCAATCAAGCCCAACCTAACCTAGCACCACAAGGACCTCCCTGCATGGTGCTTCAAAACCCACTACCAGTCCAAGGATTGGTGCTGGGTGAATCCATTAAGACGGGTGTCTATTTTGGGGGGTCTTATGAGAAAATAAATTTGTTTTTTTCATGTTTTTCAACTTTGGGTGAACAAAAGTGATATTTTTGTTTAGAATTTCACTTTTAAGTAAAAAAAGAACTTTCATAGAATTATGTTAGCTTTCTATTCATAATTTTTTCAATTTTTTTAATTGAGCTTTGATATGTATTTTTGGCAAATGTTTGATAGTGTGTCCTTATAAAATGAAAGGACTAAAAAATAGTCATGTTTGGTTGCGCCCCTAAAATCATTGGTAATCTTTTGTTTTGCAAAAAAAAATATGCTACGACAATATAAACACAATATAATAGAGGATGACTATAATTTTGTAACCAATGGATCTATATACTAATTATAATATTTTTTTGAATTCGATCAATGGGGAAACGTTGTCAATTTTCAACATGTTTTTGGTTGCGCTACTTTTCTCTCAATTGACTATAAAACTTTAAAATCTAAGAACACCCTTTTGAAGTAGACACTCCAACTAACTGCACCATATTTGTTTCAATTTTTTTGGTGGTGTATTTTTGAAGCTATATATTTTTCATTTCACTGCATTTTGAAAGAGATGAAATGAAACTCGACACATGTTAAGAAACAAAAAAAATAAAAATTTTGGATCTCACCTATACACAACAAAATCTATACATATGGAAAGTAGATTCAATGACAAAACTAATCGTATCAAGTTTGACAGTTGATTTGTAGTGTAAGACATCCATTTTACCTTCCGAAAATGGAGCAACTTGAAAACTGTGTAGGTTTAAGGTCTCAAAGGTTATTCAGCAGAACAATTATTCAGACAAATAATTGTTCGGTCGAATAATAATTTTCCATTATGGAACCGTTATTTACAACAAAGGTTGTTCGACCGAAAAACTAAACGCAAAAAAAAAATTCGATGTCTTCGTCAATTTCAACGGTTCACCGTTAAACATTATTTGGCCGAATAAAGGATCGATTATTTAGCCGAATAACTATAGTTATTCAGCCAAATAAAAATGTTATTCGGCTGAATAAATATAGTTATTTGGCCAAATAACTTCTACTATGTTTCTCAGGCACTCGATTCTCATGAAAGTGTTACCCAACTTTGCGTTTTCACCACCCAAATCTGAGCTAAGTTGGCAGGGGCGTCAGGTTTGTCTTCTTTTCCAAAAGCAATGTTGCAGGTCATTGTTGCTTCTAACAATGTCTAGATCTTAAATTTCCCATTCAGGTAATTTCACCCATCGAGCTTATTTGATTCATTCATGTATGAATCCACCAATTTTTTTTCATTGTGAACAGAAAAAATAATTCCTTCCACGCTATTAAAAAGAAAATGTGTTTAGTTGCATCAATTCTACAATTTAATCACCAGATAAAAAAATATCTCCTCTTTTTACATCTTTGGGATTATACCTTCAATCATACCACCTTTATTCTCTACACGCAGGATGCAGTATTCTCGAGCCTTCAATCACATGCAACAATACTACATTATAACTAGCACATGCCCCACCATTTTGCTGATAGATGGGATATTCTATTCCAGATCGCAGTGCTTAACAATAGTCAAACAATAACCTCAGCTCTTTGAATAATTAGGGGAATCATGTTTTACAAATCTGTCACTTCTCATATTGTTGTACACAATAGCTATTCACCAACAACTAATCTAAACTCCATTGCAGCCTATTTCGTTGGTGACATCTATTAACAGATCTAACAAACAAATTTATTCATGGTATTGCTGAATCCATATAGCCATGGTTGTGGAAACTCCTTCATAATGTCTCTATCGAATAGGAATCCCACAAAATATTTCTTCTTGTGGTCTTCGATAGTGGCTCTATCTGCAAATACTTTGGAATGAGAAAAGAAGACTTGTGCAGGAATTTCATTCCTTTACACAATGTAAAGGCCAACAATCTATAGACCTCGACTATCCACCATAGAATGGGTTAGGATCACCCACAACATGGGTGCAGTGTAATAGCAATTAAAAAAAATTTACACAACACCAAAGGTTCATGGACACCAAAACCACTGGACCATGTTGCACAACAATGATGGCCATGATTACCTAAGAATAATACCACAAGCAACAAAATTCCCCATTAAATTTATAGTTCAAGGTTACGATGAGAATCTCCATAAATAAAAAGCACATATATCGTCTCTCTCCTATAGTGGGTGAATCATTTGAACCAAGCCTCCACTAATAATGACAACAATCTTAACTTCCATGGCATAAAGTCAGAGGCTCCCTCCAACAAGTGACTCCTACATACTGAGAGTTTCCATTATTACAACTTATTCAAACAAGCTATACTCTGTATTCGTTGCATCAATAAGGGCTTGTCATCCTACAACACTTCTCAGGTCCATGTGTCGATCACTAGCACCATTTTACTTCTATTAGTGAAGCTTGGACATACTGCACTGAAACCTCCTGACAACTCTCTACCCTCAGCAACTTGCCTCTCCAAAATATGGCTTTGATACCTTGTTGATTTTCTTAGACCATGGTAAGCATAATTTGCATGGTAATAATCTCTAACCTACGATATAGTTGAACCTCAAAAATGCTGCTCTAATAATGCTAAAACCTGCTAAAGCATACTATAGACTATATAACTAACATTTACAAGTCTGTCCTAAATCACATCACTTTTATTAAGAAGGAAAACAAACGTACAACATACTTGATAATTCACTGTTAAAATCAAAACAAAAACTGAGTGCATTGACTGCAAAACCTGTTACTACTTTTACATTAGTTCTAAACTAAAATCTGCTACAGGAAAATACAGTAAACTTTCCCCTGCACCTGTACAGTTCGTACAATGATTAATACAACAAGAAAATTGAATTTCACAGTATGTACAACCTGGTTGATGTGCATACAACTTATTTTGACAAATTTAAGATACAGTACAGTCTACAAGCTCGATTTCCTTTCCTAATGCCATCATATAGCAAATATAGGTTCTTTAGTTGCACATGCTACATTAAATATTTTTTTAGTGGATCAAATAAATATATCAGTGTCTTGATTATAAAGGAAAATTTTTATCATGCATGTGTGTGTTATTAGAATAAAATGCCAGGTTTTCAGTGTACTTGACAGACCCAGTAGTAGATTTATGCGTTTCTTGCATGCGCATGGAAAAATAGTATATGGGCAGTGATCAAATTTGAAGGGTGAGTGTTAATTTCAATTGGAAGGGCATTTATTCTTGGATATGAAGGGAAATATAAATAATTTTACTTCAATTCAAAAGTATAAATTAACAAAACCTTTTCACAAAAAAAAATGCAAAAAATAAAAATTGCTCTTCCAATGTTTTACAATTTTAAACAATTGAGCATTCTTTAATAACTACATGAAAAAATGATATATTTTCAATAAAATTGATTTTGAACACATTAATTTGTCATATATGTGGCATTAATTTTACAGTTCAGTAACATACCAATTATTCTATTCCATTGTATTTTTTTGAGTTAGAGCACACTTCATTATACAGAGAGAGGGAAACAATCCAAGCTTGAGAGATGTAAGAATGATGGTGATTGGAAACCTAAGAAAAAATAATACACAACTCAGAAAACATTAAAAAAAATCCTACATACCAAGCAAGTTATCAATGCTAGCATAACCAAGGTCCTAGCATCAAATTTTGTTTTTCAACACTTGTCGTGATAGCATTCAAGTATTGGATGGAGGGGCAATGAAATCAAGCCTAAGTCAACTGAAGCCTTGAAACTCACTCCATGTCTAAGTCTCAACAATCTACATTTTAAATTGAACCAAAAAAAAAAAAAAGTTTATTAATGGCTAGATTTGGGAAAGTTATAGGTGTGAGTAATTAAGGTCTCGAGGCTCTAGAATTTGTTATGTTTTGTACTAGTCCATAATTTAGTGAATAGGCAGTCACACATAGGAAATTTAAGTAATTTAATGAAAACAATTAATGTGTATACCTCTATGTAGAAACATTCTTCCATGCTGATGTAGGCCACTACCTTCCTTACTGTCTTACCAATAGGCATGATAATGAAGAATATGCCCTAAAATTATGGACTTCACCTTCAAATAATTCCTTGCAATCACATTGGTAAGGAGTGATAAGAATATAACAACAATCCAACGTGTCAAATCTCTATTGAAAGTTTCAATTGAAGACTTATATAGTAAATTTAATATAAGACTTACTTATAGTTGTCTCTTACTCTTTGCATCTTGACATATTTGATATTTTATGGTTTTCTTTGCACCTTGACCCAATTGATACAACACTAAGCATATTTGAGAACACAACATTAACTCAAGTTCTCATGGATGCTAAGCATGAGATTTTCATTTTGAAACCGTTATCCTTAAGAGGAACTCAATAGATATGGTTCATGATCCCTTTTTTTTACTCATTATTATGTGAATGGATATTGTAGGTAACAATGGGGGTTACAAGAGTGCAGAAACTAGTAAGGATGGACAAATCATACTGCCTCTACTCATTGAAGTAACTCCGATTCCTATAGAGGAATTGAAAGAAGCAACAGATAACTTTGGTCCAAAATTGTTAATTAGAGAGGGTTCCTATGGTCAGGTCTACTATTATACTTGTGAGGATTTTGAATTGCTTGACACTGAGGTTTCCTATGGTCATGTCGTACTGCAGCCATTAAGCAGCTTGACACAAGTAAGCAACTCGATCAAGAATTCCTTGCACATGTAAGACATTATAATGTTAAACTAAAAGGATTTTATTTTAAGCTCACCTATTTTGTTGTTCCTTTTAATGCTAATATGTCAACAAATAAATCTTAAGCCCATATATCTACTTTTACTTTGTCACACGAATTTTGTAATATTATTTTAAATATGCTTGTAGGTTTCAATTGTCTCAAGACTAAAACATGAAAATGTATTGGAACTTGTTAGATATTGTGTTGAGGGAAGCCTTCATGTGCTTGCATATGAGTTTGAAACAATGGGATCATTCCATGATATTCTTAATGGTATGTGGGAAAATTACACACATGTTTGTGGAGGTATTATTCTTTATTTCATGCATGAATTTTGTAGGGTCAATGCATAGTTTTCAATTTACAATCTGGATCCATATTTTTTTTCATTAGCCTAGCTGGAAATATTAAATATGCTATATGAAGAAAATTGTGTTTAATGAAAGTCTAGTTTTTCAGTTATGTTCTGACATGTAATCAATGCAATCGAAGTAACCAAGTGCTCATAAGTTTTTCAATCGTTTAAACTTTAAAAAGGTAGAGGGTGTGATGACTCCAATTTCACTTACGATGATATGTGAAAACTTGAAAAGTAATGGAAGAGTACAAACATAATTTCGGACTGGGTAGCTTACTTTAGATTGAGGTAAAAATATCAATATGAACAAAATATCTATTAGTTATAACTTATAGGCATTGAATTAAGGTTGGGATGTGGTACTGTTCGAGATGAGGGTAATTTATGATCATATCAACAAGAATAATGATGTTTGATTTGTTCTAGATGTTCAGAATGAAAATTGTTTACCTGAAGATTATATAAGCCTTTTCAAGCTAACATTTCATGCTTCTGATTGAAATTTCAATATTAAATTATTGGGCTAAAAATTGAAATTAAATATACCTTCAATACATTTTTTCCTTGACATAAAAGTCAATTCAATTATATTGTGCATTTTGCTCAATTGCAATGTATTCTATACTAGTGTACACTGATATTGTGCATTTTGCTCAATTGCAATGTATTCTATACTAGTGATAGTGTGCACATATGGCTAGTCTTGGCCTTATTTGTGAGAAATATGATGATGAATTTGCATAGACTTGTTAGGATTTTGAAGGAAAGAAGTGGAACTACCTTGGTGTACAAACCTATGCATGTTTATATTTACGCAAATAATCTTGTTATTTTGTTTCAACACATTCTATGCAAATCCTTTCTTATTTTAAAAATTACTTTTATTTTTCTATTTTAAGGGGTGAGGGGTGGAGCTAGGCAAGGCTATTCATTTCTTACGTTCTCTTAGATGTAGAGTTGAAGTAACAGAGATCAATGTGAGAAGGTTAGATATTAAAGCTTGTATTTTTTCTTCTATGATTGATCTTCTTCTCATTGTACATGTTGATACGGATTTATCCTCCAAAATGCTTATTAACCAATGTATTACCATTTAAACTTCTCAAAACGATCCTGCAAATAGAAAATTTGAAAATGAAATGGGTGAGTGGAATAACTCTACATGGATATTAATTACATATTCCCTTTGCTATACATTTCCTTGAATTTGTCAGATTCTGATCGTGCAGCAACACCATTGCAAAGAAGTTGGATGGAAGGCAGCTGCGTATTCTTGTTGGTCTCCTCATTTCATGCATATTCTGCAAAGATTACTGTAAGTACTCAATTTTTCTATCTTTTTTGGAACATTAATCAGCAATATAGTATTTTGTGCTTTTATTATAATATCTAGAACTTTTTTAAAAACACCAATTTTACAAGGCAATGGGAATAATATGGGAATGACTGGCAATCATCTGATATGCATTAAGGCATCTAATATTTTCAGCCATGCATTTATGAGGTGAATTACCAGTTCTATTTTTAGTTAGATGAAGATGTAGAACATGTAACTTTTCCAAGATTCCACTAGGGTTGTGCTAGTTTAGGCCAAGTTTAAGGAATATGAAGGTTGCTTGGCTGTGGATAAGAGCTGTGGTAAAGGTTACCCTGATCATCCATACTAGGAATCTGCAAATGTATAAAACTTCTTATTTGTGCTAGGAGTTGTGATTCAGAATTTGTGAACTTTTCTTATTTAACAAGTCCAAATGTGGCAATTTGACAATAACTAGTCTGGAGAGTAAAGACATCAACATAATTCCTGTTGCCATTTTCAATTGATCAGATATATAGAATGTAATGTGTCTATGATTGCAGAGAATGATAGGGTTGTAGTAGAGAGTAATATTGAAAGTAATTCAACTTCATCCCTATTGGATTCTATTTACTGAACACTTTGAAGTGGGCGACCAATAAATCGTTTCAGTAGATGGGTTGATGATAGTCAACAGCTTAGAGGAATGAGTGGCACTACAGTAGAATTAGGAATTGAGGTAATTTTGTTTCTTAGTTATAGAGGGCTCAACCATTTGATGACACATAATCATATTAGGCCCATGATACCACCAGATCACAGGAAAAAGGTGATGTTACTTCCTCACAATCTATAGATTTTGGTACTGTAATGATAGAAACTTTGCACTCATAGGAAAATGATATGCAGAGAACCAAGGAATGTAACCAATCCCATGTTGAAGATAATACAATCTATCATCCTTTGTCGACCATTAGATACTCAAAGTTGTGTATTAATCCTTTTTACCATTATAGAGGACTCTGTAAGTTAGGTTCCCAAATTCTTAAAGGGTTCTAGCTCAATGAAAGAATGCCTGCCTTACAAGAAAGAGGTTGGTGGTTCGATTCCTCCATGCCTTGATGATATTATAATATCGATTAAATACTAGAAACGACTAAATTAGTGACAAAAACATGAGAGACAGGAAACTAGGCATTAAAAAGGATGCCACACATGGTGCTAATGATGAACCAAACATGGTGTTGATATGGTAGCAAAATAAGATGTTACTTTGGATGCAAAACATGGCACTACATAAGAATAAAAATTTGGTGCAACAATAGAATAAATATTTGGCATCATTTTGGTAGCAAAACATGATGCAAAAAGGAAGACAAAATTGGTGCAAATTTGGAAGAAAATATTGGCACATGTTTGGAAGTAAAACATGGTGCAAAATGAAATGCTAAAGTGGTAGAAAAAATGGATGCAATATTGTATGCTAATTTGGATTCTAACATGGTGCTATTAAGGATGCAAATATGGTGCTAACTGGGGTTTCATTTAATAAGTAAAAGCGGACACTCGCTAGGAAGAAAAGTAGGACATTATTTAGGAAGAAAACCTTGACGTTGTTTAGGAAGCAAAGTTGGACACTATTCTAGAAGCAAACCTTGACGTTGTTTAGGAAGCAAAGTTGGATGCTATTCCGGAGCAAAAAAAAGAGACACTATTTTTGACATCATAAAGGATGCTATTTAGGAAGTAAAAAAAGATGTTTTTTGAGATGCTTTAAGTTTTTTCCATGACACATCCCATTTACCGTCTAGTTTTACCACTCAATGTAAAAAAAAATTATAGTAAAAAGGGACACTAAATGGGACACTAACTATAGGATTTGTTGTAGTGAAAGACTCCTTCCATCTCAAGGCCTGCCCCTCTTCCTCCAATAGAGACTGGGAGAAAGGCCACCAAAACCATAACCAATACCATTTACATGATCACTAACACGAGTCACCCTTTTGTCTCATCAGCTATGGAAGATCCACTTGATCTATCTCAGCACCACTTACACGATGATGGAGAGATTTGTAAGACTGCCTCCAGTTTTCCCCATTCCCTTTAAATGAAAGTGTGGAATCATTTTTTCCCATGAAATAACAAATTCTGTCACCCCGCCTTGCCAACCAACTTCATCCTGGCAAGGGGGCATACCTCTTCATTGTCTTATATGGTCACCTCTTGAAGAACCACGTAACAGGATCTACCTCAAGAGAGTCTATGCCTGATACCACCACAATGAGTCCCTTATAGAATAGCTTTTTATTTTCTGTATTACAAATTTTTTACCACAAATCATAAACCCCCATTCAGGGGCAGCACCATTAGCTGCCAATCCAAATTCACCTGGAGCTTGTTCAAGACACCTCTCACACCTCTGGGCTCAAATTTCCACCCTCTATGAGACTAGTGTGTCATGTTTAACAATTAATTTTTAGGACCACTTCCTGGAAGTTACCTCAATTTATGAGCCACAACATTATGAATGTAAGTGTCTCCAAACTTGTACTTACATCACACTTTCCTTCCACCAATTATGTTGATTCTCGGGTCACAGCCCATAAGGAATGTCATTTTGATTTTTAACACATAGTTGTCTACTTTGTCCACCACACCTTATGCATATCTCTGGACCATCTTCCAGAGGAAGGATCATTTCCTTTGCATACATTTAGCATATAGCTACTTTTGTACTTGTACTCACATCACATGTAGTCAATTCTCCTGACCTCTAGCTAAGATCCACCTCAGTTTGTGTGCCTCTGCTGCAATCTATCCTGTGCATGTATTGGTATGATTAAGATCCACCTACTCCATCCATACTGCATGGATGACATTTGGACCACTATCCGTTGTCCTGGCATAGGGGCACCATCAGTGCCTCTTCGATCAGTTGACCATACTAGAGTTTATTTTAAGATCTTTTTTTACTCCTAAAAGAATTAAAATATGGTCAACCACAGGTACTTCCTTTCCCACTCGTTAAATTATAGAAAAGGGTTTCTACATTATCTCATTTATCTCCTTTTGCAGACTATGTAGACCATCAAATGAAAAGAACCACCTTAGAATATTCAAGCCAAGACTGTTCCCCTTTGCATACTCTTATGCTTTCTTGGGTAGAGGGGCATAAATTTATGAAAAAGCTCACCATGGGTTGTCGTTAAGCTCTTTTCCATCCTTCTCATCAAGAAAATATCACCGAGAAAACTTGGTTTAGTTCAAGCTCGTAAAAGTATCTGAATGATCATCTATTAGTATAGGTTTAACCTTTTCCATCCTGATTGGACTACAAATGGTAAAGAAGTCTCTCATCCCCTATAGGATGGGTGAGCTCTCTTGTGTATAATTTTATCCTTATTTGGGCATCAAATATTACCAACAAAAAAGAGCCCCCACTGGAGTCTTCTTCATGCTTTTAGACTCTCCAGAAATGAAAGCATCATCAAGCATTTACTTTCATGGGCTCACCAAAAATCCATGAGATCGTACCACAATGGTGTCTTTAGACACCACCCCATACATAAAACTTTTGTAGCATTTCCACTTTTGGTTTCCTTTGCTTAGAGTACTCTCCAATGTGTCTTCCTTGGATCCCATCAACACCACAAGTATTTGCCTTCCACAAATATTTTCCATCTTTGGTGACATTCTCAGTATTACACCTATGATCCCTTTCCCATGAGTTAGTTTCATTTGCTTCCTGGTCCGCCCTGTCATCATGGTCTAAACAAAGTAAGTTTGAGTCTACTACACTCCCTTTTCCCATGTTCAAACTTGTTCCTTTACCCATCCCTTTTAGTGGGTCATTCCTCATATCGTCTCACATCTTTCGGTTATCTCCATTATGCTTCTGGTCAAGGAAACACCATTACCTTGACAAAGGGTAGGTATCCCTCTATCGAAGACAACACATGTATTCCATAGGATAGACACAGAGGTACCTGTATCCTAGTTTCATTAACCTCACTAATGAGTTCCTTGGACCACTTGAGAGGAGTCCTTAGTGCTTCTCAGGATGGTTGTTTCTCACGTGCTTGACTCCAGCTACATCATCATGCCATTGAGATTTGTATAGCGTATTGGTCCATGAATCATTTGGTCGAAGACCCTAGATGCCACCTAAATCTAGCACATTGATGAGTCTATTTGAGGGACCCCAACAGGTTCATGTCCCTTTTGATTTCCAGGTTGCATTGGAGACAGTGTTTAGAAGCCCCAGCAGTGCTTCTATATATATTTATGATTGATGTAGCATACTTGTACCACAGAGACTGACTCTCTATCAGTAAACTATGTGTTGATCCAAATCTAGCAAACCATCAATCATGAAGATACAACACTCCATGAGAATAACATGGGTCAAATGTAGTAGTTATTTAGATCAGTATTTTATTCAGCCTCTCATTGAGGCAACCACTATTGCAACAATAGTTGTACATTATTGGCTCTTGTATTATAGAGCTTATATCACATTATTCTTTTGACATCGTTATGAGCATGGGGATTTTTGCCTCATCCATATACATGTCACACATTATTTGTATCTCATGCATTGATGGGAACCATATTAGTACAAAAACCAAAAGCCACCATGCCCCACCCCAAGAAGCACCACCTCTCCCAAGAAAATCCTATGATTTTCATCTGCCATATGATGAGATCCTGACCTCACACATGAGGGGGCAATCTGTTAACCCAAAAAATCCCATAATTATCTCTACATGACCTACACCACCTAAACGCATCTATGTACGACCCTCATTTGACCCCATTTGACCGCCACACCCTCAAAAAGGTTTAAAAATATGAAAAAGGGGTTAAAAACCCTTAAAAAGAGCCAAAATAACTCTCATAGGGGCTAAAGCCTCCAAAAAGGGGCTAAAACCCCTCAAAGGAGCTTAAAACTCCCAAACAAGCTAAAGATTGAGCGAAAGGGGCTAAAATTCCAAAAAAGGGGCTAAATCTCGAACCCGAGGCTTAAAACCGTAAAAATCTTGAGATAAAGTATAAATAAAGGGGTGGGGGTCACTCTCAAATGACTCCTTCACTCCCTATCGTTATGCTGCCAGTATGAGTGCCTTGAGACCATTTGACTCTCAAGCCATTCACCCTCGCTCTCCTACATTCCTCCCTTGAGCCATAGCTCCCCATTCCTAAGAGAGGTGCTCCCCCAAGCTAGGGCATGGTGGCCCATTCCAACCAGAAGGTATACTTGTCTTTTCATGTTTTTGCTTTGGTAGATTGTAGTTTTATAACATTTTTTGTTTGTGGGTTTATTGTTTAACATTGTCTTGTAGGTTTCCATTGATTACTTACAGGTATTTTGGTTTCCTAATAGTTGTATGCAGAGTTGTGCAATTCGAGGAAAAATGGGCAACTTTTTATTTTTTTATTAAATCTTTAAGTCATCCAGATACTGTACCTTTGAATTGAATGTTTGCATAAATATGTTTAATAGCATATTACACCAATAATCATTTATACTGCATCTAGATTTACTCACCATTATGTACAAGAATACGCAACATAAGAATACAAGAGGGGAAAGACAACCATTTTCATTTGGTTCACCTCGTCCACGAGGATACGTCCACCAATTTGTTTTCTTTTTATTCCTTATGGGAGAGTAATTACAATGTCATGGTACAGCCGCATCCATGGTCGTTCACCTTACCTCAAGTCTCCTTGCAGAGAGACACTTGAAACTCGAAATTTCCTTCGTTTAGAACCTTTATGACAACTCATAAAATTCATTTACAGTTCCTCGGACACATGAGGAAATTTGGATTTAAACAAACATTTTTTTAATCTTAGTCTAAATATCAAACCATACAAGAGATGACAATTTTGTGATCAATGGTCTGTGCAACCATTATGGAAATTATACCAAACATACAACAATCTCCAACCCACATCAAACACAACAAATTCAAACCAACAATGATCTCATGCTTTGGATCAAGTCGCAATTAGTCATCAATGATCCAAATCAATTTCACTACTACATTTTGACCAAAAATATGACGACCGTATTGTCATATTTTTGACACTTCCCTGTCGCATGTACAACACTATGATTTGTTTTACGCATCAATGGATTTTCATCGGTTATCCGACATATATCCAATCCGTCGGTTAAGCGACAGCCAATTTTATCGTCGGTTAAATGTAAATCGTCGGTTATCTAACATCTAATGCATATTATTTATCATTTAACTTTAAACAGGCACCGCTTAAACGACGATAATGGAAACGTAAGCGTCGATTAAGCATCGGTTAATTGTCGTCGGTTAAATGTAAATCGTCGGTTATTCAACATCTAATTTTTATTATTTATCATTTAAACTTTAAAATGGCGTCACTTAAACGACGATAATGAAAACGTAAGCATCATTTAAGCATCGCTTAATTACCGTCGGTTAAATGTAAATCATCGGTTATCCGACATCTAATTCATATTATTTATCATTTAAACTTTAAACAGGCGTCACTTAAATGATGATAACGAAAACGTAAGCGTTGGTTAAGCGTTGCTTAATTACCGTCGGTTAAATGTAAGGTCGTCGCTTAATCGATGGCTATGAATTAAAAAAAAAAAATCACCTACAGGCCGTCGCTTAACCGACAGCTATAAGTGTTTAAAAAAAAAAATACAAATTCCAAATTCTGCTGCTCTCGCCTCTACAACAAAGCCAATTCCTGATATGTGTTCCATCAATATTAAATTTTGATGTTGTATAACTGAAACCCTGAACTTAGTTCTTGATATGAAAGGCTTCTGCTTACCACATTTTTTCATGTCAAGCATGATTCCATCACTCATTTTGGCTCCTCAATATCAAAGTGTTATTGTCCTACACTCCAATCATTATCATACTCTAGCTTCTCAAACTACACAATGTTTAGATTCAAAGTCAATAAATTATCACTATCATGTCAAGGCAATGGTTGGTGCTAATCTACCATGATGGCTAATAAGAAAACTTAAGCAAGTAAAATGAACACTTCCCAACTTGATAGTCTACATTGGGGGATTAGGCAAACCCAATCATCTACATTACCATACTATGGCTTCCTTGAATACAATATGTCTACATTCAAAGTCAAGAACTTACACTTGATATATCTATATGCAGCGGTTGGTGCTCGTCTACAATGACCCCGAAGAAAAGATGAATAACTATAATGAAAATCCCTTTACATCTTCCATGTTCCTTCTACCAAGAAAGATTGTGGCTGCATAGTATCCTTTTTAAACCCTTATCATATGAAAATACCCAACAAATTATAGAGGGGGAAGTTTCCCTATCATGGGAATATGCTCTACAAATGGTGCAAAGCACAAATTAAGACAATGGGAACACAGCCAATGAAGCTCATTTTCTTAAAAATTCTAAACAAAGTGATTGAAAACAAACAGCAAGGTTTCACACATCAAGTGATCACAAATTAAATTGTTTGAATCTAACATGCTTCCATGCAAGCTATAACTTTGTATCTAATCAAAATGTTCCCCCAGTAGCATATACCTCGTTCAGATAAAACGCTACAACACATGATAAATCCTTACAAAAGTAATATCTACTCCTAAATGCCCTAGAGGCTGGTATTCATACAATTCAAGAACCTATTAATTTCACATTAAACAAATAAAATGACAAAGAAGAAGAGTAAAGCAAATCAAGCCCTGCTCTGTTATACCCAAAATTGCTAGTTTAACTTAACCTGAATCCAAAACTAGGTCAAATCTAACCAGAACAAAGTAGCATTGGCTTGCTAGATCAGACTTAAGTCAAAACTTATGAAACTTGACAATCTATGCAAACATGCCAAGCTGTAACCAGGTCCACTCACCTGCATGCCTATGTAAACAAATAAATCTCCAATATTACCCATTTTTTGCACAACTTGCAGCAAATTTTTAGACCTTCATGTAGCATCAATGGCACATATTTTGTGTTCATCTTCTAAGCATATTATCTGTAGGTTAGGGAATAGAAATTGTACTAATTTTCTTACCAATATTCAAGCATATGGGCACAGATTTCCACCAGATATTTTTCATAATACAATTTTCTATGTATTGTGCTCAGTTTCTACGCAAATATTTGTGTCAATCATGTGTGCTCCTATATGTAATTATTTCTGTTTATCTGATTTAGATTCATAAATTGTCTTGCCTAATTAGTTCATTGTGCCTGATTACCCTATGGTAAGCATACCATTTCCATATGTTACAATTTATGTCAAGGTTGGTCTTTGTAATGGCACATGTTGCTTCCTAGTTTTATATTGGACAAGCATCTCACTCTCAGTTGGTTCAAAGTCAAGATTTTGCACAGCAAAGTCATCCTTCTTGTACTTAAAATATCAACAGTAGATGACATTGCACTTTGACCACATTTCATGTCCTAATGTTCCTCAAAAGCAAAGAATGCTAAAGAGAAGAGTAATGATGGAGTCCTCAAATTCCATATAGGTTGAGCAAGAAACTTGTAAAGGAATAGAGTATTACATCATTTAGTTGTACCTAAGTTATTAAATCCAATAGAAATTGTAATAGAACAAAGTATTACATAATTTAGCTGTACTCAAGTGATGAAAACCAAATCCAAACAAGTGAATGCCATAAACTTATGCCAATAGGAATAATCAAACAGGTAACAAGTATAAAAAATAATGTACATTGTAGACAAATCCAATTCCTAAGACCTCAACACCATTCTTTTCTCCTCGAGGTCCTTCAATTCCTTTCGCCGCGTATCCAATTTAGCCAGCTTTTCTCTTTGCTTAGGATTCAGTGTTCCTTCACCAGCCATAGATGCTTGTTGTGACTCTGTCAGATGAATCTGTTCACAAAATAAGCTTAGTTTTAGTGCATGAACAAATCATCTCTCCATACATTCATAGACATTAGAAATGATTCAGTATTCCCTGTATGTGAATACAAAAGATAATTATAAATTTCTAGTAGCTTCCCCAGTGTAGCTAGCTTACCACAAACAACTTGTGCCTGATTACACCTGTATGACATTTTACATAATAATGTTACCAAGAATCCATATACACATTACATCTGAGAGGTTATTAGAAGCATAATTCCACAAATAGAATCCTCGTAATCACCTTTATAAGATCACTATAAAGGTCACTTCTAAAAATGTATGTACCTTTTTCTTCAATGCTCGAATATGTCTATCCAGATCCATTCTCTCAGGATTTGTCTGTTCTGAAGAGGCATAAACAAAAACCTTTGTGGTAATAGTTAATGAACCCATCTGCTCAGCTACAGCCTCCACATCTGGATCTCCATTTTCCCTATTTTCAGTTGTTGCTGCTTTCCCGTTTAATGTGTTCTCAGAAGCTTGGACTTTCTCAGATGTTGTTGAAGCAATGCTAGCCTATAGAACTCCAATTAACCAAAGTTAGCATCATTTTTTAGCAACGATAAAAAAAAAATAAAGCAGACAGTAAGTTTCACAGATTTTGCAAGCATCTGGCACCAGTTGGCAAGCAAGAAAAATTTAAAACCCAACAATTCCTCTACATAATGTATAAATCTTAACACAATGCCAATATATGCCCAGATGATGGGCTGACAGCTCCACATATCACCAATCAGGATTCAGGACACTAAGCTCTACTTCGATTCACTTGGAATGAACTTACCAAGGGCTCAAGTTACAATTGAGCCTTTTGTGAGAAAATGGGAAACAATTTCAACAAGCCTAAAAAACCAAATAAGAATTGATTTCCTTAACTTTAACACACTTTTGTTTCAGCAGAAGAACACACTACTATTTCTAGATGTGAAAGACAATTCCCTTTGAGAATCTCACAAAGCACACATCCTCAGTGCTTATTGCCCTTGATACCCTCCAATAGATTTTGCGTGACTTTACAGTTGTAGATGATAGACATTATGGGTCTCCTACCTTGGTGCTGGTACAAATATATTGTTTCTGCATTGGAATTTGCAATTGGCAGCAGGTGAGGGCTTCTGTAAAGAGCCTGCCCACTCTAGGCCCCATGTAGTTGGATTTTTTAGTAAACCATGGAAGCATGTAGCCATTTTATGATTTTGTGATACTGATATATTTTCATTTAAGTTCGATCTTGATGGATCAATGTTATACCTTTCCAGCATGCTTTATGCAACCCCGACCAGTCGCATCGCATATAATGTTAATAATACATATTCCCATCACATTGGAAGTTTGGTCACCCATGAAGATCAATAAAATTTCAATTTCAACAGTATAAATCACTGACCTGTATCCTATGCTGGGTTTATCTTAAGGTTTACCTTCCAGCACCCAGATAAGACGACAATGCAGTTGAAGGCTACAAGGACATACTGTTGCCAGAGATGTTTCCAAGTCAGCATGGAATTTATAACAGGTACTACTGTTCCAATTTTAAAGATATTGATCTGGGTACATCTACAAATAATAGTTCAAAAGTGCTCCCAATTTCCAGGGCAACCTCTAAAGTGATAATTTGGTGCCTAGAAATGTAAAACCAATGAAGTTTAGAAAATATGGATATATATAAGAACATCAGCTCATCTTTTGCACCATCCACAAATCTATGTGCATCTAAGGTTTGATGAATATATCTAATATGATCATCAATAGATGGGATTTCAATAGTTTAGAGATGTTATATGAGTGTGTTAAGTTGTTAACTTGTCTTCTTAGTTTCAAAATACAATTATCTTATCACCTTGAATCAATCCCTTGCAATCATGGCAGTAAAACCATAACATCACATGACAAAATTGTGCCACCATTCTTGTAGGTCTGCAAACATGCCTCCAAGTGGGTCATGCATCCAACCTTACTTATTAGTTATTACAAGTCTCTAAGCAATGTCTATTAACTTGTTTAGTGCTACCTTACAATATCATCTTCAGATGACAAGCTCTCCCCTAGTTTAAAAACAAAAGCATCTCTCATAGTACAATGAAATTATATATCACAAGCTCTCCTCGATATCCATGTTTATTTAGAAAGAAACAGTGCATCTCTTATAGTACAATGAAATTATATATCAATTTTGAAAGTCCACAAATATATTTCAAAAAAAAAACATGTTGGTTGCTCCATAGTTATTAGCAGAAGCTGGGATGCATCTTACAAACTCATCACCTCAAATGATCTCTAGAGTGAAAAAGATCTTTCATTTCTACTTCAAGAGAATCCGAGTTAATGTATCACCAAAGCCAGAAATTTCTCAAAAATAGTGCCCTTCATTTAATCAGAATTATCAACCTGAGGTCGTAAATGGCCATGGGCAAGCCCCCCATGTTTTGGTAAATTACCAAATTACTATATTCACCCCCACTTTTTGGCAAATCACTATGTCTACACCCATAATTGTTTTTAACTATGAAAATTTTCCAACCTGATCAATCACAACTTTCACAAAAGAAAATCCACACATAGTTATGATCCACTTACAACTATTGGAGTATCCAAAATTTATGCCACAGAAATCTCAAGAAATATCAAAGAAGCAGCATAGAGAAAAGAAGGAAGACAAGTGTAGAGCCTAGAGCTTGGCGTATACTTATCTCAGGGTATCACATCCTTGTTTTCATCTAATACAGCATTTTAAACGTTTTACAAATTTATGAAATAGGTTTCAATTCATAAAATACGAAATTCAACAAGACCATGATGCAAAGGAGAACCTTTACAGTGCCGGTGGTGATCACTGTTGGATTATAAATTTAGAAGGCAATGAATGGTCCAGTACTTATTTTAAAAGAGATTT
Source organism: Pseudotsuga menziesii (assembly GCA_001517045.1). Classification (NCBI taxonomy): domain Eukaryota; kingdom Viridiplantae; phylum Streptophyta; class Pinopsida; order Pinales; family Pinaceae; genus Pseudotsuga; species Pseudotsuga menziesii. The sequence goes on along the minus strand of LPNX010395231.1, from coordinate 119,918 downwards.
TATGTTCTGTGCTATAGTAGCTCCTTTACCCATGTGATTCTCAATAAGGAACTTTATATTAAGAAATGATTTTTATGAAGTTAATCAATTTTAAGCACATAAATTTATTGTTACTTTGAAGTTGGCACTTTCTTCTGCTGCTAGAGCTTCTATACGAAGACAATGGTATGCATGTATGCAATTCAATCCATCATTTAAATTTTCTAAACTAGTCAGACCCAAGACAAGAAATCTTAGAACTCTATTGATTATTATAAACCTAATCTTCTTTTTTGAAAAATGTTCTGCATTTCAATGGCTGTGGTTACTTCTTTCTGGTGCGTGCCTGATTAATATGGTCTACATACATGGCAATGTAGAAACACCCTAAAAGACAATCTTGACAAAGACGATCCTGAATCCTCATTTTTCAAACCTTCCTATAACAATTCCAGATCTGAGATGAAGCACATGGCAATGTAAAACCACCCTTAAATACAATATTGACAAAGACAGTACTGATTCCTCATTTTTCAAACCTTCCTATAAGAATTCTAGATCTGAGATGAAGCAGCAAGCAGTTGCTTGAAGGGAGGCACCCTGCTATACTCATTCAAAGGGAAGCATCCTCGTTCATGTTTATTTAGAAGGAAAATGTCAAATGGAAAGAGAGGAGAGAGAACCATTATTCCCTCGATTCTTAGTTTTAAACTAGAGCATCCTAACATAGGTGTTTAACCATGAAAACTGTATCCTAATGGGCGCAAATATGAAGCCAAAGCATAAGAATAAAGATGCAAGAGGTTTTTTGAGCAAATAATGAAAAACTTTAGACCAAGATAGGGACTCAGTTGGAAAGTGGAATTAGAAGGAGCAGGACTATAATGCATTTCATCTCCCAAAACAGAGACTTCAAAAGTGTGGCCCAACCTAAGCACAGGTGAATGGAAAAGGAAAATATCACATCAAAAGTAGCTTGCAAAATTTGGATCCTTGACAAATGTCAAATTTATATAAAGTTACAAACAAAATGAAATCAAGTCCCAAAAGCATCTCAAACTCTTAGGCATTGCTTCCTATCTGGGGTATAGTTTACCTATAGCATTAGTGCCTGGTACTGATTTTCTATGAAATGGGAGCGATCCCATGAAAACCAAATCAATGGCAGTGGTTGGGAACTAAGTCACTATGAAGTGTTTAAGGAAAAGAACTCTTATCAAGGTTTAGCAAATGTTACTATAAACAAATTAGGAAAAATAAAGGTTTAGCAAGGTTACTATTATCTGGCATTATATATCAATTTGGTGTCTTGTTAGGTTGACCTCAAAATCAGAATAATACTATTATCTAGCCTTATATATCAATTTGGTGTCTGATTAGACCGACCTTAAAATTAGATTATAATTATTATTATTATAAAAGAAATATTAGGTGAATGATATCCATACAAATTACCTGAGTTTGATCACCCAAATTCACAACAATAGCATCAGGCAAAGGCTCAACAATTATCCATTTCCCATCTCTAAGAACTTGAAGACCTCCAACTTCATCTTGTATCAGAAGTGTAATTGCACCCATGTCAGAATGTGCTTGCAAACCCAGAGTAAGCTCTGGCTAAGGGCATGGTGGATAATAGCTGATGGTAATATTCTGATAGGGTTCTCCAATTATATCCTGGATATAGGAAGATGAAAGAACAATGCTTTCGGATATAATAGTAAGAAGCCTTTCAGTAGGCAGCTTCATCTGCTCGCTATACTTCTGGACTGTCTCCCTATAATATTTTGTGATAACTCAATCTTTATGTGGAATGAGAAGTAGGTTCTCTTACGCTGTGCTGAGAATACCATGATGTACATTACACTCCCTTGCAAATACGGATAACCAAGAACCTTCGAGTTTGTGGTGACTGTCACTCGGCTACCAAGTTCATCTCCAAGATTGTAGATCGGGAAATTATTGTGAGGGATGCAAATCATTTCCACCATTTCAAGGATGGGTTGTGTTCCTGTGGGTATTTTTGGTGATGGTGAATAAGCTTTAAAGTTTAGATTTAGCTGTAAATTCAGCCTTCCAGGGAAGGAATAAATCTGGTTCTTGTTGACTCTGACAACTTTAGTTTTTCAAGCTGAATTAGAAGGTCATGGGTTCCGAAGGATGTACCATGGTTAAATATTAGAAAAAAAAACAATGCCAAATTTAAATACTAATAGAGAATGATTAGAATCTTTATTAACCAAATCTGGAATAAGGTCTTAACAATTGATTTTTCCTGAAATTAGGAAATGCCACCTAGTGGAGGGTATGAGTCTCCTGTGCATTGTTATTGTAGGCATTAAAAAAAGTTGTAGATGGTTGATAGAAGTTGGCAGTACACACAACTTCCCAATCATGGAACTGGAACTTGAGTCACGACACTGTTGCAACTAGACTAGGTATAGGAGCCTATCTATGATCTAGATTGCATAGCCATTCTTGTTATCACATTGCTGCTTCAAATAAGTAAAACTGAGATCACTTACACTGTAACATTTTTCAATCCAAAGCATGACCTCATGGAACATGTAAGCTTCCATCCTGCAACCTGCAATCAAGTTGTAGAAGATTGAACTTGACGTTGCAAACTGAGTGAAGCAATTTGGTCTAAATTTAATCAGGGTGGTTTCACAATTGTGTGCAAGCAAAAGGCTTGTATGGTAACAACCTCAAGTGGTCATAAGAAGAGCCAAGAAATAGAGTCGGAGCTAAGAGACAAAGCTAAGAGATAGAGCCGGAGCTAAGGGCCAAAAACAGAGCCTAAGCTGAAAGCCAAGAGCTAGAAGTTGAGAGCCAAGAACCAAGAGACAGAGCTTACAAAGATCAAGTCCTTCAAATTCTTAAGTTTTTTGTGGGACCAAAAATATCAAATTCGCAAGGTCTGATCCATAAAGGATTGGGGAGAATAACTGAAAATACAACGTTGGCACCATGCCGACCTAATTTCCCGAAAACGAAAGAACGACAATTGGAAAACAACTTCGAAGTTTTAAAAACAAACAGTTTGGAAGAAGGCAGAGGAAAAATATTGCTGCAACAGACAACCATTATGTATCTCCTCTTGACCAATATATAGGAAGATCAAATTAATTTGTATCTTCATGTTTTTGGTGTTAATATATGCTGGAATATTTTGTATCTCAAGAACTTTTACTCAAGTTCAATAAAAATGCTGTGTCTGGTGTGGATGTGGATCTTCTTTTCTTCCCTCTAATTATTGTTATCAGCGTTTCTTGATGTTGTTAATCATAAATTAATAACAATATATTGCATTTCAATGCTGAAAATATAGAGCATTTGTTCTTATTATTTCATGCACCTATCGTGTTCTAATAACATTGTATCTATCTTGGTGTCACATTGGTTTTCTGTGCATGCCTCAAAAAGGCCAAATAATAATAAATGTTATAGTTGCTTAGTGCTATTTTTGTATTTTGAGCAAGTATTGTACATCAAAACTGCCTAAGAGGGATGGGTATATTACACGAAGACTGATCACTAGTTGGCAGGCCCATAGTTGCATCAGTTTGTGACTTTCATGTGAATCCTGATTGCATCATCAAAATTCTTATCAACGGCTCCGAGAAATGTGGGTAAGAACCTCTTAGTGTATTTTTAATTCATTCGGACACTGGCTGATTCATGAATTGTTATGTGGATTCTGGAACTCTAATAAAACTGCACAAGAAAATTCCTAGATTCAGATTGAGAACTATGAGTGGTTTGACACTACAGTTTTTAAATCAAATCTTGAAAAATTACAGATCAGCATCCTCACAGATTGCACACAAGGAAGTATGTAAAAATTCAGAGAGTTGTGGTAAACAATAGACACCTAAAGGAAAATCACATAAACTAACTGATAGAATATACATCATTCACAAACATGACGAGCAATGGAAAAATGGAAACATGAACATGATGTTCCTCACTTGTAGAAAAGTGAACTGGTAAAATGAGTGTTATGATAGGACCTTAGTATCAATATGACTGCAAAATATGCCCATTCAGGCACATACAAAAAAATATAAAAATTGTAACATGGATAGAGATTGATTAAATCGTTTATATCAAAAGAACCGAAGCAACCAAACATAATTCACCAGAAACCAATAGGATTTTAATTGGATTTTTTTAACAGAACAAAGTTTTTCAAATATCCGAAACCCTTTATACCTAGCTAACGAGTTGGTTGGAAAATTATTTGGCATGGAGCTTGAAAGTAAATACAATAGAAAGTAATAGGGATGTAAAATTATCCAACGTGATTTTCCTCCACTATTTGTTAATGAGAAGATTACATGTTGCCCCGTTAAATCAAAGCATAATTGCAACATGGGAGAGCGAATGTAAACATTACACTTTGTCATGATGAGAAGAAATCACTTAGTTACATATGACAAGGGAGAAATCTTTGAATTCTTTTTCCCCTAGCAGATGAGTTGATTGCCAGACAACATGATTGTCAAGGTCAAATCATTGTAGAAATAGAATAAGGTAATTCATTCAAGGGAAATTTCTAATTCCATGAACGCAATCAAATAAGCACAACAGAAAATTATCAGTTCATTGACAAACAATCAAATGTGTTTAAATGAAGATGAAAATAGAGACACTCACACAGTCATGGAAGATTGATAAAGAAGCAATGGAGAGTACGGCAATGGATATGTCATTTCCACCAAGGATCAAGATTGAAGGGCTGGTATTAATTTCATATAGAAGGTTATATATTCACGCAGCCCTTCATTGATGAAGGGATTTCAAAAATCTCACAATTCAAATGACAGTAATAAATTAATTGTACATATCAAAAATTAAAAACAAAAAATTAAATTGCAAAATGGGATTTGTCATTTTAACGAGATTTGTAAAATTGCACAAGTGAATGTATATCCCTTCCTACATTGTGTTCAATATATTTGATTGAGGAATAAGTCTACAATTGCTTAGATACTTTAAGGTTTATAATAAAAAAGGAACTCAGACAGATGGTCAAGCCGGATAGTACAATCTATGGATATAAACTTGGAAGTATGGATTGAGGACAAAAAAACGTGCTCACTTAAGAGACCATTCTTGATGGCGTTGAAGGAATTCAAAATAAGAGGCAACCTATGCTAGAACTCAAAAGCTTCAGTCATAAAATAAAATCTATAGGGAGAGCAGAAGCAACCAAAGCTGAATGTTTTGAGATTACTGAGAAATTGATAAAATTTCAAAAAGATGTAGACCTGAAGAATAAACAATGGAGTTTTTTGCACAGTCATCATCTGAAAGTTTCACAGGGCCAATTCAGAAAATTATCCTCTGACAAATATAAAACTAAAGTATTCAAAAAGTAATAGGTTGTCAACTAATTAACTTGTGCTTGAATGCATGCACATCTCCGCCTTACAGTAACAGGAAAGGAAAATTTATATAAAATTACCTTGGCTGCTAGAGTTAGCCAGTGAATCTAATGAGTTCTTCCTTAGTCATTCATTGTGTCCCACCAACCTTCTCCTGCAACTTCTCTTTGCGTCGTCAAATTACGCTATGCCATGGAATCTAGATAGGCACCACAAAACCCAATTATTCATATGTATTATCAAATTATATACTTAATATGTATGGATCCATGTTGACCTACTCAGAAAAACAAAATAGTGAGGTGCAACCGTCTCCTGGTTAGTTACCTGCTACACTGCTGATAGAAGCGTTGCTTGGTACCAAGAACAATGACTTTGGGGGATTTGGAATGCATTTCACAGACTTTATGTCTCTTGTGATATTCTTTTGCATTTTCCAACACTACATTGCATCCTTCCACTTGACAATGGGAAGGTTGCACGGTCGAAGCCAGAAAATCCCTCGGCTTCTTATAAATGCAATTGCCAATGCTATTACTAGAGACTAGATTAATTACCTGAATCGGATTCATAGTGTCTCCAAAATGTTGCCGCTTTCCTAGCTTAAGGCACATTAAGGAATCCCTTTGAACATCCTTGATGACATTAATGTTATCTCTCATGGGACCCTCGTTAGCACTCTAAAAATTGTCATTCCTCCCGAGTCCCACCCAAGCCAACTACCACCATATTTCTCTGACAGAATGGCTATACTCAGAATCCCCAATAAAATTACCACCATTTGCAACCCCTTCTACAAGCCAACCCTCCAATAATCCAATGCCTTGGATTTTCACAAAACCCTCAGCCAAAGGATTCCGATGAAGCTTGACATCCAGAGGAAACTATGCCTTATGATTTCCTGAAAAACTCGAGTCGTTGATGACTTCAGTAAAATTACCAGTAGCCATGAGAATCTCAGACATGGGTGAGGACTCATGAACCATGTTCGTCCCATGGAATAAATCCTTCCAAATATTATAACCCTCTTCTGAACAAACCCATTCATCCATGAGTAATCTCTCATACCTATCCCCGACCGTACTGTAAAGCCCTGTGCAACCTTCCTAGTCCCAAGGACTCTTTAAATGCCAATCCTGCATCCTAGAGGGCTAGCAATGATCATGGCTGCTACTGTTGTTGTTACCACCACGATTTGCCATGGAATTTGAGTCCATATTCTTAAAAATGACTTCTTCTTCACAAGACCAAAACTAATCCAAGAAAAAATACAGATACATTTTTCAGGCTCTTTTCACATGATGAATATTACCAAATCCAACGATCCCATATTTGCTTCGATTTCCAAATCCGGGATGATTAAAATACTAACCTTATTGTCTCAACAAAACTTCCATGAGAGCAATACTCCCCAGAGCCTCGTCCAACAAACCCGCATCAGAGAGCCCCTGAATCAAACTGATGTAGGCAAAAACATCTGGGTCCATCCCCTTCTCAACCATGAGAATCTGCAATTCTATGGAAAAATTGAGCTCACCCATTTTACAGAGCCCATCAATCAAAGAAATGTAGATGACAACATCGAGCTCGCAAACTATGGCCACCATCTTGTTCACAAGAACAACTACTTCAGTAAATCTACCCTGTTGACAGAGCCCGTGTAATTTCAAACCCCCTTCTCTTGCTCCTGGTATTTCTTGTGCAATTGAAATCCTTGTGGTTCCATTTAATGTCGGTTAAGTCCAAATCGAAGTCCACATGCCCAACAATAATGGTACCACATTACAAACCATATCACAGATATGAATCAAATGCGAGCAAGTGAATGTTTCCCTCCATAGAATGAAAAAAAATATATCAATGTTGGAATATTATTTCATCCTCACATTTCCCGTCACACAACAATAATGGCATAACATTGAAAACTAGACCGCATGTCTGAATCAGATATGAAGGAGGTGAACTCTTCCCTCTACAAAATGGAAAAAAACCCTATTGTTCATTGATGTGATAACATTTCATCGCCACATTTCCCATCACACAATAATAATGACACCACATTACAAACCATACTGTAGGTTTGAATTAGATGCATAGGTGGAATTTTCCCTTGAAGAAATGGAGAAATGATAACCTATCAATAAATCTAATGGAATATCACTTCATCACTACCCTTTGGAATATCATTTCATTTGGATTTTATCCCCATGGTTTAAATCTCTATAATTTTCTTTTCAAACATTTGGTTGAGTACAACCTTGGGGGGTTCCATTACCCCTAACAAAATCCCAACTATGTGTAATGGACAAACCTATGTATAATTCATACATCACAATAATTATATAGGTTACGTGTTTAATATATGTATTCTCCTTTTTGATGGTTAGGAGGTGTTTGATCCAAAATTTGATTGAAAAATACCTCTAATAATATGTGTAATGCATGCACCTATAATTATGTACACTTTTCTTAATTAAATGTCTATACCTCATGAAATTTCAAATCCACTTTTAGCTTCACATTAGGTTTTCCTCATGCTTTTATATTTTCCTTCTTTATTAAAGTTTCACTTGTTTATGATGTGTTCTCTCCTAGCATTTCTAAGATTTTCCTTGCAATGGAAAAACCTAATGATAAATCCCCAGTTGTCTAAAATGTCCACCAATTACCTTGTGATCAACCAAAACTCTTGATGGAGTAGCTCACCACTTTGTTGATTAAATGATTCCCATTGTATCTAAGCTCAATTTTCTAAGAACATTAATAGTATTCCCTTTTCTAGGCAAGCTCAAACTAATTTACTCTTCATTGTGCAAACTTGTTGCTCAATCCCTCTTTTCTTGGTGAAAATGGGACCCCTCTTTCTTAATGCTAAGTTTCTCATATGATTGGCTCCTTTACCAAATAAAGATAATTCATCACCCACCTATCAAAGCACAACAAGCACTAGGTGATATATTTTTTTCTTGGTAAAATACCCTTTTTCTTGGACATCCTTCACTCAAAAAAATATATTTTTCTTTGTCTTGAAATGTGACATACTTATGGATTTAAACTTCTTGGGATTTGATTTTGGATTGTATCTCCCCCTTTCTATAGGTTTTTAGTGCTTGAAAATTTACTAGTTTTCGAAAAAAAGGTGAGTAAAACTTTCCTCTGCTTATTCTTATCATTTTAGGGCCTTCCAACTTCCATGAGGGCGTTCCAAATCATGATCTAATATAGATTACTTTTTCACAATAGATTGCCACAAACTTATGTGGATGAGATCCTCCAAAGACGTTTTTTGACAGGTATTTGGAAAATTTATGCATAACTTCCCCATTCTGCCATTTATTTAGTTTTCAAATCTTCTTCCATCTAACTAGGGAGACTACTCTTTTCTCTTTTTCCCCTATCCATCTAACTAGGGAGATTACTCTTTTATTTCTTTTCCCTATCCACATATTCCATATTTATGCTATTGAAGATGGTGTAATATTGTTCAAATTGGAAGTAATTTTATAGTTCCATGTGAAATATTCTTCTATAACCAATGTTAGATTGTGCGATTTATCAAGTACTTGTTTATCGACATTATCGCCCTTCCACTAGATGCATGAACATGCATGTCGAAATAAATTTAAAATATTAAACACCTTAAAGTACATAGTTTTGCACCGACTAGACATATTGAGCAACGATTATAAGTGGCGTTATTGTAAGTTGACCAATTAAAGGCACCGTTGCTTAAGCGATGCTTACTAACACGCCATCGCTTAGCCGATGGTTATGAGAATAGTCGTCGCTTCACTGACGCTTGTGGCCACATTTACAAAAAAAAAAATGTATCCTTGTGATTTTTGGTAAGTTTAAAAAGAGAAATCCACGCGCCGTCAGATTTTGGATCGAAATGTAGTAGTGTTTAAAGATGATAACAGGTAGAACATCCCCTAGCACCAACACATCCAAACACTTTCTTCAGTGACTAAGAACCCAAGCGTGACCAACCAAAACATAGGTGGGCAATCAGACCAGATCTGAATCATTTTAAGGGTAAATCGAAGGCATAACAGACACTACTATGAGACTTAAACCACCTATCGTAGATCTTAAAATTTAAATCAAGCGCAGTGATGAGAACCTAATCCCATGATCTACCTACTGCAAATCAGATACAATTAAACCCAAGCATATAATATAGATGCATACATTTGGAAATCGACTACAAATGTTAAAATAACAGCCTCCAAATGTGGACAGAGGGAAGGTGATGCAAAGATTTGGTCATAAATCAATTAGATCATGTATCAGGTGAACTAATGCTAGTGAAACTTAGCATGGGAGGTCTATAAAAAAAATCCCAACATATTATTATTGGTCTCGAACAAAACTCAAATATTTTTCTAAAAATCTCAATGCTAAACCCTAGCGGAACATATTCAATTTAAAGTGACTCTTTTAGATCCATTTAAATAATCCAAACATTATACACCAGTAGTGTTCCCCTCATCATAAGAAATTAATTTTGCAACGAATCCTTTTCAAATCTGAAGTTAATCACCATGCAGTAGAATTCTTATAACCACTCTGAACTATATGATAATCACTATGCCAGCGAAAGTTAGCATGGGAGCTCTCTATATTTAAAAACCCAGCATATTATTATTGGTCTCTAACAAAACTCGATGGCAAGTTTCATTTCTATAAAGGATCAGCGATACACACCATTCCAGATTCTTGCGTATCAGTCTAGATTTATATCAAAAGGAAGCCATAAGTATCAACAACGTGTATTCTAGTTCTAAAAGTGGGTTCAACAAATAGACATGAGCAGTGATATCCGATCCATATAATTATTCAATGACCTTCCATTATCAGTGATTTTTTTTCAAGATCTATCAAATAATTCAAATATAAACACTAGCACTGTTTTACCAGATCAAAGCTATATGGAAATCCATTTTGTAGCGATTACCCAATAGAATCATTTCTCCATTAGCCACGATTTCATCAATAGGATCGTTCTTCAATTAGCACTACCTATCTGACCTTAAATCTCATCAACCTACAAACTCCATGCCAATCTTTCCTAGTTAGAAAACAACCATCGGCATCACCTCCTAGAGTCATCCTCCTCAAGAGAATAGTAACCCAATAAATAACCATCCCAAGGTGTTCGATTCCCCTCCAATGAGTAGAGCATCCCGTTGAGGCCCTGAAATTCGCAGGTAGCAACAGTAAGGGATTCTCCCCAATCAACGTTCCCAACTTGCCCATTAACTGTTTGGTGTAGGGAATCCGTCCGGTTTGCGGTTCGGCTACCGTAGGTCAAGTACAAAACAAAGGCTTCACCGGTTACGGCCCGATCCACCAAGTTTTTGTATTTTTTTACTTAAATTGTGAAATGAAAGTGCCTAATTGACATGCAGGGTGATAATATGCAAGGAGCAGTCACAATGTGATGCGCAGGTTTTAACCTCTCGTCTTAAGGCTCACAAGCATCCAAATCGCAGACAACAAGAAAATAAACTAACTACCTAAACTATCCCTAGGGATCAGAATTATCATTCATCAGTGAGTAACACATTTTGTACATGCATTATGAAGAGTTACAGATAGCCGATACTTCTTTCAAGACACATGGACAATTACAGATATTTAAACAACCAGATAGCCAATTGTTTTATGAACAACACTTATTAGTCACAGTGGAAAACATCACAAAATATACTGAAGAACCTTCAACAAGAACATAGGTTCAGGAAGTCAAATACTCTCACAGTTAATGGAACACAGCTGAAAACAAAATAGTTCCCCTTCAACATCTTTCATTTAATTACATTTGATGCATTCCATATCGCACTTTCTCCAACAGGCAAAATTGCAGTCTCTGATTGTAAAACGAAATAGTTCCTCTTACAAGCAAATCGTTTACAAGTTCTTCCAGGGAAAAAGTCCCTCTAAATTATAACTTTCCGGCATTTAAACTACAACAACCGATCGTTTGGGCTACCCCTCAAAATGGATCACCTTCCGCTCCCCAACGCTTCATATTTCTTTATCTTTTCTATGCATTCCCATGAGTGGATAAGTAAGTGCTGGACCTTTTAGAACTGCTATTTTGTCACCATTCATTTTGTTTCTTCTTTGTTTTGTCCCTATTTAGGCCCGTCTTCCTTCGCACTGTAGCAGTTTGACTGATTTCTGTAACCCACCTGCATTCAAACGACTAGCATCATTCATTGAAAATGCATTCAAATGATGTCAATAAAAATGACTAAGAATTGAGAAGGTCATGCACTGCGTTACTACCACAAGGTAAGCACCGGCACCACTACCTTGACAAGAAGAGGGGACTCATCGGATACTCAGAATAATAGCATCGGAAGCTACAAATCCCACTACAGTCGTAACAGCGGAAAGGAACAAGGCAACGGACAAGTGACTGAAGGGCGGGAACATTAGAGGAAATTTCAACTCAAAATGGGCCTCCTAAAATGAACTAATAAAATAATAGTTAAAATAATAAAATAATATTTATTAATTTTGGAGAAAGAAAAGAAAAAAACTACTTTTTTGTTTGTATTTTTGACATATCTCCCTGTGTTTTTACTCAAATTTTGATCGGGAGAGCTCGTTGGATGCAGAATTAAATTCCACATCTAACGATTACCCACTTGGCATACTTTTGATGGACCTCGCTACCCCAAAAACAAGAAATACCTGAAAAAATGAAATGATGACATCATCATTCCATTTTTTGAGGTATTTCTTGTTTTTGGGGTAGCGGGGTCCATCAGAAGTATACCGAGTGGGTACTCGTTGGATGCAGAATTTAATTCCGCATCCAACGAGCTCTCATGATTGAAATTTGAGTAAAAACACGGGGAGATATGTAAAAAATACAAACAAAAAAAGTAGTTTTTTTTATGATACCTATCCCCAAATTTATATTAAAAAAGTGTTTAAGACCTATACGGTATTTCAAATTTAAAGCAATTTCATTGGCTAACACATGATGACATGGAATTTGAATAAAAGTTAAAAGGCCCATTTTGAGTTGAAATTTCCTCTAATGAAACTCCTCAATCGGAAGCCGGCAAGGTTTGGACATCGGAAGCCAAATGGATTTCCTAGCTGCAATGACAAAAGAGGAAAACTATGGGCAAGTGGCAGTGGGAGGAAACTCAGTTGAACGTTTGACAAACTTCTACTTTAGAGGCCAAATCACTTTGGGAGCTGCAACGACGGAAGCGAAAAGGTTAGAGACAAGCGATGCGGATGGAACAAACTTAATCGGGGATCGGAATACTTTGACATCGGAAGGGAAAAGGCTTCCCCGGCCATAACGGCGGAAGAAAATAGCTTCAGGTCTGAGGCTAAAAAGGAAAACATACGTCGGCAAGCAGATCGCTTTATGCTTCGGATGGCTAAGCGATTTGGGATCCGCAACGGCGGAAGAGAAAGAAGTTATTAGCCACTGATTTAACATAAGATGATCCCCAGTCTAACAGAAAACTTTAAGTACTTCAAAAATATAAAACCAGCAATGGTTGAAACCTGTTTGCTTCCAAAACAACGGACCTTCAAAGGCAAAGACAATTTACCCCTGGCTAGGCATACCAAACTCACATCCGCGACCAACCATAAAAATGATACACAGGCAATATTTAAAGCAGGCTGGAACCCAATCTTAAAAATCATTCAACATAAAACACGACCAATGATTCAAGCATCCAGCGATGAAAATGAATTTAAATTATGAGGAGGGGCCCAAAATTCAGAAATTTGGGGATAAAAGTTGCAGCTGCAACAATTGGCGATTACGTGGTGAACCTGGATCTCTTTGTGATTGTTCTTTGGGTGACAGACTGTTTCACAATAATGCATCTATTGAATCCTTCAAGCTTTCCGTATTTCTCAAATGACAGCAATGTGTACCTTTAATCATTGATGACAGTCCAATAAGGGAGAGTGGAAACCAATATTTTCAAGTCCAGATAACTCTGTTAAGGCCAAAAAATGAGTTTCATTATTATTCTTTTCTTCAGGTAACTGACAGCTTGGACACCACAAGATTGTAGTGGATGGTAAACAGAGATATTCATTTGTTCTGCATTCCCATGCCATTTTAGCACTTTTCTGCTTTTGGGACTTTTGTCCTTTTCATATGAGTCCTCCTGTATGCCTTTCTTACTGAATTTTAATTCAGGATCCTCTATCCCATTGTGTCCTTTTGTGTGAGTGGTGTACTTCATGTTCAGCTCATGGATGGAGGGGATCTGTCAGCCACTTAGTACTTATGATTCATCATTTTCTTTAATGTATGATGCTTTCATAGGAGTTTTATTTTGACTCTTAATTGCCTTTTGGCATTCATTTATTGGCATGGGATCATTTATATTTAATAAACTGTTCACCCTGCTCCTTTCCATGGGTCCTCTGCTGTCGCTCCTTAGAACATTTTAAGTGTGATGTGGATGGAGCCTCAACATAGTATTCCAGACTCTTCAAATCCAGTTTATTTCATAGGGGTTAAGTAGGACTTCAATGCTCACAGATTTTATTCGAGAAAACTGCTAAATTGGAAGAGGTTATTTTAGCAACACATAGTTTGAGACTCAAAAATTTCTATCATTCCCAAAAATTTGATGTTCCTCATGCAACCGCGTGTTCATCCCCTTTATTGAAAACAAGAAACCTCAAACTAAAGCAAACTGAAAAACATGATTCAAAAGACATCCAGATGAATTATTTATATACAAGACAGAAGAAATAAAAAAACTCAGGAAAAATAAGGTTTGAGAACAAAACCATTTACTGGTAGGTTCTCCTCCCACCCCTGCAGATCTTGCAACTTGTAAGTAGAAGGACCAAGCTTGGATGCAATCTAAAAAGGGCCTACCCACAACTACTGGAATTTAGTGTGCCTTCCTTTCTCATCATGGGGGTGATCCCATTTGAGGACTAAGTCTCCTACCTCAAAGTATTTTGTTCCAGCTTTATGTTTGTCGAACCATCTCTTAACTAGCTCTTGGTGTTTCTTAAAGTGTTCTCAGGCTTTAGATCTAGCTTCTTCTGCTTTCAGAAGATTATATATTCTTATTTGCAAAACTTCATCCTCCGACCCACTAGACTCTTGGGATAAAATAGAAGACGGTAGCATGATGTTGGGCTGAAGAATGGCTTCTTTACCATACACAAGGGTATAAAGTGACACTCCTATCGTAGACTTGGGGGTGACTCTATCAGCCCAAAGGGCATTTGGGAGTGCTGAGTGCCAACTCTTCTGGTTTTCTATCACAATCTTCTTTAAAATTGTAATAATATTTTTGTTAGAGGCTTCAGCTAGGCCATTTCCTTGTGGATAATAATTAGCAGAATAATGCAATTTTATCGCTTTATCATGAGCAAATGCAGTCAATTTAATTGATGAAAAGTATTTAGCATTATCAAAGACTAACAAAACTGAAACTCCAAACCTGGTCATGATATGATCTCGTAGGAAGATGATGACTTCGTCCTCGTTTATCTTGCGTAGCGGGATAGCTTCGACCCAGCAAGTGAAATAATCAGTCGTGGTCAGAATGTACTTGTGGTGCAGAGAGGAATTTGGTTTTATTTCTCCAATAATATCCATCCCCCATTGCTCAAATGGTTCTGTGATCATCACAGGCTTTAGGGGTGCTACTGCTTTGGGTTGTCTTCCTCCACACCTTTGGTAAATATCACATTTTCTGACATGTGCGTGTGCAACCTTGAAAAGCGTGGGCCAATAGTAACCTTCCCTGAGGATTTTGTGGGCTGTAGTGTCTCCTAAATAATGTCCCCCAACAGGCCCATCATGCAACTCTGTCATTACTTTCTTTGCATCTTCCTTTTCTAGGCATCTGAGAAGAACCCCGTCAAAATTCCTTCTGAATAATATTCCTTCCACAATTTGATAAGATGCTGATTTAATATGTAGCGCTCTTCTTTTCTTGGAATTCCAATGTTCTGGTAACATCCTTGCCTACAGGTAATGAACAAGGTCTCTATACCAAGACTCGGGAGATGTAAACAGAGGACATACATCCGTTACATGTAATTTGGCCTCATCCTCCCAGGCTTGTTCTTCATTGTTCCCACTTTTAGTCATCAATTTGCACAACCCTTGACCTTTAACTATAGAGTCTGGCTTGAATTCAAGGTCGTACTCTTGAAAAGTTGTTACCCAATTGCCCCTTCTTTCTCCTAACTCTTTATGTATGAGAAGGGATCTTACAGCTGGGTAGGGGACTATTACCTTGGTTTGATTCTTCAAAATATAAGGCCTGAATTGATTTACTGCTTTGAATATTGCATAAGCTTGTTTAGCAACAACCCGGTAGTTCAATTTAGCCCCTTGTAGACCAGTACTCATAAAGGAGATTGGGAATTCATCCCCCCCTTCTTCTTTTTGGGTGAGCACAGCTGCCAGTGAATCATTGGATGCAAATGTATACAGAATAAAGTTTTTATAAAAGTTTGGGCTTTTCAAGGAGGGTGCATGTGCAACAACAGTTTTAATTTTGCTGAAAGCATTCTTCTCAATTTCAGTCCACTTGAAGTGTGCATTCTGCTTGACCATCTGCCGCAGTGGCTTAACAGTCTGAGCAAAATTAGGCACAAACCTTCGTACAAAATTTATGGTTCCCATGAATGATTGCATCCCCTTTTTATTATGGGGCAAGGGGATTTGTTCAATAGCCTTAATTCTTTCTGGATCAATGGAGATCCCTTGCTTTGACACTATGTGACCCAGCAACTTGCCTTCTGTGACAGCAAACACACATTTCTTAGGATTGAGTGAGATGCCATACTTTCGACATCATTCAAAAATATTCCTTAAGTGAAATGCATGCTCTCCTCTTTTTTTCGAGAATATCGTAATATTGTCAAGGTAAACTACAATGCTGCGGCCGATCAATCCATGGAAAGCTATGTCCATAGCTCTCTGAAATGTTTCCCCCGCATTTATAAGCCCAAAGGGCATCCTTCTATAGGAAAAGGTTCCCCATTTGGTCCTAAACATTGTCTTCAACCTATCTTCCTCAGCTACTAATACTTGATTGTAGCCAGAGAAACCGTCCAATAATGAAAATAGTTCAGAACCTGAGACCATTTGTAGCAGCTGCTCCATGGGTGGAACATGATAGTTATCTTTGTTTGATGCATGGTTCAAGTTCCTGAAATCTATGCAAAGCCTGATTTCTCCATACTTCTTCCTTACTGGTACCAGAGTTGATACCCACTTAGAGTGTCTCACTTTGAAAATGATTCTAGCATCCAATAATTTCTTCACTTCACTTTGAATCAGTGGTTCCAACTTTTGGTGCATTTTCCTCAACGGTTGCTGGTATGGCTTGATGCCTACTTTAATAGGGACGACATGCTTGATGATGTTGGTGTCATATGTTTTCAAATATTCATACATCCATGTGAAAACATCTTTATCTTGTTTAAACAGACTGATGAATTTGTCTCTTTCTACTGGTGAACAACATTTGCCGAGATTTACGAATTTGGGATTATTCTCAGTCCCTAAATTTATCAGCTCGAACTATAGAGATGAGCTGTGGGTCTTCACGTTGGCTGGTCTTCTGAACTTTTCATTTAAATCGAACATTTTTTCTAACGTTCTAACTCCTTTAGGAATGAAATTGTCAAATTTCATCTCGACCTGATGTTCCTCATCATCTATAATGGCTCCTTTAAAAACCTCGTCATTTGTCAAGCATTCTATTATTTGCTGATCATCGTCGAACAATCGCAAGTTGGTGATCATATCCGGTACTGAGGGACTGAAAAGCAGTTCGACAGAACATCGATTATTAGTGGGTACGAGCTTGGCGGCTGATGTGTCCAATAGGTCAGCTGCTGCGTTTTTTAGTCTTGGAATTGAAATAATGTTGAATGCATTAAAAAATTTAAGCAAATCCAATACCTCATTCTAGTAAGCCTTTAAGTCAGGAGAAACACAATGTATCTGATTCCGGATTTGTTTCACAATAATTTCAGAATCCCCAAAAACTTTTAGATTACTTACCTTTAATTCAATTTCCTTCATGAGTCCCTGCACCAGTGCTTCGTACTCAGCTGTATTATTAGTACACTCAAACTCTAATCTACATGAAAGGAAATGTTTATTCTTCTTTGGGTCGATCAGGACACAGCCAGCCCCTGACCCTTCTAATGTCTTAGAGCCATCAAAGAACAAAATCCAAAAATCACTAACTACTAAAGGTGAATCTACTCCTACTGCTAAGCTTACTATATTACAGTTAATCTCATCAGCCTGTGAGAATCGAAGGAGATCAGGCTGGGTGTCAGATGTGTTGCTGGCTTCTTCCACTTGATAATTCCCTGGTTCCAACTCAATAAAATAGTTTCCCAAAACAGAATCTACTGGTACATTCTTCTCCTCCAGTTGAGTAACATTGTACTTCATGTGAGGTTCTCTTAAAATCTTAATCTGGTTTGGACTCCCTTTGTATGGAAACCACAGATGCGACCAATCTGAGGTGAAATATCCATTTAATTTGGCCAACCAATCTCTGCTCAGGACAAGATCGTAAGCATCTGGTATATCAGCCACCACGATGTTAATAACTTGTCAAACTTTGTCATTGGATGCCAGATAGACTAGGACATCTTCCAGCTCACCAATCACCTTTACATCTGTTCTATCCAATTGAACCACCCTCCACGTGGATGGCTTAGGTTGCCCATTGACCTTTTTACAGACTGATATGGGCATAACATTTACCGAAGCCCCTGAGTGTATCAAGCAATTATGTACATTATGATTGAAAATTTCAAACGTGAGGAGGAAAGGTGGATGTTTTCTTTTAGAATTACCTCCAATGTTGGTTTCTCCAATTTCTTCTTCTTCCTGAGGTTGATTATTGGCGGGCAGCTTCTCATTCGACGCTACAATCTCTCTTTTTGCTGTGGCACTTTACACATTTCGAATAGTGGCAAATTTGCTTTTACCTTTTTTAAATCCTCCACTATGTCATAATCCATCGGCTACTCAAAGGGGTGGGGTTTATCAACATTTTCTTCACTTGTCTTGACCTGCGCGTCACTTTGCCTAGGATTTTGGCTGGTAATAGTGAACTCTGGAATTTTATCAACCAAAGATTTGTTTTGAAATTTCTTCTTAACATTTCTCTGCAGCCTCTTAATCTTTGGGAGTATAAGACTGTCTTCCTTAACCATCCCTTGGCTCCTTGTGGCTACGTTGGTTTCCATAACGTCCTTGTACCTCTGATTCTTTTCCTCCTCAGCATCAAATAATAAGACCGAATTCCATAAAGCCATGGTTTCTTCTTTCTGTTATTTAGTCGAAGTAGAAGAAGAATTCTTTTTTCTTTCTTCATCTCCCTCTTCTGTTAGTATAGAATCTAACAATTGATTCATGACCAACGTCATCGAATTAATCCATTGAGGACAATTCTTTTCAGATTGTGGTTGTTGGTGGAAAGTGAAAAATTTGTCCAAGCCTACCTCTATCAAATTCATAGATACGGTATTTTGGGGAGGAGGTTGAGACTGATGGTTATCCTCTATTTTCTTATAATATGGCTTATAAAACTTTGGTGCTTCCTTCTCTTTCTCCAAGTCTATGATTTTGGTAGAAAGCTTCTACATCATTTTGGCCATATTTTCAAGATCTGGCGATTTCTCCTCTTTAGGCTTAGTAAACAATAAGGCTTTTCTGCCTGCACCTTTTTCTCCTGACTGCTCTTGATAGTCTTCAATACTCTCTCTTTCCGCTTCCACTACTTCATCCTCTTCATAGGTTTCTGTCAAAGTAGGCTTGGCCCTACCTTTGGAAAACATGGCCAGATCAGGGCCTAAAGCTGAAGTATAATATTCAATCATAACTTTGTTTGAAGGTCTATCCGTTTCAGAGAAATTCTTGAGATAGGCTGAAAACCTTTGTGTGAAACTGTGTACCTTTTCCTTTCTTTCTTTCTTCAAGGCGCATAGCCCTTTCATGAGGGCTGCATGAGTTTTATGAGTTGCATACTTACTTCTAAAAATTCTTTCGAAGGTATCCCAATCAGGGATAGAGTTAGCAGGCAACCCAAAGTACCATGACGCTGCAGCTCCTTTAAGGGTATGCAGAAATAGTTTGCAGACTACATCTTCATATTCCCCTACCCTTAATCCTTCAATTTCCAAGTAGAAACTTTGTAGATGATCATCTACTAGTATTTTATCATTTGGGTCGAACTTGGGCAACATCTTGTCAAAGGATTGGGGTAGGTCATGTAATGGAGGTGTCAGGTTTAATGGTGATCTGGCTCTCCATGCAGGTGGTGGATTTGGTGGGTTAGGTGGTTGGTTTGCGTTTACGCCAGCCATGAGTCTGGGTGGAGAATGGGGAGGTGAACCAACTGGAGTATGAGCAGGAGACCTGTGAGGGGTTTTTGGGCCTTCTTGATTCAAAGGTAGCACAACTTCCTGTAAGGCTATCTCTACAAGTTCTTTTTAGTCTCCAACCAACAGTGAGTCTTCTGCTATAGGATGACCTTTCTTTTTATACTCTCTTCAGGGAAATTCAGGGATGATTGGCAATCCTCCAATATTCTTTACATATTCCCTGGTGTGTCTTCTCATATCATTAACAATTTTGTTTCCAACAAAATATAGATGTTCTCTTTATTCCAGAATTGGATTTTGAAACCCACTACTTTCAGAACTATTACTGGTGGAATATTCTCAGGAAAACGAGTTTCCTCAGCCAGCCATACACTGGCGGCCCTCCTTCTAGTGACAAAAACTGTTGAGGCCCCGAAATTCATAGGCAGCAACAGTAAGGGATTCTCTCCAATAAACATTCCCAACTATCCCATTTACTGTTTGGTGTAGGGAATCTGTCCGGTTTGCGGTCCGACTACTGTAGGTCAAGTACAAAACAAAGGCTTCACTGGTTATGGCCCAGTCCAGCGAGGTTTTGTATTTTTTGACTTAGATTATGAAATGCAAGTTCCTAATTGACATGCAAGGTGATAAGATGCAAGGAGCAGTCACAATGTGATGTGCAGGTTTTAACCTCTCGTCTTAAGGCTCACAAGCATCCAAATCGCAGACAACAAGAAAATAAACTAACTACCTAAACTATCCCTAGGGAGAAGAATTATCATTCATAAGTGAGTAACACATTTTGTACATGCATTATGAAGAGTTATAGATAGCCGATACTTCTTTAAAGACACATGGACAATTACAGATATTTAAACAACCAGATAGCCAATCGTTTTATGAGAAACACTTATTACTCACAGTGGAAAACATCACAAAATATACTGAAGAACCTTCAACAAGAACATAGGTTCAAGAAGTCAAATACTCTTACATTTAATGGAACAGAGCTGAAAATGAAATAGTTCCCCTTCAACATCGTTCATTTAATTACATTTGATGCATTCCATATCACACTTTCTCCAACAGGAAAAATTGCAGTCTCTGATTGTAAAACGAAATAGTTCCTCTTACAAGCAAATCATTTACAAGTTCTTCCAGGGAAAAAGTCCCTCTAAATTCTAACTTTCCAGCATTTAAACTACAACAACCGATCATTTGGGATACCCCTCAAAATGGATCACCTTCTGCTCCCCAATGCTTCATATTTCTTTATCTTTTCTACGCATGCCCATGAGTGGATAAGTAACTGCCGGACCTTTTAGAACTTCTCTTTTGTCACCGTTCATTTTGTTTCTTCTTTGGTTTGTCCCTATTTAGGCCCATCTTCCTTCGCGCTATAGTAGTTTGACCGATTTCTGTAACCCACCTGCATTCAAATGACTAGAATCATTCATTGAAAATGCATTCAAATGATGTCAACAAAAACGGCTAAGCATTGAGAAGGTCATGCATTGCGTTACTAGCACAAGGTAAGCACCAGCACCACTACCTTGACAAGAAGCGGGGACTCATTGGATACTCAGAATAATAGCATCGGAAGCTACAAATCCCACTACAACCGTAACAGCGGAAAGCAACGAGGCAACAGAAAAGTGACCGAAGGGCGGGAAAAACTCCTCAATCGAAAGTCGGCAATGTTTGGACATCAGAAGCCAAATGGATTCCCTAGCTGCAACGGCGGAAGAGGAAAACTACAGGAAAGCGGCGGTGGGAGGAAACTTAGTCGAACATTGGACAGACTTCTACTTCGGAGGCCAAATCACTTTCGGAGCCACAACGACTGAAACGAAAATGTTAGAGACAAGCGATGCAGGCAGAACAAACTTAATCAGGGATTAGAATACTTTGACATCGAAAGGGAAAAGGCTTCCCCGGCCGCAACGGCAGAAGAAAATAGCTTCGGGTCTGAGGCTAAAAAGGAAAACGTACGTCGGCAAGCGGATCGCTTTATGCTTTGGATGGCTAAGCGATTTGGGATCCGCAATGGGAAAGAGAAACAAGTTATCAGCCACCGATTTAACATAAGATGACGCCCAGTCTAATAGAAAAATTTAAGTACTTCGAAACTATAAAACCAGCAATGGTTGAAACCTGTTTGCTTCCAAAATAGCGGGCCTTCAAAGGCAAAGACAATTTACCCCTGGCTAGGCATACCAAACTCGCATCCGCGACCAACCATAAAAATGATACATAGGCAATCTTTAAAGCAGGTTGGAACCCAATCTTAAAAATATTCAACATAAAACATGACCAATGATTCAAGCATCCAGCGATGAAAACGACTTTAAATTATGAGGAGGGGCCCAAAATTCAGAAATTTGGGGAGAAAAGTTGTAGCTACAACACATCCCACAAATTAGTGCACTAATTATTCCCTTGATTTCCTCTCCGAGAAAATGCACCTCCACAAATTAATGCACTAAATATTCCAGCATTAGTGGTGAAGCTCCTTCCCCGTTTTCCCTGTCCAGCAATTTACTCCTGGCATGCACCCAGCCTAACCGTTTCAATTTACTTTGGATACTTGCTAATTTAGTTAATTTGGCAGGGCCCTCTCATTATTACTATTGGATTTCATTGGACTAGAATTTTGTTTAATGTTGGAAAATTATTCTTGGCGACATGAGGGTGTAAGATATCGAATCATACTCAGCAAAAGCTTTATAAACACTTGAAAGCATAGACCTCAAAATTTAAGTTTTGTTTTTGTCATTTCTAATTGACGTGTGAGAGTTTCCTTTTCCGTGAGTTACTACTAGCAAGTTTGATTTTCTGATAGAGAGTCTCAGACTTGGGACAATTTACATGCCTTTCTGTTGGGACTATGAACTAGTATATGATATTGGGGTCATGTTAGCATACCACTTGTTACCCCCTCATATTATATGAGAGTTGTAATTTTGATTTTCATTATGTTACCAATGTATGGTGTCTTTTACTAGGCTTTTGTATTTTCAGATGGGGGTCATGAGGGGACATTACATTCTCCCCCCCTTAGAGTTAACACTGTCCTCGGTGTTACCTATTTTTTTCGAGCCTCGTCTCCATTCTATATTCGGTTCTCATTGCCTAATCCCTTTGATTAATGGGATTAGGTCCTCATCATGCATTTATAATCATACATATGTGTATACACTATCATTCGACTTTGAAAACAATGTATAACTCAGAAATACAACACTATACAATTTCCATAATCCACAGTGGTTCCAATATACATGTCAGTTCTATTTGCCAATAAATAGAAATATTACCTCATAGGTTCAAGTTTACCTGTAATGTACATACCTATTCCCAGCATCATTATTTTTCTAGATGTCCTCCATCCCAGCACTCCAAGTGCTAATAGTACTTCAAGTACCAATTCAAGCCACCCAACACAAGGACGATACCCACCCTTAGGCATATCTCCTTTTTGTGCTATTCAGGGTGTTTCACCAAGCTAAGGCCCCTCCATTCTCACACACCCCCATACTGCCTAAAGGTTATTCTCTTCACAGAGGCCCCCACTCTTGCGAGATTCCTCTCAATGTGTGCAGAACGAGGCTTAACCAAAATTTCTTACATCTAGGCGTCCCCAGAATGCATAGTGGTCCCTCACTGGCCTGGGGGAAAACAAGGTAGCTTTCAACCTCTACCTCCATCACCACTTTTTCATGGTGACAACTTTATACACATGAGATCCCTCTCATATCTTCTTAACTCATTACAGTCCTGGAGCTTTAGCACTACTTAGGGCCACAATTTTCCCATGCCTGTAATCACTCCATAGGTGGTTAGTTTATCATTTAATTAATTCAAATAAAATCAAACTTTTAGCATAATCCAACCTTAATTCATTTCTCATCATCGGATAAGAGCCTTTTAGCACCAGAATTAACAAGAAGGAATTTACAAGAAGCCACAAAACTTTATACCAACACCATTCACAATAAACCACATAAAACCTGAGAATTTTGGTAATGCAACCACTCATTACTTTAATTTATTACAACCGAATCAAAAATTCACTCAGTGTTGCAACTTTATATATACTACATCTGAACTTTTATCTACTATATATTAGAAGTATTTAAACAAATTATAGAATTCTTGTGGGCGTCGATAAATCTCTAAACGACTAAATAAATGCCATCTTGATTAGAGCTACCTCTGTGCAAACCAACTTCTTACTTTTAACTCTACTTTAACTAATGGTGAAAACATTAATAAACCAACCCAAGGGAAGAGCCAGGTGACTGAAAACAAGGCGCTATCATTGCTCCACCATTTATTTTTATGTCAAGCAGGTCAGTCGTAGAGTGTTAGCAATATCCCAAAACTAATAATGAATGTAAATTTAGTAAGAATTAAATTGGCTACAATGACCAAGGTTCAGAAATCCAAATCAAGAAGGAGTCCTGCAAAGACCAACATCCAAAACCTATTAGCAATTCTAAACAAAGTAAATTTCTTGCAATAAGCCTCACCACAATAAAGGTCAGAAAATCCCAATCGAAAAGACCAATTAAAACAACTATCTTAGTTAAACTGCCCCTTCTAAAATATCCATAATTAAAATAATTTTAGCCACCGAGATGGGCATCCTGCTGATAAATAATAAAAAACAAAACCTGAGATAATCGTGGACATCACCAGTTGTAAGAAAACTCAATAGCAGAGATGTCCCCATCAAGTTGGTGTCTGGAAATGCTATTAGACATTTCCTACCGTGCCATCATCATGGTTGGCGCGCTCAGCTGTTCAAACCACCATCAACTATGAGCAATTTAGGGAGCGATACTGAAGCCCTAAACCACTCAAATCAACAAAATCAATTTGCACAAAAGAGGCTATATTATTCAAATAATACTCCTTGCAATGTTTAAACATACAATATTGATTCTTGAATGAATAGATATTTGTATACTAACACTACTACAACTTTAAACCAACATATAACCCCTTCCATCTAACATTAGTTACTAACATTATATTTCATACTAATACCATAATATCGACACCATCGATCCTTTCATCAAACTTCAATATAAGGTACAAGTTCCTACTAACTTACTGAGTATTTAGAACAATAATTCCCAAAATATTTAGTAGCATCATTTTACTAACCAAAATGTATGATGGAATATTTAACTGATATTTTTCCATCCATTCACTTAACCTTATGCTTTGTAAAAATGCTTATATGAAATCTCTACATGGTACATTGCAACACCAGATCTTTGTATTCAGACCCTACCCTTTCAAAAGATGCTTACGATATCATCACAGGCAATGCATATGTAGGACTATACTTTGTAAAATGATTTATATGCAATTTGTGCATTGGTCAGCACAGACAAGGGTTAGTTCCTAAAAAGAAATAAAATGCACCCCTAGGACTTCTTCCAGATTTGTGAATTAAGAGAAAGAAAACAAAATCCCAAAGTGTAAATACAAAATACTGGATTGAAGCCTAACTCACACTCAAGTATTTACTCATGGTAAAAACACAACTGTGGTTTATTCATAACACCGAATCATAGACAATACAATGATTTGCATAGAGAAATATTTATGCATACATTCACACCTACTTGTAACATATAAATCGCAGGCATTGCTACAATTGAAAACATGGAGTTAAAAATGTGCAGCCACACATTACAGATCCCAACACACTATAATTTATAGATCTTATTTTCTCCTAAAACGTTATATGCAAACTAGGATACACAACTGATATTATCAATGTCCATATTTGTACATATTTAACGTCCATCAATCAATATTTAGATCCACTAATGGAAATGTAAGCATGTTTAGGTCTATTAAATATTAGTATGTTTATAACCTTTAATCAATCACCCGGCTATGGACAACGATTGCAAATTTCAAACAAATTAGATCTACCCTACACATAGTTTTCAAGATCCAATCTATAGATCACCCTGCATTCTTGCAATATAACTACACTGGAAAAAAAAATTGATTAGGATACGGGTCAATACCTAAAAAAAGATTTACATGCATTCTTTGGAAAAAAATGAAACACATCGAAATTGCAACACACAATGGTAAATGCTTGAACGATTTCTAGTTCCTAATGTTGGATCTTTTTCAATATGTTTCCCTTTAATTCCATATGTAGAATCCAAATAAAACCATTTTTTCTATGCGTTTCCTTTCTTTTTATACAATGGGAATTTATATCTACAATTTAAAACATAATTCAAATTATATTATTTCTGAGTGTGTGTGTGTCCTCTGTATATAGATTAAATACCAGGTATGTTTTACCCTTTTATCCATCATTGGCTATGGACAACTACCTTTCATCAATCACCAGCTATGCACAATGAAGGAGTCAAGCAAAATTTTGTACAGAAAAATCAAGATCCATGCTACAACAGTTCAGAGAGACAACCACAAGACTGTGCAACTTCCTTCATCACATCGGAAGAGTGGAAATCTTGTGCAGCGATATATATATTTTTTTCTTTGTATTCCTCGATGAGTAAAATGAAGCTATGAATTCAAGATGGCATTGGTTGCCATAGGATTGATTGAGAGCATGAGTCAGCCTTTAAAAGTACTCCTTTCTCATGCTTTGGAATGGCTTCTTCCAATGCCATGAATTAGCAGAGGCCCATCCTGAGTCATACTACCGCGCCTTGAAAACCCTCTCTCAATAGCACCTAAATAATTTCTTCCACATATAATTCTACAAAAATATTATGTTAGCCCATTCTAAAGGGTCCAGTGTTGTAGCTGGCTCTGATACCATTTGTAATGTCCCTACAATACCTTGCTGTGGAATTTGAGGAAAAATGGGTAAGTTTTTTAATTTTTTATTAAATCTTTAAGTCATCCAGATACTATACCTTTGAATTGAATGTTTGCAGAAATATTTTTAATATCCTATTACACCAATAATCATTTTAATTGCATCTAGATTTAATCACCATTATGTACAAGAATAGTCAACATAAGAATACAAGAGGGGAGAGAAAACCATTTTCATGTGGTTCACCTCGTCCATGAGGCTATGTCCAACAATTTGTTTTCTTTTTATTGCTTATGAGAGAGTAATTACAATGTCATGGTATAGCTGCATCCATGGCCGTTCACCTTGCCTCAAGTCTCCTCGCAGAGAGACACTTGCAACTCGAAATTTCCTTCATTTAGGACCCTTGTGACAACTCATAAAATTCGTTTACAGTTCCTCGAACACATGAGGAACTTTGGATTTAAACCAACATTTCATACCTGAGTTTGGAATTAACCATCACACCTTTACAAGATATGCTCTGTTGAAGTAAAATATTACATAGCAAAGATGTCCATTCCTAAACAGACGGTATAGCATTGCTATTGCAATATGTGCTATTCCAATAATTAGTGCAAGAATAATTATAAGGAGTAGTAAAACACACAAATAATCTCTGACCTAACTCTACCCTTACCATTATGTTACTCGCATAAATAAAGTCAGTGTAAATACTGAACCATATCATAGCTTGCATTTTTTTGGTCAGTCCTTACTATGACCACTGTGGCAACTACATACAATCCGGAACTGATATTAGACATAACAAATGCATATACCAGATAATTAAGACGTGTCTGTCTAACATTTCTACAACTTATAAATAAAATTTGAACTTAATATTGTGAACTTAAGATTGTCTTTTCTCAACAGACATTATAGAAATGCTATTGCAATGTGTGCCATTGTAATAATCACCTACAAAAATTACAACGTGAAGGGGAGAACAGACATAAAATAAGCTCTGACAGAGCTCTACCATTACATTATTTACATTTTTTTAACCTTAGTCTAAATACCAAACTATACAATAGATCACAATTTTGTGATCAATGGTCTGTGCAACCATTGCGGCAATTATACCAAACATACAATAATCTCCAACCCACATCAAAAACAACAAATTCAAACCAACAATGATCTCATGCTCTAGATCAAATCACAATTAGTCATCAATGATCCAAATCAATTTAAATATGATAACAGGTAGAACAGCCCCTAGCACCAACACATCCAAACACTTTCTTCAGTGACTAAGAACCGAAGCATGACCAACCGAAATGTAGGTGGGAAGTCAGACTGGATCTGAATCATTTTAAGGGATAAATCGAAGGAATAACAGACACTACTATGAGACTTAAACCACCTATCACAGATCTTAAAATTTAAATCAAGCACAGTGATGAGAATCTAATCCCATGATATACCTAATGCAAATCGGATACAATTAAACCAAGGCATATAAGATAGATGCATACATTTGGAAATTGACTGCAAATGTTAAAATAACAGCCTCCAAACATGGACAGAGGGAAGGCAATGCATGGATTTGGTAATAAATCAATTATATTATGTATCAAGTGAACTAATGTAGGCAAAACTTAGCATGGGAGGTCTATAAAAAAAAATCCCAACATATTATTATTGGTCTCTAACAAAACTCAAAGATTTTTCTAAAAATCTCAACGCTAAACCCTAGCGGCACATACTCAATTTAAAGTGACTCTTTTATATCTATTTAAATAATCCAAACATTATACACCAGTAGTGTTCCCTTGGTCATAAGAAATTCAATTTTGCAATGAATCCGTTTCAAATATGTACAAGAAGTTAATCACTATGCAGTATAATTCTTATAACCACTCTAAACTATATGATAATCACTATGCCAGCGAAAGTTAGCATGGGAGCTCTCTATATTTAGAAACCCAGCATATTATTATTGGTCTCTAATAGAACTCGATCATAAGTTTCATTTCTATAAAGGATCACTGATACACACTATTCCAGATTCTTGTGTATCAGTCTGGATTTATATCAGCAGGAAGCCATAAGTATCAACAATGTGTATTCTAGTTCTGAAAAGGGGTTCAACAAATAGACATGAGTAGTGATATCCAATCCATATAATTATTCAATGACCTTCCATTATCAGTGATTTTTTTTTCAAGATCTATCAAATAATTCAAAGATAAACACTAGCACTGTTTTACCAGATCGAAGCTATATGGAAATCAATTTTGCAGAGATTCTCCAATACAAGCATTTCTCCATTAGCCATGATTTCATCAATAGGAGTGTTCTTCATTTAGCACTACCTATCTGACCTTAAATATCGTCAACCTACAAACTCCACGCCAATATTTCCTGGTTAGAAAAATACCATCGGCATCGCCTCCCAGAGTTGTCCCCCTCAAGAGAATAGTAACCCAATAAATAGCCATCCCAAGGTGTTCAATTCCCCTCCAATGAGTAGAGCATCACACAAATTAGTGCACAAATTATGCCCTCAAATCCCTCTCCGAGAAAACAAACCTCCACAAGTTAATGCACTAAATATTCCAGCATTAGTGTTGAAGCTCCTTCCCCATTTTCCCTATCCAGCAATTTACTCCTGGCATGTGCCCAGCCCAACCATTTCAATTTACTTTGGATACTTTCTAATTTAGTTAATTCGGTAGGGCCCTCTCATTATTACTATTGGATTTCATTGGACTAGAATTTTGTTCAATGTTGAAAAAATATTCTTGGCGACACGAGGGTGTAAGATATCGACTCATACTCGGCAAAAGCTTGATAAACACTTGAAAGCATAGACCTCAAAATTTAAGTTTTGTTTTTGTCATTTCTAATTGACGTGTGAGAGTTTCGTTTTCCATGAGTTACTACTAGCAAGTTTGATTTTCTGATAGAGAGTCTCAGACTTGGGACAATTTACATTCCATTCTTTTGAAACTATGAACTAGTATATGATATTAGGGTCATGTTAGCATACCACTTGTTACCCCCTCATATTATATGAGAGGTGTAATTGTGCTTTTCATTATGTTACCAACCTATGGTGCCTTTTACTAGGATTTTGTATTTTCGGATGGGGGTCGTGAGGGGACATTACAGGAACTATCTTGGGAAGCAGGTGAACTGTATTTCTGCCCAAAATTTTTATGTAATAGAAATATTCTCTTATGTACCAGTCGCCATTAAAATGAAATTAATTCCCTATCACCTTTAGAGAATGCAGGAGCATCAACCTTGAAAATTTTAAAATACATTGACACGATAAATAGGTCACAAAGCTCATAAACCTGAGGGATGAATTTAGCTTCCCATATATTGGATAAATAGATATTTACAGGAAAAGATTCTTCTTTCTGAAACCAATTTAAATTCAAGAAAGGAGAATATGCACAGAATGCATCCATAAAAAACCTGGATATATAAAAGGTTGGATTCTGACTAGATGAAGTTTTCTGATACTTCTCAATTTCGTCTTGCAAATTGCAGGACACAATTTTCACCCAATTGAATGAATCACCTATAAGTAAAATATTGTGTTCCATAGGAAACCACTGTGCTTTGAACAATGAATAGTTTGGTAACCCATATAACTGAAAAATCATGGATTCCAATAATGGGAAAGGTTCTTTGAACCAGGAAATCAGATATGCCAAAATTGAGGTAGGAATGACCAATGTTGGATCTTCCAACCAGGATTTCACTACCTCTTCGTAAATGAACCTCAAGAGATATTCATCAAAAAAATTTGACGTGAGAAGTTGCTTAGGTGGTCCCAAAGCATAATCCCTAGAAAATACATCAGGATGGAAAGAATCAACAAGCATATTCTCTGTGTCATGAAAGGTGTGCCACTTAGGGTCGACATGGTCCAATGCCCATTTGACAGGATCTGTATAGGGAATGAAAGGAGGCTTGGAAGCAATGCAATGAATATGAGAACTACAAATATTTGCAAAAGCAGGCTAATCGTGGGTAATAGAGGAAATATCGTCATTGTAAAAAAAAGAGTAAATTTTGGACCAGTCTAGATGTAGGGTATTAGATACATGCCCACTAGTGTTAGTAAAAACACCGATGTTGGGGTATTTTTTCTTCTGCTCTTGAAGAGTTGTTTTGGACCTGGATTTCCTAAACGTTGCAGATTCCTTTTCTGATTGGATCTTGGAAACCATGTCTGATAATGATGTGAGTTCAAACATAATAGGAAAATTGGTCAAGCAGTGAAAACGTTCAGAATACTGCAAATCCATGCATTGGGACAAAAAAAAAGCACAGTAAAAAACCCGAGCATAGTGAAAAAGAACAGGTTAAAATGGTAAAACAACACTCATAAGTTTTAACTTAAAAAACCCAAAACCAAATGGCTAAAAGAACCTTGGCTATAGATTTTGTATGCATGGGAGACTGAGATCTAGGCAGTGAAACAATATACATGATTTGAAAAGATTCACTTTTCATGGTCTCTCACGTCTGATTTTTGAAAGGAAAAAGTCAAAAGTCAAAAGTCAGAAAGGAGAACAGTATTATAAATTAAAATGATGTTACCGAAATCCGATATCCGAAATGTCAAAAATCAGAAATTAGGAACTAACCAAATGATCTTAATGAAATCAGAGTTTCCAGTTTCCAATCTCCAAAAATAAAAAAATGAAATGTTGTTTATTTGAAAGGATATGGTTTTCAAGATCCGAAATGTCGAAAATCGAAAATCGCAAAATAGACTTCGACTTACCTCTAAAAAAAGGATTTCTTCATTCAGATTTCGGAAAGCAGGGATCAAAAACTCTAAAAAGTTTGGAAATAAATAAAAATGTCCCAAAATCCAAAAAAAAAGGTTTACTAAAGGAATTTATTCAATCCACACAAAATAACAAAGAACTTAGAACTTCATAACTTCCCTGAGTGAACTATGGCTATAAAACTAGTCAATGGGGGGCCCTTCTTTTGATGACTCAAAATGGGGATCTCTTGATTTGGAAAGAGAGTGATAAGGCCTCTATCAAAATATATTGAGTGTTATCAATTTCTACCAATGTTGTGAGGGTTTTGCTTCTAACTTGATTTTATAGTTCGGCTTTTTTGCAATACTGTATTGTGGCCATGAGTCCTTTTTCCTGTTGCATTTTTTTCTTGAAAAGGGCCATAGAGCCACTTGTCAAATAATTTATCATTATTTAACTTTGATAGAAAATTTTATGGGATGTAGCCCGTGAGGCATTTATATTTATGGTCTTGGATATTATTTTGATTTTTACACAGTCATTTTCCTTAGAACGATAGTTAGTAGGCTTGGGGAAAAAATATTATAAAGGAGAAATTAAATATTTTTAGATCCAAAGGCTGCCACCCTGTCATTCTTGTTTTATAAAGAAAAAGGGTCATAAGTCCACTGTCAACGATAGTTTCTAGTAAAGGGTTTAGTATTTTTGGAAAGACCTGTGAGGGTTTTCACATTTTCAGTTTAGAAACTTATCTTAAGTTTATTATTTGTACTTAAATAAAAATAGCATGGTTATGAGGCCTTTACCCTACCACATTTAGTTTAAGAGAAATTTTTAAGGCCATCAGTTTGTCTTGATAAAGACGACATACTTCCTATTCATAAATATTTACGTTATTAAAAAATACAATGCTATTGTGAAAATAATTAATCCCTAAGGTTGTCACGTCTTTGTTATGTAATGATAACATTAGAGATGATAATTTCAAAATGGTTTATAGCCTATAGCTTCATTGTGTCGATAATCTCAATCTGGTATTCAATAATTTATGTTTTTGCATGAATCTCACCATGTTTCCTAAATAAGAAAAATTCTTGTAGTGAGATCTGAAACCTAGCTCAGTTATTAACTTGATTTAACGATTTTATTATCTATTGTATCTCAGTTTTGGATATGAACAAGATGGTTTACTTAAATATTCCATCTTTGAGTTAACAAGTTTAACCTGCGTATAAACATGTATACTATGTGTATTTTATTACAGGCTTAAACCTTGAGTACATTTAGCATC